>CM060314.1:74052328-74092328 GCA_030674185.1 Monoplex corrugatus | reverse complement strand
ACAAAAAGACAGAGAGAGAGAGAAAAAGTGAGTGAGAGACAGACAGACAGACAGACAAACAGACAGACACAGAGAGTGAAAAAAAAGAGGGAAGAGAGAGAGAGAGAGAGAGAGAGAGAGAGAGAGAGAGAGAGAGAGAGAGAGAGAGAGAGAGAGAAGAACTAACATCAAGGAGGTTGATCATGAGACAAAGAAATTGTCAAGAAGACCGCCACATCAATGTATACGAGGAGTTTCACGTACTAGTTGCACACGTAAGCTACATTATTTATGGATGTTAATCCTAAATTGAACAGAAAACCACACTCGTAAACATGCTGAATGAACATAGAAAGGTGTCGAGTTACAGCCCTCTTGACATTTTGTAACAAAACGTGAGGATGTGATAATTGGAAGGCCAGTTCTTATAATACTTGAAGATACTTTTTTTTTTCTTCCACCAAATTTGCCAGAGACACGTGTACAACATATCTTCTGTTCTCAGTGTCTTCAGAAATGCGATCAGTCCTAAATATATGGTTATTTTGGCTTCTATGACAGATGCACATTTTTCTTCTGGACAGTCACAATCGGCTCTATTGTCCACAGTTTCGGGCCTGAAATACAAAAACAGAAAGAACACACATATTTACCGTTACAAAGGGAGACAACTGGCCTTTGGCAAGCGTATTCAAAAGACAAAGAACAATAAATGCACAATACTTCACAACAAACAAACAAACAATCAAACAAAATAAAAGAAAAAACAAAACAGAAAACTATACAATTTCCCAAACATAGCGTGTGACACATTAACTACGTAGCAACAACGACGCAATATAAAAAAAAAAAACGACGTAATGCAAATGGGCTGCAGTCTTTAAATTACTGAAAATCAGAATCAAAGTGACCGCCAGATCACAAGCAAATATGAATCAGAATAACACAAAGATAGAAACAGAACGTGTGTTTATATAACTATACGAGGTCAAATATTGTCTTTTGTATATACATGTACTTGTCAAAGACCAGTTGGCCGACAATGTGCACCTGTTTTGTGGTATTACATCCCCCTTTACATCTATTTTAGTGTTTTTATGGTTCGTATTTGCTTAAACGCAGGCAGTCATTTTGATTAGGGTTTTATTTTAGGCCTGTTACAAGATCAGGACAAAGTCGTTAAAAACAAAATGAAATCATTACGAAAAACAAACAAACAAAAAATAAACAACAGCCAAACAGAAAAACACTTCTGTATATAAATAGAAAGACTGCTTTATTTTACAAATTTGATGAAAAATTGTCCACAGATATACCACGCACACACAACGCACGCACGCACACACGCACACACACGCACGCACACACACGCACACACACACACACACACCAACACACCACAACAACACACACACACACACATAAGATTCACCTCCACGTATACACACAATGCCTCACACAAAACAAAAAAACTTGCTCAGAGAAGAGACAGACAGACGGACAGACAGAGAGACAGACAAAAAAACAGACAGAAACAGACACAGAAACAGACATAGAACAGACATTGACGACAGATAGAAAAACACCGACAGACTAACAACACGCAGACACCCAGATAAACCTTAAGGTGTGAAACTCTTACCTGTGTTGTGAACTACTCAGGACTGTTTTCATCATCCCTACTCCAGTAAATGATCCTTTGAAGCAAGCAGACAAGGGAAGAGAAATTTAACTATTAATGGGTACAAATCCTGTGCAGATGTGGCATCTTTTCAGTGGGTTCAGCGGAGGAAAACCAACGGGGGAGTAGCTGTATTGATTGTGTATTGGAGCTTTCATGAACACTGTTTCAAGACTTGCTAAGCATGTTTATTAGTTTCTCTTCCGTCTTCATGATTTTTTCCCTACTAAATGAAGCAGATAAATAAGCCAAAAATTCGACTTCCTTTTGCGTGGTTATTTTTTGTCTGTAAAATACCTATGTCTCCTTTATGTGTCTCATGAATGTGTAACATTGTGCAACGCATGGTGTTTTCTTTCTCTATTTGTTGCACAATAAACAGATGAGTTACGTAGTTAATGACAAGCGAAATGCCAAATAGCATCAGTGGAGTTTTTTGGTTTGTTTGTTTGCTTTGCCTGTTACACAATTGTGCCTCTGTTAGGTCTTGTTGCAGTGTTTTGCAGCTTGCTACTCGCGCAAAAACGTTTCTTTAAAAAAACAAAACAGAGAAAAAAATAACTATTTTTTGTGCGCACGAAGAAATGATCACGTTGAAACGAGACATCAACTGTATCATTGGCCGTCCGACATGTCAGCAGCCGCAAGTGTTACGTCTGAATGAAACTGTTAACGCAAGCATCCACTTTTCACGTCATAAGGAAACCTTTTACGGCAGTTGCCAACATCCACTGAAGGGAACGAGACACGCGTGTCGAAAACGATTCCATGTCGAACGACCAAACCAAGCTTTTTTTTTTCTTGCTTTTTTTTCTTCTTTTTTTTTTTTGTGTGTGTGTGTGGGGGGGGGGGGGTGTGACATTTGTTTCTTGTCGACACTGTTTTTCTCGACTGCTTTCGTCCATTATCTCTTGCACAGAATTCTTCCTGATTCGGATATTTCGGTTCTAGAAAGATTTTATTCAATATCGTGCGTACACACTACTTTGCAGCCTTTGACGCTTCCGTTCCATGTAGATAGAAGTAGGTCGGTTCTTTATCACCGATTTAAAGTGTACTCTCTTTAGAACTCCCTGTGACGTCGTAATCACTCTTCTCACGCAATGTTTTGGGAAATGTGAGGTTGTCTTGTCAAAAATAGGTACAACTAATCATGATGCAATCTTGCTGTTTTCTAAGGGGAGTGTGGTGGTGGCGGGAAAAAAGGCGTATGTATCAGAAGACGTGGTTTATGCAAGTCGGTTTCAAAACTTTACTGATGACAAAAGTATCTTTGACATTTTAGTAATCGAGTGTTAAAGCCATTCCGTTATAAGTCAGTAGGGTGTTTTTAATGAGCGGTAAATGTTTTCCTTCCACTTGAAGAAACATTTTGTTTAGCAATACCTGTGTGTGTGTGTGTGTGTGTGTGTGTGTGTGTGTGTGTGTGTGTGTGGTGTGTGTGTGTGTGTGTGTGTGGTGTGTGTGTGTGTGTGTGTGTGCTGTTAGGAAATGTGTATCATTGTTACAAAAAGTAATTTTGGTGAATCAGTGCACATTGCTAAAATCATCATCGTCATCATCATCATCATCATCATCATCATCATCATCATCTATATGCCATGCCGCATGTCGTTGGCGATCATGGCCCCCCATAGGAATCTATCTTTTGGCACTGCAAGTACATTCCTGCCCTTTCTGTCCTCACCTATTCTGCAACACTAATACTGTCTGCCTGGTGCTTTTTGTTTCCTCTTGCTTTCCTGTCTTGACTTGGTCCTCAAATTTCTCTTCCCTCATAAAATGTCCTCTAAATGTTGCTTGTCTTTTCCTAATCTTCTTTTTTCTGTCCATTCGATTCTTAACATTCTTTTTAGAAACCACAGTTCAGCTGCCTCAATCTTGTTCTGACTTTCCTTGTTGCCTTCGCATCTGTACAACAGTATTGTATCTATATCACATTAAAGAACTCTCTTTCTGACGTTAATTGATAGGCATTTCTAGGTGACAACGCCTTTCATTTTCTTCCCCCGTGGGGAGGCCGGGGGCTCTTTCAATATATATAGTATTCCCACCTTTTGGAAATTCTGTGCTGGAAATGTCCTCTTTTCTGTCACTCTCTTTGTTTCTGCCTTGTTCCTTTGCTTTCTGTCATTTCTTCCTATTTCCTGCCTTGTTGGTCCTTCACCTGTATGTGTTCGATAAAATCTGTCTTATTTCCTCTTAGGATTGATAATTGGGTATATGTATTATGTACAATTTTGGCTCTAGGGACGTGAGATATGCGGAAGCAATTTAAGGTAATTTAGGCCCGTTTTATGTATATATATTTCAGTGCCCTTTTTATGTTTAAATTTGTATTCAGTTTGGTTTTTCTTACTCCCCATCTGCAATAATTTGGACGGAGTGGTCTGCGTCTGGGGCATCTCCTTAGATTATATGTGCGAATGCATTGATATGCATACTTAATTTTCTTTTCTTTTTCCTGTTGAAGTATTGTATATATTTTGAATAGTCATAGCCCTGATATGGCTCTGCGCAGTCGGCTGGGCTTCAAGCAACAATAACAATAACAATAACAATTTCATATTCTGGAATGCTGTTTTAGCTTGGCCATTCTCTGCTGGGTATTTCTAATGTGTATATACTGTCTAGTGAGATGACCATTCCCAGTTAATTAAATCTATCAGACTGTCTCAGTATTGTGCCATTTGCTGTTATTTTACATTAGGGAATTTCTCGTCTTTTTTTATAAACAAATTTCCATGACTTCAGTCTTATTGCTATTTAGCCCCAACCCTTTATTTTTGCTTTCTAATTCTATTATATTCACAAAGTTTTGTTGGTCTTTATATTTTCTACAGTCAGAACGGTGATATCTGTATAACGAAGATTATTTATAATTTTTTTCTCAAACTTTTAACACCGGGCATTCTTTGAGATTTCTCGTGATGGTTTCGCTGTAAAGTGAAAACAAATCTGGTGAGATAACGCATCCATATCTAACCTGTCTTTTAATGTTTTGAAAAGAGCTTATATTATTCTCTACTTTAATTTCTGCTGTTTCTTCCTAATTCATATTCCTGACTATTTTTAGATCTTTTCCATTAGTATTGAACTTAACCAGTTGGTTGATTAATCCTTCGTGTCTTTACCGATCAAATGCCTTGTTATAATCAATAAAACATAAATAGAAATGCATATATATATATATATATATATATATATATAATATATATATATATATATATATATATGGAATTAATAGTTAAACTTCCCTGAAAATATCTGATTTGATTCTATTCTTTGTCGTCATCATGTTTATTCTTAATAGAGACTTTGTCACTGACTCATCAGGCTGATTGTACGATGGAGTTCGCATTCTATAGCTCCTGCTTTCTTTGAAAATGCATTAAAAAATGACTTTGACATATCTTTAAGAGTTTCTCCGGTGTCATAAATTTCATTTTTTATCCCTTTCATCAGTGCTCTAACTTCATCTTTCATTATTGGTGGTCCTTCAAAGTTCCTTCTGACGATGTGTTCCTCTTTTCTGTCGTCAAGGTCTTCAGTGTACTCTCCTCATTTGTCTAATATTTTATCAATTTCCATAATAATCGTGCCATCTTTCAAATTGGTGTGCATATCTATTTTCCTGTGAGCAATTGTTTCACTAGTTCTGTATATAAACTTAGGGTGTGTTTTGTGTCGGTCTTCTATTTCTTTGTCTTGTGTTTCTAGTACAGCTTTCTTAGCATCACTGTTCTTATCCCCGACTGTCTTATGTATCTTAACGTATTCTTCCTGTCTTTACTGTACTTTCTTATTTTCATCCATCAAGCCTAAAATGTCTTTTGTCATCCAGTTCCACATGGCTTCTTTTTTAATTCTAGGAATTTCTTTACAACCTTTATTGAGTTTTTCAATTGTGTCCGTTATTCTTCACTGTTCCAAAGATTTTCGAGAGCACTGAATATGTTTTTGAACAGATACAGTAATAATGATAGTAATAATAATGATAAAGATAATGGAAACGACAACAACAAAAGCAACATCAATAACGTAATGATGATATTAATAATAATAACAACAACAACAACAACAATATAATGATAGTAATAGTAGTAGTAGTAGTAATAGTAACGAACAATAATAATAATAACAGAATTAGTAATACTAATAATGCTGCTAGCTGCTGCTGCTGCTGCTGTTGCTGATGATGATGATGATGATGATGATGACGACGACGATGATGACGATGACGATGATGATGACGACGACGATGATGACGATGATGACGACGATGAGGAGGAGGACGACGATAAATGATGAGAGGAGGAGGAGGAGGAGGAGAGGAGGATGATAATGATAATAATATTATTTAATAATAGTAATAATACAAAATAATAACAATAATGATGATAACGATTAATAATAATGCTGATAACAATAATAACAACAATAACAATAATACTGATTGATGATGATGATGATGATGATGATGATGATGATGATGATGATGATGATGATGATGATGATGATGATGTTGATGATGATGATGATGATGATGTTGATGATGATAGTAAATTTAAGTAAAAGAAGAAGGGAATGAATAATATGACTAATTTATTACTAATTTACTGGATCAGAAGGATTGGTTGTTCTTGTCCTTTCAATAGCAGCCTGACGTTTCTACATTGCTGAATAGGCAAGGAACATATTAGCATTGTATCAGTCTCATTGTATCAGTTATTCAACAGCTTTTAAAAGATGGGATGTATCTGAATTGTGCTGCCATTCATATTTCGATCAACTGCTTGATACATTATACATTTTACAGTCGTATTTTTTCATAATAGAAACATGCAAACTTATCATGTACACACAGTGCATGTTGTAGTGTTTCTTCTTCTTCTTCCATGGTCCCTGCGGGCGTTGCTGGGGCTTTTTCAATATGAATATTATCCCCAACTTCTGGAAATTCTGTTCTTAAAGTCTCCTCTTTTCTCTGACCCTCTTTGTTTCTGCCTTCCCCGTTTCTTTTCTGTCTTTTCTTCCAGTCACTTGTTGCGTTGCTCTCCAGTTTATCTAAGCTACGCACAAAAAGTTAAGGATCACTATGAGAAAACAGGTGCGTAATAAACTCAGCTCGCTACTGTTATTTATTTCTCAGTCCAGCCAAATTGTTATGAATTCTTGTTCAGCTGTAAGTGGGCGATGTTGTGTTAGTGCGAAAATTGCACGGGATTCTCTACTACTGAGCTTGGCCGCAAACGGAAAAGCGGAAACTTGCGAAAAAGGACCTTGTTTAGGACCGTTCTGCCTGAACACATTGCACAAGCCAGATGGAAAAACCATTATGCACGTGCAAGCACTGCTGTTTATGTGTGAGATGCTGTCTCTTGCTTGGCTTTATAAGAAGACATTCCACCAGTAGTAGGCCTGATCTGACAATGCCTCCACGACGAAAATTGAGCGAGTTTGAGAGGGGACGAGCTGTTGCATGGTTCCAAGATGGTGTTCCCAAGCGAGAAGTGGCCAGGCGACTTCAGGTGTCCATCTCGGTCATTGTCAGACTGATTCAACGCTTCACAGCCACTGGGAGGGTCCATGAAAGACGCAGATCTGGTCGACCGAAGAAGACAAACCCACGTGAAGATCGTCTCATTGAACGACAAGCCCTGCAGACAAGAACAGCCTCTTCCAGCATCATTCGAAGGCAGCTGAGGGTGGCTACTAACATCAACATCAGCCAACAGACCATACGGAACCGCCTTCATGGGTTTAACCTCCGTTCTCGTCGCCCAGCTGTACGGCCACGCTTAACTCCAGCCCATAGGGCAGCACGCCGCGCCTTCTGCAGACGTCACGTGAGGTGGACACGTCTGCAATGGTCCCAGGTCCTGTTCATTGATGAATCACGCTTCACCATGAACCACAACGACGGCCGACTGAGGGTCTGGAGGCGCCCAGGGCAACGCTTTATTGACACCACTGTCCAAGAAAAGGTGGCCTTTGGTGGAGGTTCTGTAATGGTCTGGGGGCCTTCAGCCTTCACCACAGAACATCCTTGTATCATGTACAGGGTAACCTGACTGGCCTCCGATACCGGGATGAGATCCTTCGACCACTGGCTGTGCCTACACTGCAGCAGATGGGACCAACGGCTGTCTACCAGGATGACAACGCTCGCCCCCACAGGGCAAGGGTGGTCAACGACTTCCTGCAGCAGTCTGGAGTCAACAGAATGGAGTGGCCAGCATGCAGTCCCGATCTCAACCCGACTGAGAACCTCTGGGATGAGCTGGATCGCAAAGTGAGGAGCAACCACCCCCCCTCCCAGGGATGCCCAACACCTCTACCAGATGCTGCAGGCTGAGTGGCAGGCGCTTCCACAGAGGATCTTCACCAACCTGGTCAACTCGATGAGGACTCGCTGCGTCGAGTGCCAGAACAGCCATGGCGGTTACACGCATTACTGAACTTTTGGGAGTATCAGAATGCCCTGTCCTGTGATTTCAATGACTTTGGGAAATCAAATTTCGATACGTACACACTTTGATCAAATGTACACACCAAACGATTGCTCGAAATTGAAGGCAATTGTGTATCGTTATCACTAAAGCATGGAATTAAATGTTTGCCAAACTTCAACGCATTGGCTTTTTTATTTTGAAAGTTATGAATTTTTGTGCAAGTGATCCTTAACTTTTTGTGCGTAGTGTATATGTGTTCTACAAAACGGTAATACTTTCTGTTAGTTTGATACATGGATGCACGCCTTGGTTCCAAATAAATGTGATGCGATGAGGCAATTTTAGGAAATTTAGGCCAATTGTATGTTAGTATACTTAGTTTTGTATGTATTTTTTTATTAATGTCTCTTTTTTTTCTGTCTCTTCTAAATCCCGTGATGATAAATTGGGCGGAATGGTCAACGCCAGGATAATATCCATAGATTATATACGCGAGTACATTCATATCTATATTTAATTTAATTTAATTTTTTTCTGGTCAGCGACGTGTTCTAAGTCATGTGGTATGGTTACAGTGTAGGTATGGCTCTGCGCAGTCGGCTGGGCTTTAAACAGCAACAAAAATAGCAATGATAATAATCGTCTTGCTTTCCCCATCTGTACAACGAAGAGACATCTGGTGATGAATGAGGCCACATTTTCCAAGACCTGGTGACCGACATAGAGCTTAGAAGTCAGTAAAAGTTACAGTCAGTCACCCCTCTTGTCGTGATCCTGACAAAGGTCACGTCGTTAATACTTTTGTTCAGCTTTGTGTCTTCTTTATCACTGAGGTTCTGGCGAAGGAAAGAGTTTGAACGTGTGGGGAGGATTGTGACATCGCAATACGCTTCTTTTGGACGACCTGCTGATCTCTGGGCAGAAGGTGATGATAGTTATTTCTTTCTGTCCGTGGGTGGAGGGGTGATTTTCTGTTGCTCTCGCTGTATTTGATGTTATGTGACTGGTCTTCCTGGGCCCATCTTTTCACCACTTTATTTCTGTCAGTCTGTTTCCTGCAGCCTGTCTCTATCTGTCTCTGTCTCTTTCTGTCTGTCTGTCGTCTGTTTGTCTGTTTGTCTGTCTGTCTGTCTGTCTGTCTGTCTCTCTCTCTCTCTCTCTCTCTCTCTCCCTCTTCTCCTCCAATCTTATCCTCTTTGTTGCTTTGTTTTGTTACATTGCATATATTGTACTGTAATAATGCAGCTGAATGTGTACCTTTGTACACCTATGTGTGTTTCTCTCTCCCTCTGTGCGTCTCTCTCTCTCTCTCTCTCTCTCTCTCTCTCTCCTCTCTCTCCTTCTCTGTCTCTCTCTCCTTTTGTGTCTGTCTGTCTGTCTCTTTCTCTCTCTCTCTCTCTCGCTCTCTCACTTTCTCTATCTCAGCTCTCTCTCCCCCCCCCCTCTCTCTCTCTTTGTCTCTCTCTTTCTGTGCCTGTGTGTGTTTGAGCGTATAAGCGAGCGCATATGAGCAGTGCCTCTTAATGTAATGCATGTATTCGTGCGTGCGCACACGTGTGTGTATGTGTGTGTGTGTGTGGTGTGTGTGCGTGCGTGTGTGTGTGTGTGTGTGTGTGTGTGTGTGTGTGTGTGTGTGTGTGTGTGTGTGTGTGTGTGTGTGTGTGTGTGTGTTCTTTCTAAAACGTGTTCCTAACGCATTTGTCAACAGTCTATCAATCGAATGTGTCCGAATTAGTTCCACCGGTCAAGCCTAGTGGGATTTTCCAAACGCGTTCGATCGAATGGATTCTGATAGAAAATCTAAACATATTTTAGCATGGCCTTTCAAAGGTTCCTTGGCTTATCTTTGCCAATATGGCCAAGGTTATTTTATGACAACCAGGCATTTGGTGTGTATCGGCTAATTCTTTCAGTTGTAGAAGCACACATGAAATATTTTTAAATGACGACTATTTGTATCAGAAAATCTTTGCAAAAAAAAAAGGGATCTGATGAAGACCCACTGAGATCATAAAAAGCATATGATGCAACAGACAGACAGTCTGTTCTGAAAATATCTTCTTTACTAGATGCACATCCTCTTTCCTGCAGTTATTGTCAGTCTCGAGGCCAGTTAAAAGAACACCTTACTCACTAAATGCCCGACACAACTACCCATTCCTTATGTACACGTGGGCTGTCTGGCTCTTTTGATACAGCTATAGACTGTAGATCTTATGTGTGAGTGAAGACCGACCCTTGCAACTTTAAAGTTGGCTTCTTTACTGCTCACCCGTAATGCTTCTATTATTCTGGTACAGTCTTTCATGGACATCCTATCCTTCTCTCCTCTACCTACTCACCAGTCCAAATAATTTGTTAAAACAGACGGGATTTTGTGCAGAGTGAAGTCATTTGCTAGGTAATTGCTTGCTGATTTGGGTTAAGCGCACTGGGAAATGTCCGAGTGGTATGACTGCCTCTTGCAGAAACTACACACTCCTCTTGGAGAACCATGAGCATTGTTCTGTCGCTAATCCTTTTGTCTTCTTTGACTACCTGGGAGAGAATACATTATCTGGTTTAATTTTCTGTACTTTTTTCTTTCATTATTGTCATCATTATCATATCATTCTTCTTCTTCCTCGCTATTCTTCTTCTTCTTCTTCGCAATTCTTCTTCTTCGCAATTCTTCTTCTTCTTCTTCTTCAAATTCTTCTTCTTCAAATTCTTCTTCTTCAAATTATTCTTCTTCTTCAAATTTCTTCTTCTTCTTCTTCAAATTCTTCTTCTTCTTCTTCGCAATTCTTCTTCTTCGCAATTCTTCTTCTTCGCAATTCTTCTTCTTCGTCTTCGCAATTCTTCTTCTTCTCTTCTTCTTCTTCTTCACAATTCTTCTTCTTCTTCTTCGCAATTCTTCTTCTTCTTCGCAATTCTTCTTTCGCAATTCTTCTTCTTCTTCGCAGTTCTTCTTCTTCTTCGCAATTCTTCTTCTTCTTCGCAATTTCTTCTTCGCAATTCTTCTTCGCAATTCTTCTTTTCTTCTTCTTCTTCGCAATTCTTCTTCTTGCATTCTTCTTCTTCGCAATTCTTCTTCTTCGCAATTCTTCTTCGCAATTCTTCTTCTTCGCAATTCTTCTTCTTCTTCGCAATTCTTCTTCGCATTCTTCTTCGCAATTCTTCTTCGCAATTCTTCTTTGCAATTCTTCGCAATTCTTCTTCGCAATTCTTCTTCGCATTCTTCTTCTTCTTCTTCGCAATTCTTCGCAATTCTTCTTCGCAATTCTTCTTCTTCGCAATTCTTGTTGTTGTTGTTGTTGTTGCTGTTGTTATTGTTGTTGTTGTTCTTCTTCTTCGCAATTCTTCTTCTTCGCAATTCTTCTTCTTCTACTTCTTCTTCTTCTTATCATTATTGTCATAATTATTATTGTTGTTGTTGTTGTTGTCAGTAGTAGTAGTAGTAGTAGTAGTAGTAGTAGTAGTATAGTAGTAGTAGTAGTAGTAGTAGTAGTATTGTTGTTATCGTTGCTATTATTTTGTAATAGACTTGAGTTGCATGCAGGCCGTGGAACACATTTTTGTTCTTTTGGGTTTTGTTTGTTTGTTTGTTTTTTTCCAATTGTTTCTCAGTGCTTTGTTTGTACAAAATACATAATGGACTGTAGATCTGTTTATGACATGGACAGTCTGATGGTTTTGTTAGTGTTTATTAGCTGATATGGTATACATGGCTTCTTCTATGAACTATGGTTTATGAGATGTGTGTATGTGTTTGTTTTATGAAAACAGTGACGTATGCAAAATACTTAATACTCGCGTAACTGTCATCCCATTCTTCCACCTTGAACATTTCAGTTTTTTGTTCCTGCTCAGATGCATATGAAAAGTTTAACCGCGTACTGTGTTCATATAACTTACCATCAGACATCTTCGCGGGATTGATTCAGTCATTACTACATTTTTGACAAAAGAGGAACTTGGTTCTTTCTTGTGTGCCTCAAAGGAGCAGTTTGTGTCTCGGTTTTAAGTTTTAGACAAGATCATCTTCATTGCTTTGAGCAGCAAGTTTCCATGTACCAGTTCTGATTTTCTGTGTCAGCTGTGGTGTGATCCCATGGCTACAGGAATCACATATGAACACTCTGACCAGTGGGTCATTATTCAACTTCTGCACCACTTGGACAAGAAACGTTGAAATGTCAAATGAGTTAACCTGTGAGGATGCTGTTTACTGCTAACTCCGACTTTTCGACATTGAATTAGTCAGACGTACTGGTAAAAACAGTCATTCGTCCAGCGACTGGAAATGAGTGTGCCAGTGTTGTTACTGTATACGTATCCACGCCATTGACTGTAGTTCTGTTATCAGTGCTGTGGAGCTTTTTAACTGTCGTTCAGTGAAACGGATCTGATGCAGATTTGCCTGTAAAAGACAGAAAATGGAAAGAACACACTGCTCTGATGTTTTACCCAAACACAGTGCTTTTTTCGTGCAGAAAATGTGAAAAATGCACCTATATCTAACTGTGTTTGGTAATGATGTGAACGGGAAGCACTATCACTGAAGCCAATCTTAATTTGATGAGAGCATTTCTTCCACAGCAGCTGTCAAAAGTGAGGCGCATTTCTTGAAACAGATTTGTTTTTTTAATGTTATTTCACTTCCAAATCTGTCGTTTTTAAGAATGTGATCATCTCTGTTCTTGTCCAGGTCACTGCTGCAGAACCATATAAGGCATCCTAAACCACCGTGAAAGAATTCCAAAGCACACACACACATACACATACACACACACACACACACACACACACACACACACACACACACACACACACACGCACGCACACACACAACACGCACAACACACACACACACACACACATCACACACACACACACACACACACACACACACACACACACACACACACACACATACACACACTCACTCACGCAAACACACACACACACATACATACATACATACATATTACATACATGCATATACATACATGCATACGTACATACATACATACATACATACATACATATATACATACATACATACATACATGTACAACAGATACACACATACAATAAACAGACACACAGAGCACACACATACAGATAATACAGACACATACAGCAGCATCATACATCATACATACATACATAAACACACACACATACACGCATACAGCATACATACATACATACATACATACAAACACACAACATACTACGAATACACCATACATACATACATATATACATACATACAGATAACAATGATATATAATATACATACATACATACATATATACATACATACCCTACATAACATACATACATACATACAATACATACATACATACATACATACATAACATACATACATACATACATCATTATTTCAGGTTTTTCGTTATTGTTGTTGTTGACTACTACGTAGTACTGGTAATGATTTGAATCGGATTTGAGCGAGCTGTTCCTGTGGAATATAGGTAATTACTACTTGCATGTGCATAATGTCAAAAGAAAAGTTTCTAAACAGCAGAACTTTCTCAATTATTTGAATGGAATAAAAACAAAAAGCAGCGGATGTCATCTCCTGCATGTTTCGAGAAAACTAGTCTGTAAACTTTTCTGCTGTTGTAAAGTTAAGTTTCATATCTATCAAGAAGAACGTGTCTTGAAGAATTTGACTTTCTTATTGTTAAGCATGTTTTCGTGGAGAATGCCAAAGGAAAATGCAGCTGACCCATAATCTTATTGCAGATATTTACTATCTTTGAAGCTTGTTTCTTGTGTGCAGGTTATGGAATGAATAAAATGCGAATGCATACTACATGCATGTATAAAATGTTTAAAATGGAATATCAATATCGTATCTAAACATTTCATTACCTCAAGTTTTACATATCTTGTTACATTTATTTTTTAAGAAACCCATGCCCTTTTAATGGTGTTATTTTGACAGACTGCAGCCTGTAACCAACCATTTTGACCGACTGCAGCCTGTAACCAACCATTTTGACCGACTGCAGCCTGTACCCAACCATTTTGACCGACTGCAGCCTGTAACCAACCATTTTGACCGACTGCAGCCTGTAACCAACCATTTTGACCGACTGCAGCCTGTAACCAACCATTTTGACCGACTGCAGCCTGTAACCAACCATTTTGACCGACTGCAGCCTGTACCCAACCATTTTGACCGACTGCAGCCTGTAACCAACCATTTTGACCGACTGCAGCCTGTACCAACCATTTTGACCGACTGCAGCCTGTAACCAACCATTTTGACCGACTGCAGCCTGTAACCAACCATTTTGACCGACTGCAGCCTGTAACCAACTATTTTGACCGACTGCAGCCTGTAACCAACCATTTTGACAGACTGCAGCCTGTAACCAATCATTTTGACAGACTGCAGCCTGTAACCAACCATTTTGACAGACTGCAGCCTGTAACCAACCATTTTGACAGACTGCAGCCTGTAACCAACCATTTTGGCTGAGTCAGTACTTTTGTACTGGACCATGACTTTATCAGCTTCAAATTCTGTTTCCAGTTTTCATTTCATTTTTTTTTTTAAATCAAGCGTTTGTTATTGACATCAAGGTACACAGTGAAACAAGTACTGTTCGTGATCAACACGTCTTGCTTACTCATGTAACAGATCCCTACCTGAACAGTTGATACATCTTCACAGAGACAATCCGCTTGGAGAACAGACACATACAGGCAAGCGACACACATATACTGATCATACCGGTACCAGACATAAAATGACCAGTCTCTCTATACGTGTCAAAGGAGGAAGGGAGGGGATGGCACGATAAATGAATATAATGTTTGGAAGTTTTTGGTATTCTGCTTTTTTTTTCTTTTCTCTGTTATGTGTGTGTATGTGTGTGTGTATGTGTGTGTGTGTGTGTGTATGTGTGTGTGTGTGTGTGTGTGTGCGCGCGCGCGTGCATGCGCACGCGTCCGTGTATGTGTGTTTGTGCTTTTCTTATTCTTTCCTAGTTTTTTTGTGATTTTTCATGTAAAGTTTTCTTTCTTTCTCTCGACTGTTTTCTATCTTGTATTCGTTTTCCTCTTTCTTTCTTTCTAATAATTTTTTTGTGTTTAGTTTATAACGATGACCGACTGCAATCAGATGCAATACATTAAGTCAAACAGTTGTTGAAAGAAGTATTCGTGATTATTACTTCATCACTTCGGGACACCATTACACGTGCCCCTATCTTTACCACATCTCTGTTGCTCCCCATTGACATATACAGCGCACATTAATGTTTGTATAACAATTCAGTTGGTTCTTTTTTTTTTTTACTTATTTGTCTACTGATGCCTATATACACTTTATTAATCCAAACTTTCAGTGATCTTATTCTTCTTTGTCTCTTTCTTGTTCTTACTTTAGTGTGCAAACTTAAAAAAAAATAGGTTCCATACATTCAATTTAATCATTGATAAACTGGGGCACAGAGCATGAGTCCGAAACCCTGTGTCATTTTTTGTATCACTGTGGTATATTGTATGTATAACATTGACGGTTTCAGTTTGCTGTTTTTCCCCAGGAGCCTGTTGCTGTCTGTCTGTATGTCTGTCTGTCTATCTGTCAGTCTGTCTGTCCGTCTGTCTCTGTCTGCCTGTCTGCCTTTCTGTCTGTCTGTGTGTCTGTCTATCTCTCTCTCTCTCTCTCTCGCTCTCTCTCTCTCCTCTCTCTCTCTCTCTCTCTCTCTCTCTCTCTCTCTCATGCGCTTGGACGCAGGCAGCAGATAAAGACAACGACAGCGACGAAGTAGCTGAAACGTAACGACGGACGACAAGATAAATAAAATGAGTACACCTCTCTCCCCTTCCACCCTCCACACATATGAACGCGCACTCTACCCCACCCTCCTCCTCTGTGTACATTCATAACACGTGTCAAATTGCGCGTGCGCTTGCTAACCTGACCTGGAAGTCTCTTTGTGTGCTGGAACCACGAATGGCGTATTTGAGAGACCCATCATAAAAATCAGTTCTAGACGAGCTGCTATCTTTACAGCCTTCCGTTTTGCATGTGGCACGTGTCAAGAAACATCCTGCAGTCTGATTTATGAAAACATCGTGCCCCAGAGAAACTTTACATGATATTATCTGGCTTCTGCATTATGGCTACTTGAACATCAGCGCTTCTTGTCAGTGGGGGTGGGGGCTGTCGTTGCCATGACATTTGTGGGTTATTGTTGTGTCGGTTGTCTTTCGTTTCCTTACTTGCTATGTTAATCTGTGTACAGAAGTTGTCTGCTGTAGCTCAGCCGAATTGGTGAATATTTATGTCGAGTCTGTATAAGTTGCATTTGTGTGTATGTGTTTATCGCTGCTGTATTTAAATGTATTTTTGTCTCTTTTCCGTGAGGAACGCGTTCTGTTTCATTCAGTTTGTGATTCTTGGCTATCCTAGTCAGCCTGGAAATCACGAATGAGTCATTACTTGGTCTCAGTTTTGTATAAGTTGCAACGTTTTGCTACTCGTACTTACAGTTGAAAAACTAAATGGTATGCTACTTCGGTTCATGGTTTTTTTTTCTTTATTGTCAACCACACCAACTGTATGATCCTTTTTTCGTGTCTAGTGGTTTCCTTCGTGATCTCAACGAAGACGTGGGAGTCATCATCCATTGTAGCGAAAAGTGTTAAGTGTCAGAGATGAGCGCATGGTCAGATTATCAAAAACAAAGAACACTTTCCTTCCACCTCTGAATCATTACCATAGAAGTGTATATCATAAATATTTTCAATTCCCTAGTCTGTTTCCAGCCACAACCCGTCTTTTACCTGACCGCCCCCCTACCCCCTGGCTCACTCATGAGATCGCCTGTGCAAAACGTGCCCGCCGCAGAGCAGAGCGCCGCTGGCGCAAATCCAAACTCACTGTACACATGCAACTTTTCCAAGCCTCTAAAACAAAAGTATCCACCCTCATTGCATCAGCAAAAACAAGCTATTTCCAAACCAAAATCCTGAATGCCTCTTCTTCAAAAGAACTCTTTACAACCATGAATCATCTCCTTGGCACACGAAAAGATTTACCTCTCCCAACAAAACATACAAATGAAGAACTCCCATCTGTATTCTCCAACTATTTCACCACCAAAATACAAACTCTTCGTGACAGGCTTGACAGGACACCCTGTCAACCATGCCCACCTGACCCTTCCTTCTCTGGCACACCTCTTACTACTTTTACCCCAGTCTCACAAGAAGAAATTCTCAACACAATCAGATCCATGTCGTTCAAAACCTGCGAACTGGATCCTCTTCCAGGTTCTGTCTACGCCGACTGTCTCCCTACTCTCCTCCCATTCATCACTGACATCATCAACACTTCTCTTCAAACTGGAACTGTCCCAGATTCTTTCAAGTCTGCTATTGTTCACCCTCTCCTCAAGAAACACAATTTAGATCCAAATGAACTGAAAAATTACCGGCCTATCTCTAATCTCTCTTTCTTGTCAAAACTCCTTGAAAAAGTCGTCCTCAACCAGCTGAACTCTCACTTGTCTGCCAACAATCTCCTCAATCCTTTCCAGTCAGCCTACCGCCAGTGCCATAGCACTGAAACTGCCCTACTACACATTCTCAACAATCTCCTCCTTGCAACTGATACTGGCAAAGTCTCTCTCCTCACACTCCTTGATCTGTCTGCAGCCTTTGATACCATTCATCATGGTATTCTCCTTTCTAGACTTCATCATACTTTTGGCATCTCTGACATTGCTCTGTCTTGGTTCACTTCATACCTATCAAACAGAAAACAAACCGTTCTCATCAATGGCACTTACTCTCAACCTGCATACCTGACCTGTGGTGTTCCACAAGGATCTGTCCTTGGCCCTGTTCTTTTCACTCTTTACACCTCCCCCCTGTCCACCATCACCAACTCCCATTCTATAAAACACCACTTCTATGCTGATGACACCCAACTTCAAGACAGTGACTCACCTGATAATATACAGCGCCTGTTGACTCGCACCACTGAGTGTTACTCGGACATTAAGAACTGGATGACACACAATAGACTTCAGCTTAATGACGACAAAACAGAAGCTATCCTCATTGGCACCCGTCAGAAACTTTCTCAGCTGCCTCCTCTTTCTCTCCCATTATGTAACACATCAGTCCCAATTTCTGATTCAGCTAAAAACCTTGGTGTCTGCATTGACTCTACCCTCTCCATGAACAACTTTGTTTCTCAAACTGCCAGATCCTGCTACTATCATCTCCATCGTATAAAGCTGATCAGGAAGTATCTCTCTGTCGAAACAACTGCAAAACTCGTTCTCTCCTTCATAATGTCTCGCATTGACTATTGCAATTCACTCCTGTCTGGTCTTCCTGCCTCCACCATTCACATCCTACAGCGCATTCAAAACAATGCTGCACGCCTTGTACTCAAAAAGAAAAAAGCTGACCACATATCTCCTCTCCTGGCACAACTTCACTGGCTCCCTGTATCAAAGCGCATACAGTACAAACTAGACACCATGTGCTACAAAAGCCTCAATAACGCAGCCCCCGATTACCTGTCAAGCCTACTTGAGATCTATGTTCCCTCACGTACCCTCCGCTCTGCCTCTGATCCTCTGACTCTTCGCTTTCCACGCACTAAGCTCAATACCTATGGTCCACGAGCCTTCTCTGTTTCTGGTCCACTCTCCTGGAACAAACTTCCTCTCTCAGTCCGTCAGCAACCTACTTTTGTCTCCTTCAAGTCCGCTCTCAAAACTCACCTTTTCTCTCCTGCATAAAATCCTAACCTCACTCAACCCTCCCCTCTGCAGCCTGTCTCCGCTCGGAGGGAATCACATGGTTATAATATATAATTGTATGCTATGCTCTCTATAATTTTCCATTGCTTTTATTCTTGCTTTTATTGCTTTTATTCTTTCTCCCCATTTATAGCCATGCGTGTGTGTGTGTGTGTGTGTGTGTGTGTGTGTGTGTGTGTGTGTGTCTGTATGTGTGCGTGCGTGTGTGTGCGAGCGTGCGTGCCTGCGTGTGTGTCTGCTTCAGCGCTTAGATTTGATTTTATCAAGATTTTGCGCTATATAAATATTGTAATTATTATTATTATTATTTTCAGCTGTTTGGAGTTAAAACTTTGTTTCGGTAAATATGTCTGAATCTATTTTCCTGACTTTTGCTTGACTATGTCCAAGTTACTGTCAGTGTTCAAGTGAATAGAAACTAGAAACAGGTGAACATAGACTGAGAGCGTGTTCCTTAAAACAGGACAAGTGCAAATTGTTAGCCAACTAGCTTTTGTTCAGTGTAAACAAAAGACGACAAAGGAACAAATACGCAAAACGGAAAACAACATCATTGGAACATCCCTGATGTTTCCTTCAGTTGGAACATTCTTGTTCTGTGTTCGTGTGTTTCTGGTTACTTTTTTAACGAGATAAATCCCGTGAGGTTTTACCATAGAGGATGCAGTGAAAGGATAGTGGAGTTGCAAGCTGAACTTGACTAATGTCTAACATCCCCTTTGTGTGCTTCAGTCCAGAGAGAAAGCCAGAATGAGACTGACAGATATGGTGACAGAGTGACAGGAGGGAGGATAATAGTACTGTTTGCAGCTCTGGGTTTTCACCGACATCTGGGACACATGGTCAGACAGGAACTGGAGAGGAGCTGGGGACAGGAGGGAGAGGAGAGCTCTGTACTCACAGCAGCTGAAGAGACAAGGATGAAATGCCAGCAGACAGTCAATGATGGAGAGTCTTCAGCATTTTCCATTGGCACCTCTCTCCATCACGCCGGGCATACGTTTGAAAGGTCAATCTTTACACTTGTCCTAAAGTTCAAGAACTCTTTTTTTTCTGACTTTGACGTGGGTGCAAACCCACTTTTTAGACGTTTGCTAATAAAGTGCTTTATACATTATCCAGAACCCTCCCCACATCTCTCCCCCCCCCCCCCCCCCGTTTGCTAATAAAGCGGTTTATAACATTACCCTGAACCCCTATCATATATATCTCTCTCTTTCTCTCTCTCTCTCTTTCTCTCTCTCTCTCTTTCTCTCTCTCTTTCTCTCTCTCTCTCTCTCTCTCTCTCTCTCTCTCTCTCTCTCTCTCTCTCTCTCTCTCCGTTTGCTAATAAAGTGTAACATTATCCTGAACCCCTGTCATATATATATCTCTCTCTTTCTCTCTGCCCCCCTCCCCCTGTGTATGTGTGTGTGTGTGCGTGCGTGCGTGCGCGTGCGAGCATGTGTGTTTATGTATGTGTTATCTAAAACGTCATCTGAATTAAAAGTATACAGAAAGTCATGAATCTAAGATCGTGTATTTAGATTTGTTGTTTGTCTGAAGTCTTATCTGTTTGCTTGCTTATTTCAATACTTGTTTATATGTGAGTGTCTTGTTCCTAAGGTGTACTTAGGAACACAGTAAACTGTTGCTTATTAGAATGCTTCTTTCACAACAACAACAACAACAACAACAACAAAATCAAACTTTGATCATTTTTGATCACTCTTGGTTAGTGGAATGTTTCCTTCATGCATAAGAAGTCAGAGTTTTATAAATTTTTCATCAATCTATCCCACCTAACTTAATGTCGTTTGTCTCAGCTGTTCTCCGACACACTGCTTTGTTAAATGACGTCGGTTACAGAACAATACCTGCCCATTCCTGTTAAAACACTAAAGCTTATTCATTCAGCTTCTTGTCTTGTTTGACCTGTCTTTCGTTTATAAGAAGAATCAGTTTTAGTGTACACTCTGCCTCTGTCCATTTTGTCCTTTCTTTGCGGTCCCTTAACAAAGTTCCGTTAGCTTTTGACAGAGATCCTAATGTTTAATGCATCGTACACGAAATGACATTGTTCGTTTGCTTTCAATCAATACCAATTAAGATAAAGAAAGGAAGAACTCATTTGAAAGGTGAGCGTCATGTAGACTACACCAAAAAGCAGAATGAGAGAAAGCAACTGAACACCAAAAACAACAACAACAATCACAACGGAACACAATGATCTGCCTTTTTTCTGTTGTTGTTGTTATACAATGTTGTTGTTGTTGTTGTTTCTCTTTTCTTTCCTGCCTCCCTTCTTCACCCACCTAATTCTATTTCCCACAGACACTGAGCGGGGTCCAGGATTTGTCCTGTGTTACGTGTGTAAAGCTTACGGACACCTCCATGCGAATCGTTTGTTCCCCGTCCAATCAGCTAATGGTTCATCAGGAAAGGTCTCCTTCTCCTCTGGGTGCATCTAGATTTTTCGTGCGTGGTGGTCTGGACTGAGGCATAATACCATGATATTCACAGGATGAAAACGAGGTATTGCATCTGTGTATGTGGTATTTTTTTATGGATGTGGATCAGAATGAGCAAACTGTATTTCTCAGTTGTGGTAACCTTCGCTGCATTGAACCAGCCTGAAGGTTCAGTTTGCTCAACACAGCTTTGTAGCATGCAGATGACTGCATTTGAGTACTCGAAAAACTGCCACAGAATTCTTGAAAAATACCCTGACAGGTGCCATAAGTCAGCATGTAAATATATCGTCTAGGTTAGGAAAGACATTGCAACACACAAGTGGAAGACAAGAGAACATATAACTTTCTTAACTTTCTGTAGACGATGAAAACATGACGCAGCGTTGTGATTATACAGAAAAATGACAGACTTCCCCAGGGTTGCTTACATTTTCCCCTTTATAATTTTGATAGTTACAGTTAAGCTCATGAATGACATGAAAGAGTGTTTATTTCTTTTCTGAATTCTGCTTTTTCGGATTTTTTGGTCTACTGATGGTCACTGTTGATTGTGTTGTGTGTGTGTGTGTGTGTGTGTGTGTGTGTGTGTGTGTGTGTGGTGTGAGCGTGCGCGCGTGCGCGCGTGCGTGCGTGCGTGCGTGCGTGCGTGTGTGTGTGTGTGATGTGTGTGTGTGTGTGTGTGTAGTGTGTGTGTGTGTGTGTGTGTGCCATTTTCTTCTGCTGAATGCCACTTTCGGAAGTTACCTACTTTTTGTGTTAATGTTGTACATTTATTCTTTATTGTCTTTTGTACATGCTTGACATGGGCAAGTTGGCCGAAAAATTCCCTCCTGTCTTGTTTTGTGTTTTTCTGGTTAGTGTTTGCTTGAACGTTGACAGTCACTTTGATTAAGATTTCTTTGTGGAACAAACATAACTCACGTGTCAGAACATTTTGTACTGCTGGTTACTAGAACCAGAAGAGCCAATCGCCAAGACCGGGTAGACATTTTCCATCTACGTGAAGAGACGATCAAAGAGTATTTCGCCAAAACCGAACATGTCTACATTTTGCTTGCACTTGACCGATATGTTCCCTACGAAGGAAAATTTGCTGACGATGGCTGAAGTTGCAGATGCTGCACAAAGGTTTGTTGTCGATGAGGATCATTTGAAATATTCCCCCATAAGATTTACTTCTTGGATTTCTGCAGGTTCATTCACTGATAGCATCATCAGTGAAGTTGTTCCTTTATCTCCAGTCTACAGAACACCGTGGACACAACATGGGCAGCAAGAGGACAAGTGACTGGTGTTCCTGTGTTTTAACCCTTTGATTCCCTCACCCTATCCACTAGCATCCTGCATCTGCATCAATGACAGCAAAGCAAAAACTTAACCTTTTGATTCTCTCACTCTATCCAGCAGCTTTTTGCAGGAAACTGGTGGATAGGGTGAGGGAACCAAAGGGTTAAGTTTTTGCAGTTAGTGGATAGTCAAAGGGTTAAAGGTGTCTTCAGTCAGGTTAAGCATTTTTTGCATCCCCATTTGTAATGCAGCATGCAAAAAAAAGTTTTTCATTGCGAGGGATAAATCCGGATAGATCAAAATGAATCACTTTCAGTTGCACCACTGAAAAAAAAGTCATATTACCGTATGGAAAACAAATCTCAAGAGAATAACTGATAATGATGAAATCTGCCTGTCGCCTTCACTTCAGTTATTGCTTCTCTGCATCACAAACTGTATCTGGGTCTGTGACAAGAGATCACTGAGAATGGTACCGAGTTTGAATGTTTTAATCCACACAGAACCTGTGCTTTCTGAACTGTGATTGCCTTAATGAAAGACAAACATGACGGTTTTTCAAGTTTAACTCCAGTGTCAAGACTTGGTTATCTCCTTACTTTTTAAGTTGAATGATGTTGACATGAACATGCGACTGTCTAGAAATGCCTACACTACCGGAAACAGCCTCTGATTTGTTGCATCATTTCTGGCTGTTATCGTGATTGGTTCCTCTGCTTTTATTACCAGTTTGTGTGCCATCTGCAAAATAGCTCTATTAAGAATGTTTCGTAGCGTACTGAATAGCGCATGCCAGTGCAATTCAAGACCTTCGTGTCGACATCACATGATTTCACACGTGATGTGATAATGAATAATAGATAAACAATGATGATTTAAAAAGTAAACATAATTTCACAAAATGTGACTTCACTGATGAAACATAAAAACGGATCATTTATTGAAAAGGCTTTCAACTCAATGTAAAACTACCTGTTTATTTCCAGAATACATTAATTCATGTGAGAAACTGCCCCATGCACAATGCTTGGGTTTGAATTTTGCCTATCTAGCTAGCTAGCTACGTAAATGAATAGATACATAGATAGATCTGGATATACACATAATAAAGATGGATAAATTGATGCATAGATAGAGGATAGATTTATGTAAGTGCATGTTCCTGTCACTATGCTTCTTCTGATGATAATTATTCACATAGCATCCATCATCGGTACGTCATTTCATAAGCAAAGATGTTACCTGCTAGTCTAACACAGTCTGTTGAGTTGGACGTGTTTGCATATTGTGTACAGGTATCTGTCTGTCTGCCAGTCTGTCTGCCAGTCTCTCTGTCTGCTAGTCTCTCTCTCTCTCTCTCTCTCTCTCTCTCTCTCTCTCTCTCTCTGTCCCTTGCAAATTTTTTTTATATGCATATTTACCATTTCTGAAAAAGGTGGTCTGTGTAGGCGCATGGGGATCAAAGCAGTGGTTCACAAATCCTTGAATATTACACAGATCAGACTTCATTGTGGGCGTCATATTTCACAGCTCCATGGTGATTTACAAAGGGTCACGATTTAACCTCAGATAGACCACTCAGTGATCATTCTTGCATAGAAATTAAATCACATTTGGTAGTTATTGTTATGGTTTACCAGATGCCCGTTACTTGTGACTATTAACCTCCAGATATTTCAAACACTCTGAGAAGCTGATGCAAAAAGGTTTGCGACGGTGGTTGGACCATAGTCACCAAGGGAACAAGCACTTTACACTCACTGAGGTGTGAACACAATAGCACAGTGCCTTCTGTGAACAGTGATAGTGAAGGCAAGTGTATTAGTATGGCTGACCAGAATAAGACTACTCAACATTTATGGAGTCCTGTATTTTTTTTATTTGAGTCTTAAGTATTGAAATCATTCTTCAAGGATTAAAATCTGTCGTTAACTATTAAAATCGGCTTTTAAATATTATCACAATCAGTCCTTAAGTATTACAACCAGGCTGTAAGTATTAAAGTCAGTCCCTTTCTGACCTTCAGTGTTAATAGAAATAGAAGAAGCTCTGATATTTGTGGAGTTACACAAATTTTTCAGTGGTCCTAAACAACACATATATAGAATGGTCATTATTCTTAAGTGCAGTAATTTCTCATCACAATACGGCTTAACTGGATAAAACAAACTGAAGAATTGGCCTTAAATTACAAATACTTAGTTCAAGCTAAGTACCGTATTGCCTGGAACCAACTATTCCGCTCATTGTATTCTTCCATACTGAAGATCGACCTTGAACTAAAACATACACATGCACGTACATCATTAATATAAACATGTTGATATTCATCTATTAAACAGATCTTTAATTCAAACTGAACCCACCGTCGGAATGCAGAGGGCTCTTTCAGTAAAAATGGCATCCCCCCTTCCGTAAATTCTCTGCTCCATATTTCCTCTTTTCTGTTATCGTCCTTTACCTGCCTTGCTCCTATGCTGCCATCTGTTTCATTTGCAGCATCGCTGGTCCATTCACCTGTATCTGTTCTATAAAGAGTTATGTACTTTCTATCGGGATTGGTTACTGGGTGAATGTATTAACTGCACTTTTTGGCTGAAGGGAATTGTTTATCTGCTGAAACAATTTTAGGCAATTTCAGCCACTTTTTATGTTTTACTGTACTTAGTTATGTCCTTGTATTTGCAGTCATTTTTTTTCCTTTTTAAATCCGTGGTGATAAACTGGGCGGAGTGGTCAAGGCCAGGGGCATATCCTCATATGATATGCGCGAATGCATTGATATGTGTACTTAATTTTCTTTTCCAGTTTTTTCTTCAATCAAGATTAACGAGGTGTTGTGTGTGTTTGATATGGTGATAACTCTGACGGGACTGTGCACAGTCGGCTGGACTTTAGATATTGATAATGACACTAATCATTCAAGTTTAAGTTGCTTAATCCACTAAATTGAACAAGAGACTGCAGCTACGAAAATAATAATGCAGTGTCTAACGAGCCGAATGCTAGAGAGAGACTTCAGAGAACAGCAATGTCTATCAGTAACGTAGAGATCAACCTACTCTTTCCATAACTGGTAGCAAAACTACTTCATGGATGTCAAAGAAAAACGATGCCAGCTAAAGTTTTATTACTGGAACCTCTGAAAGTGTACCACCCAAACTAGCCATGCTGTAGTCATTACCATCTTCATACACTGACTCCTGCAAGCCCCTAGACAGAGACGTCTGTTAATTTGCAGTTATTTATTGTCTGGAATTGTAAAAAAACAAAACAAAACAAAAACAAAACAAAAACCTTCATCCTTCTGCCTGTAGTAGCTGTTTAAGGTGTGTGTTGGCTTGCAAATACGTTCAGTTACAGTATTCATTTCTGTCTGAAGGGATTGTGGTGATCTTGGACATAAGGTCAGAAGTTCAGTGTAAGGGAGAACGACTGTAAGGAAACGATCAAACAAAAACTCTACTGAGATGAAAAGTTCACAATCTTGTGGGGAGAAAATAAATGTCATTCCAATGTTAAGTAATATCAAATAGATGATTATCTTATTTTTGGTGATTTGTTGGAAACCAAAAATATCTTATGGTAACGAGTTACTTTCCTTTCGCCCCTCCTACTCCTTCTTCTTCCTCTTTGTAATTTTACTTCTCCTCTTTTACTTCCCTTCTTTTTTTTCCCTTTGGTACTGATTGATTTTATTTCTCCTGCTCTTTCATCCGTTTGTTCTTCTCTCTCTCTTTCACCGAAGCATGGAGTAACATTTAGTGAATAATTGTTTGGTAAATAGAAATGTTATTAACTCGAGAAAAGTCTTACTGTTGAGTTAGTACCCAGAGCCAATATAAACAATAACTCTACAAGGAAAATGCTTAGAAACAAACAACAAATAAGACACTATCTGCATAAATCCATAGAGTAGATGCAGTTAGACTCCTTTAAAGATAGATACAATTGGGGGTGGGGGTGGGAGAGACTTAAATCATAAACGTCCACTATTATATGGTCATTAAACAAACAAACAAAAACAAACCCGGAAAAACAGCAACAGTAAAATGAATTTCATGGAAGAAGAAGACTATCATCTCTGATCTGATGTGTGACCGTTACAAGGAAACAATTCAATGCCTATGTAAAAGTGATGTTAAACAATCAATTTACCACAGAAACAGGTTTTTATTGTGGTTCAGCTTGAACTGTACTAATGTACTAGGCCAATAAGGAAATAAATACTCTCGATCACATCCTGTATCATGGATATTATTATGAGACCATAAATTATTGCATCACGCTAGTTACCTTATGTACTTTCTTCATGTATCTCACGAACAAGTGAAGATTAGACAATTAGACAGCAATGACAAGCAAGCAAGCGTATACATGTCAAGTCTTTATGCGTTATCTTGTCCATTATATAATTACTGCCTGGTTTATGGTAAGCTGGAAATTCTCCTCGAGATCCAAATTAATGACATGAAAATCTTGCATGTTTTAATCAAACCTAACCCTGTACTCTCAGTTAATGCGTAATCTCGACACAAACTTAAGATAATGAATAGTAATAATAATAATAATATTTACATGATACCAAATTTTGATATACAAATCAGATCAAAGCGCACACTCTGATTATTCGATAAAACATTCACTTACAGTGACAAAAACTGAAGGGCACAAAATACACGCACAGAATTCTGTATTGGAAAGTGCTGGAAAAGTCTTGCATGCGTAACTCAAGAACAGCCCATGGCTTTAACTCAAATGTATTAACTATATAATTATCTTCCTTGATGATCTGTTTGATCTGGTGTTCGTGGATTTCCATCGGGTGTATATACTGTCCTTGTTGCAAGGGTTTTAGATGGAACAAACAGCCTTGTCCTGGAGCCAGACTCTTTCTCTCTGTCTTCCTGTCTCTGTCTCTCTTCCCGTCTTTGTCTCTCTGTGTCATTTCTCTCTGTCTCTGTCTGTCTCTGTCTCTCTGTCTTTCCCTCTCTGTGTGTGTTTCCTTCCCTCCTTGTCTCTCTCGTTCAATATTTGCATACCTGTGGTTACACTTGTATCTGTATGTATGTATGTATGTATGTATGTATGTATGTATGTATGTATGTATGTATGTGTGTGTGTGTGTGTATGTTTGTATGTACATATGCATGTATGCATGCGTGTATGTATGCATGTATGTGTGTATGTAGGTATGTATGTATGGATGGATGGATGTATGCATGCATGCGTGTGTGTATGTATGTATGGATGTATGCATGTATGTACGTATGTAATGTATGTATGTATGGATGTATGTATAGATGTAAATATGTATGTGTATATGGATATATGTGTGTATATGTGTGTATGTATGCCTGTATGTATATGTGTATGTATGCGTGTATATATGTATATATGCATGTATGTATGTATGTATGCCTGTATGTATGCATGCAGTGTATGTATGTATGTGTGCATCACCGTTAAAAACTTAAACACTAATCAGTTTTATCTGCTCACTTGCCCCAAGCCCTTTTACAAGACCTTCAGCGGTGGTCAAAGTTCAGTATTACAGTTCTCTCGGAAGGGAGATAAACTTCACCAAGTATGCTGTAAGTGTACAGAAAGTATTAAGATCAGACCCGGGTAGATGGAGCTCGTTAGCCTTGTCAAGGCAGTCCATCTGGAAGAGGGACAAGTTTGATTTTAAACCCACCAGTGTTCCAGTCTTGAGTAAAAAGTCCTGTGTCTGCAAGAAACGTTCTTGAGCCAGAGGCAAAAAGACAAATATATTGAACAACACTGCTTCACCCATTGAGGCCATTTACGCGTGGTGTAACTGCGAGAGGGTGGGAACAGAACTGCACGCCCGATTTTGCACTTTGAACATTCCCTGTGCTGTTCAGGCATATGGGCTTACAAACAAATATAAATAAATAAACGAAGCATACAATCACTTGCTATGACAAAGCCTTGTGATGATGGACAATGGTGAAGGGAACAGGCAAGCGGTATTGCTGGAAGTCTCCTGTTATGACAGGTAGGCGCTTGTCTTGTGATGATTGTCCTCTGTAGACTTGAGGAAGATACAGTGTACAGTCTTCCCGCTGCCACAGGCACAGCACTGGTCTCCCAAGATAGGGAGGGGGGGGGGAATAAAAGGAATCATAACCAAAGCCTGTCTCATATGTACCTTATTAGATAACCGTATCTGCCTGGTCATCTCCCCAAAATAGTGAGGGGAGAATAAAAGGAATCATCAACAAAGCCTGCCTCATATGTACCTAGCCGAACCTGCCTGGTCATCTACCTTGTAGTCGAAACTAGTCTACCTGTAACTACTCCATGCAATGTCCAAACCCAACAGGACAAACTTACTACACAAGACTGGCGCACAACCTTGATCGCCAAGATGTTGGATTGCTGGAAATTTGTCACAGCTGCTCTGAGTGGAATCAGATTTGCAGTCAAAACCTAACTCGATGACGTTGGAGAAGCTACTTTTTCTATTGCACTGAGAAAGCCAAAAAACTGGTCAAAGAATCTATGCTATCAAATATGCTTGCGTGGACACTGGAAAGCTTATCATGCTGTGTCAGTAATCGCTTGAGATGATTGCGTCCTCGGCTCACAAGAGACTGTTTCACTACAATCATCAGTATTTACGCCCAAACGATGAAACATCCAAATGATAAATGATGTCAAAGAAACCTTCTGTGAAGAATGCAACCAACTGTCTCATTGCCACAGTCAACCACAAAGACAAGCTTATCATTGTTGGAGACTTCAGTGCTCGGTTGAGAACGGACTACTTCTCTTGGGCCAAACGTCCCCGTACTACACGGTACTGGACAGTGCAACTCCATTGGGCTGACGTGCTCAGCATGATGTCATCATCATCTACACCCTCCTGTAGGAGGCAGGAGGTAGACAAGTTCAAGAGCAAATGACTGAACTCACGCTTCAAGCAGTGGCACAGGCTAGACCATGTCATCATGAGACAGAAAGACATAAGGAACGTACACATCACACGCTGCATGAGAGGTGCTGACCGCGTGACTGTTTTGTTAGCTCAGAAACTCAAGACAGCCGGACAAACCTCTGCGGACGTTGAATATCACCCATCTGTGCAACAGAAACACTACCCGTCAGGACAAGCTCCACGAAACTGATCCGCTATAGGGCTTAATTAAGGGAGAAATGTACAGGCAGAATAGAAATTCTTCCAGTTGACGTGAACATACATGTGTCAGAAGAGATTTCTTGACTGTTTGTGGGAGTATTTGCGCCATATGTGACTCAAAAGATCCTTTTCAATCATGATACAGTTTTCCTATTTCAAGGCATGTCTTGAGTTCATTTCCTCTGTGTCTGTTTTACTCTGTAGTTGACAGGTCTGCGTGTACTTCGTGACTTAACTTCCTGCCTATTTCATTTTTGTATGAGCAAGCACACACACACACACACACACACAACACAGTTTAAAAGTGTGCTGAACAAATTCTGTGTGCTATCCGGTGTTATCGAGCGAGGTAAAACTGACACTGATAACGGCAATGGGCGCATTGTCTGCTGTTGTGTTTTGCACATAATGACAGTAAGTAGCCTAGTGGCAGGGATGAGCGGGTTTGTTACTTAGTTTCGTTTTGTTTGTTCGTGTGTTTGTTATTTGACGACAATGCATGTTGTGGTACTTCTCGTTGTAGAGTTGGGATGACTGGCCCAGTTGACAAAGCCGTGCTCTCAGAATCTGATGTGCCGAGTTCAGTCCTGCCCATAACATAAAAGTTGACGTGTTTGCTGACTGTTCCTGTGTGCCAATCGTTCTGTTGACGTAAGCTTCGGCTTTTCAGAGTCCATTCCACACACACACACACACACACACACACACACACACACACACACACACACACACACACACACACACATACACACACACACACACACACATACACACTCGCACAGACACACACATATACTGACACGCGCGCGCGCAAGCACTCACACACACACGCACATACAGACAGACACACACACACACACACACGGCGCGCGCACATACACACACGCACGCACACAGTGGCATGTATACACACTCGCGAGCATACACACACATTCACTTTACTCGTTTTGTGTGTGTGTGTGTTTTGTTGTTGTTGTTGTTGTTGTGTGTGTGTGTGTGTGTGTGTGTGTGTGTTTGTGTGTGTGTTTGTGTGTGTGTGTGTGTGTGTTTGTGTGTGTGTGTGCGTCTGTGTGTGTGTGTCTGTGTGTGTGTGTGTGTGTGTGTGTGTGTGTGTGTGTGTGTGTGTGCGCGTTAACTATCACCATCATCATCATCAGGTGCCCTGCTGCATGGCGTTGGCGACCACGGACTTCCATCCATCTCTATCTCTCGTTGCCCCTAGCATCTCCACCACCCTCCTCATCCCCAGCCACCCTGCAAGTCCGCCCAGCATTCTCTCCCTGGGTCTACCTGGTGCTCTCTTTCCCTCCAGCTTTCCCGTTGCGACCAGGTGCTCCAAATCCCCCTTCCTCATATAATAGCCTATAAATGTTGCCTGTCTTTTCCTTATCTTCCTTATGAATGATCTACTTGTGTCTGCCTCCATCAAGACTGTCTCGTTTGTTTTATAGCGTTAGCTATATGACTTGCATACTGTCTGAAAAGTATCTTGAGTATGCGTCCGTCTGTGCAACTATGAAATGGCTGCATGTATTGTGAGTGTGTGTGTGTGTGTGTGTGTGTGTGTGTGTGTGTGTGTGTGTGTGTGTGTGTGAGTGTGTGTGTGTGTGTGAGTTCGTTCCTGATTTAACGTCTTTTCACTATAAGTGATATAGACGGGTGTGTGTGGTGTGTGTGTGTGTGTGTGTGTGTGTGAGTGTGTGTGTGTGTGTGGTGTGTGGTGTGTGTGTGTGTGTGTGTGTGTGTGAGAGAGAGAGAGAGAGAGACAGACAGACAGACAGACAGACAGACAGAGAGGTATAAGGTGCACTGTCAAACAAACATGTAAGTGGAGACAGGCAATAAAGCAGATTGAAAACACGGGTTCAGACACGTGCAAACCAACAAGCAATCAACTAAACAATGGCCTGACCCTTACTTTACTTTTTCCACTAGGTAAGCCTACAGTAGTACGTTGTTAGATACCCACGCACACAGAGAACAGACCCTTAAGCCTAACCGTTTGGCTTTTTTTTTTTTTGCTGCCGACCCTTTCCTATTATGAATAAAGCATCTGATTTTTTTCACCGACACATCCGAGCTCTCTCCAATACATTTCTGTGAGAAGTTCATCCATGCAGACCAATTCCATACCTCCCGGCTGAGCTATAATTCAATGAGGTAACAAAAACAACAGCAGCAATATTTTTACCACTGCAGGCGAAACCCGTATGATAATATGAAGCTGATTACATTAGGCCTGGGTCTGCTTTTACCATCCCCTCTCATCCACAGATTTGTCACTGCCTGCTACAATTTTGCAATCAGCCACGATGAAAGCCATTTCTTTAACACAGCAAAGGGAATGGGTGGTTCCCCAGGAGATTCTCCATGTCATGGTTAGCTTTCCTCTGTGTGTGTGTGTGTGTGTGTGTGTGTGTGTTGTGTGTGTGTGTGTGTGTGTGTGTGTGTGTGTGTGTGTGTGTGTGTTTGTGTGTGTGTGTGTATGTGTGTTCGTGTGCATGTGAGCGTGTGTGTCTGCGTATGTGCATGTGTATGTGTGTACGTGCTTGTGTGTGTGTGTGTGTGTGTGTGTGTGTGTGTGTGTGCGCGTGCGCGTGCTTTTGTGTGTGTTGTGTGTGTTGTGTTTGTGTGTATGTTTGTGTGTGTAAATGTGTGTGTGTTTGTGTGTCTATATGTATGTGTGTGTGTGAGTGTGTGTGTGAGTGTGTGTGTGTGTGTGTGTGTATGTGTGTGTATGTGTGTGTGTGTGTGTGTGTGTGTGTGTGTGTGTGTGTGTGTGTGTGTGTGTGTGTGTGTGTGTGTGTGTGTGTGTGTGTTCGAATAGTTTCAGGCTGCACATTGTGCTGTTGAGGGATAAGATCTGTTATTGTCAGTGCAGGGAGCGCACACATTTTAAGGAACTCATGATGATGTCATGATTAAATTTTCCCTGGCGAATCTTGTAGTGGCAAAGTTTATGGAAATCACACGTGTGTTTTTAACTTTGCTACGTTTCTGCTTCATTCTGCTGGTTATACAGTAGTTTTCGCGGATGGAACATTTCATAGTCACCATAGGAGCAAATGTTTTAATAAAAACAAAACAAACAAAAATGTACGTGTTCTCTAGTTCACCCTGTGTGAATTGATACCTAACCCTAGGATGGGTGAGAAAAGGTAAAGCGATAATTGAGAGAAGGTGGGCACCGTCATCCTACTCCCATTATGTTATCATTGAACAAAATGAGGTTCGTATCACTTCACTGCCTCACAATCTCAATACTGGTGTTAAACCTTCACAGTTTTTATTCAGACAGTCTGAATGATTTCACTCTGTAAACAGCGCTAACAAAGTTAAAAACAAACAAACAAACAAACAAAAGAAAAACGAGGCTGTGGATGGGACCCAGAGCACCAGTGCCTCCCTTTATTCAGATAATCATCTCTCAAACTCCCGACACCACTCGATAGTCATTTCATCAAGCAAAGAGTGGGGCGGGGAGGGGGGGGGGGGCTGCCCTATGTGTTGCATGACCAATTCGGACCCAGTCACCTTGTTTACAAACCGAATGGCACGGGGGTTAGGGAGATGACAAACCCCTGGATATAACCGCACAACGCGCATCAACCAGGTACAGCCCAGCCACGGACCAAGAGAGCATGAATAGCCCCTCTCTCTGCCCACTCTGCTGCAGTGGACTAGTATCGAACTCCATGCTGCTGACTGATGACAGGTGACTTTGTATAACGTTGTCTTGTAAAAAGTGTAATGCTCAGTCAGTGCAGATGAGTTAGGAGAATAACAAATCATCATCATCATCATCAGGTGCCTTGCCACATGGCGTTGGCGATCATGGCTTTCCATCTGTTTCTATCCATTGTTGCCTCAAGCACATCTTCCACCCTCTTTGTCTTTAGCCACTCTGCAAATCCGTCTAATATTTTTCCCCCGGGGTCTACCTGGTGCTCTCTTTCCATCCAGCTTTCCTGTTGAAATCAGGTGCTCCAATTCCCTTTTCCTCATAAAATGGTCTATAAATGTTGCCTGTCTTTTCCTAATCTTCCTTATGAATGATCTTCTTGTGTCTGCCTCCATCAAGACTGTCTCCGTAACGTATACAATGATGAATTAATATTATTCTTATTATTTTTATCATCATCATCATCATCATCATCATCATCATCATCATCATCATTCATCATCTTCATCATTATTATTATATTATTATTTTATTGTTATTATTATTTATTGTATTATTATCATTATTAATTATTATAGTATTATTGTTGTTGTTATTGTTATATTATTATTAATGATCATTATTATTATTATCATTTATTATCATCATCATTATTATTATCATTATTATTGTGTTGTTATTATTATTTTTGTTATTATTTTTATAGTTATCATTATGTATCACCATGTATTTTTTTAAAAAGTATCATCATATTCAAAATGACGATGATGATGTCGGGACGACGACGACGACGACGATGATGATAATGGTGACATGATGATTACATACATTTCAGGAGAATCTCACAGCTGACAGCCACAACTCTAACTTGCACCTTTTACATGAATAGCTCGCGTTACATGTATGTTCGTTGCCCTGCCAGTGCATGTAGAAGCAGGGACAAAAGGCACCCGTTGCTGATACAGGGAGTCCAGTTTAAGTGAAGCTGGAAATGAAATGTGTGTAAATTGAGTGGTGAATTACTTTTAGACTATTACAGTTATTGTATTGTAGGTAGTCTTCTTTGTAGGGAAAAAAAAACAGGGATATATCTTTGGTAGTCTGTATCTGTCTGTGGGTGCAATCCGTGGTCAAAATTTTCATATCTGCTTGTGTTTGTTTTCAAAGTAGAAGAGGCCATGCTTTTTTATGTTTTGAGTGCCTTTTTGTCTTCATCCCCCTCCCACTCTGCTTCTTGCCGATAATCTTTTTCTCTTTGTGTCTTCCTTTTCTTCTTCGTCGTTGTCGTCATCATCGTCATCATCATCATATCATCACCATCTTCTTCTTCTTCTTCTTCATCTTCTTCTCTGCTGCTGCTGCTGCTGCTGCTGCTGCTGCTTTTAATGATGATGATGATTCTTCTTCTCCCTGTCTCGTTCTCTCTGTCTGTCTTTCTGTCTGTCTGTCGTCTTGTCTGTCTGTCTGTCTGTCTTCTCTCTCTCTCCCCTCTCATTCAATGTAACCAATTTCTCTCTCTGTCTGTCTGTATATCTGTCTGCTGTCTGTCTCTCTTCTCTGTCTGTCTGTCTGTTCCCTCTCCTCTCTCTGTCTGTCTGTCTCTCTCTGTGTCTCTGTCTGTCTCTGTCTCTGTCTCTCTTTCCTCTCATTGAATGTAAACTCCTCTGTCTCTCTCCTCTCTGTCTGTCTGTCTCTCCCTCTCTCTCTTGTGTCTGTGTGTTTCACAAACGCACGCACGCGCAAATACAGAGAGAGGGGAGGGAAGAGAGAGAAGAGAGAGAGAAAGAGAAGAGACAGGAAAGAGAGAGAGAGAGAGGAGATAGAAAGAGGAGGGAGGAGAAGAGAGAAGGAGAGGGAAGAGAGAGAGAGAGGAGAGAGGGGAGGAAAGAGAGAGAGAGAGAGAGAGAGAGAGAGAGAGAGAGAGGAGAGAGAGAGAGAGAGAGAGAGAGAGAGAGAGAGAGCACGCTACTATAATCATACGTGTGGTGAGAACGTAAGTCGTGCATTTTCTTATCGACCCCATCAGGAAACGACGACGAGACAGAAGGGATAAGTGTGATGTCTAACATGGATTAGGTAGCTGCATGGAATGGGTAATGATCGGGAAACCAGGACGCAGACGAGCAGACGAGCAGACGACTAGTACTCCTACTATCATCATGTTAAGGATACTGGTCTTGTCTCCGTAATTTACGTGCACTGATCCCGTTCGGTTTCTGGCAAATTCTTTTAGGCATGATGGAACATTACTTCTGGACTTTGGTATTTCGTGATTTTATTTTTTTTTTCTCTTGTAACTCTTTTCTGTCTCTCTGTATGATTTTTTTTCCGTCTTAATCTCTGTCTCTGTCTGTCCGTGTGTATGTTTTTTTCTCTGTGTGTGTGTCTGCGTTCGTTCTTTATTTCTTTTAACGTCTGTTTTCGTTTAGAGTGTATGTATGCGATTGTGCGTATGCCGTATGTACGCGTGTGTATGCGTTTGCTCGCACGCGTTTGTGTGTAGGTGGATGGGTGGGTGTGTATGTATCTCTCTTTCTATCTTCTCTCTCTCCTCTCTCTCTCTCTCTCTCTCTCTCCTCTCACGCACCAAACACACAACACCACACTCTCTTACCCCACACACCCCAAATTATATATACACACATGTACATATAATTATATAATGTATGTATGTATATATATTATATATATATATATATATATATTTGTGTATATATCATCATCATCATCAGGTGCCCTGCCGCATGGCGTTGGCGATCATGGACCTCCATCTGTCTCTATCTCTCGTTGCCCCCAGCATCTCCCCCCACCCCTCCTCGTCCCCAGCCACTCTGCAAGTCCGTCCAGCATTTTCTCCCTGGGTCTACCCGGTGCTCTCCTTCCTTCCAGTTTTCCCGCTGTGACCATGTGCTCCAAATCCCTCTTCCTCATAAAATGGCCTATAAATGTTGCCTGTCTTTTCCTAATCTTCCTTATGAGTGAACTACTTGTGTCTGCCTCCACCAAGACTGTCTCGTTTGTTTTCTTTGCTGTCCATGGAACTCTCAACATTCTTCTGAGAAACCACATCTCGGCTGCCTCAATCTTGCTCTGGCTTTGCTTGCTGATTGTCCACGCCTCACATCCGTATAACAGTATTGGTTCTATATAACATTCAAGAACTCTCTTCCTGATGTTAATTGATAGGCATTTGTTGGTAAGAATGCTTGTCATCTTCTTGAATGCTGTTTTGACTTGGCACACACACACACTCATCACACACACACACACATACATACATACACACACACACACATATATACACACATACACACACACACACACCACACACACACACACACCACACACACCACACACATACACACACACACACATACACACGCACACATACACACGCACATTTACGCAAATACACAGTTGTGTGTGCATAGCATGATTCTTCCCTCTCTCTGTGTTTTTGTCTCTTGCCCCCTCCCCCCTTCATCTCTCTCTCTCTCTCTCTCTCTGTGTTTGTATGTATGTATGTATTATATATATATATATATATATATATATATAGAGAGAAGAGAGAGAGAGAGAGAGAGTAGAAGAGAGAGAGATGAGAAGAGAGGAGAGAGAGAGAGAGAATAGATCGATAGAGAGAGAGAGAGAGAGAGAGTAGAGGAGAGAGAGAGAGTAGAAAAATAGATAATATGAAAAGAGAGAGGGAGGGAGAGAGAAAAAGGAGATAGGAAGAGAGAGGAGGAGAGAGAGAGAAGAGAGAGAAAGAGAGAGAGAGAGAGAGAGAGAGAGAGAGAGAGAGAGAGGAGAGAGAGAGAGAGAGAGAGAGGAGAGGAGAGAGGAGAGAGAAGATTATTCTCAACCACTGAAACATATTGACTGATTTATTCATTAAAGTTTCTGACTTGTGATTTCTGTTGCATGCTTAGGATGCAGGTTGAAATTGTTGTAAATGGATATGAAATGCAACTCGAATTAGACAGGACTCAGAAAAAAAAAAGTTGGATGACAGAAGTACGGTAAGGGAAATTGTATGTGAAACTGGCTTCAACATTGCAATGGCTTTAGCAATGTGTAGAACACGCTAAAGCATTCCTGAATATATTTAGACAGAGGATTGTACATATAATTATTAAGAATTGACATGTGCCATTTGGTATCATGATAGATATCACTGCTATGAATGCTTTAGGATCATTTTTGAAAGAGGAGAGTGTGTCCATGATATAGATATGTACTGCTTTTGAGTTGTCATTACTCAGTTTAGATATAATGAACTTCCAATCAGTAACAATGTGTATCCACCGTGGTCTCCTTGTTTTTAACACCTATAAAGTGTTACTGCCTTTGAAAAAGACTTTTGTTGCATTTGATGTCAGCTATTACTTGATGATTTTCTTATATTTTCAGAAAACTTACGGTCAAACTCTTCAATACATCAGTGTAGTCCTACAAGCTTCGCTGATACATCGTTGGGCATCCCAAGGTCACAGTGTTCTACCGAGCAGAATGTGTGTCTATCTATAATTGACAGCGTGTACTTATGGGTTCGTTCCTGACCATTCTCTGCAATCATTTCAGACTCTGCATCCACTGAATACATACATACACACGAATTCACACGTCCACTTTTGACCTTACCACGTGTTTACTGCGCCCAAAGGGATTTACGGTCATCGGTCACCTGGGTACTGGTACAGAGGATTTCCTTGTGATGTTGATATTCATGGTTTAAAGACATGATAAATATTGCAACCCTGAACGAGCTACGGTGTTAAATGAGTCGTGATGGCTGCTGAAGTCGACCTGACCCTGAAGGAAAATGGCGGTATTGTAGGCAGCTATTCCCTGGTCGTTTACATAGCTTCACAATATATACAATGATGGGCGTGGTAGTCAAGTGCATAAGCGTCGCACGTCCTATCAGAAGATGGGGTTCGATCCACCTAGACACCTCCGTCTGGCGGGTAAAGGGTGAAACATTGTTCGATCTCCTTCGTCAATCTTGTGTGTATATGTATTCATACATATCAAAGTAGGCGTTAACTGTCCTGTAAGTAGTACAGTGACTGGCATATGGAAACGTGGGTACACCCAGCATGCACGCTCACCAAAGATGCACACTGTGCAAAACGTAGTGGAATGTGATCAACTGATCTAAATGCTTGTGTTCTATATGCTCTAGATGATCACGTTGTGAGTTATTGGGACAGTTTTGGTATCAACTGGATGATCGTCTGAACAGCTACTTATATATTTTGGAGACATGATTGCACAGTGGGTAGGTAGATACTCCAAGACTCCATCTTTTAACTCTTTCACTGCCAAGTTTCCCCAGAAACAGCATTCCTCAGTGCCAAGTATATTTTGGGCAGCCAATTTTCCAGCGCAGTATGCATTTTTAAAAGCTTATATCTCAAAGACTATTAAAGATTTTCACTCTTTTTTTTTATCTGTGTAAAGGGCAGATGTTGTATTTATATAAGAATGCTTGCTTATGTTTATGTGGTTGATTGATTATTCCACAGATAATCTTATTATAAAGAAAAACATTTTTTCATACGGTTTATTATAAAAAACAAGTTGAAAATATTGAACAGGAGAAAAGTCAGTTGTGTCAAGAAGTACTCCCCTCCTTCTGGTAAACACAGGAAGCCAGTCTTGATCAAATGGATCTTCCATAGGATACCATTCCCAGGAAAAAGCAGGTGCATCATTCGTGTGCTGTAAACTGCCAATGTCGATTTGCAGCCATTTTGGAGAAAACGCTTCGGAGAAAACGTGACGTAAATTCCGACAGTTAACGAAGCCACACTTCGGCCTTACTGCTGAAAAACTAGGTCGCTGGTAAAGTTTAAAAATAGCACAGTCGCCTGCATTCACCAGTGGAGCTGACAGAAGCTTTCTACCCGCAAGAAAAGTTATCGTTTACCATGACCCCTCCAAGTCGCACAAATGCGACCATGGCGGTCGTACGTGAAGTCGCTTGATCGCGACCATGGCGGGAAAAGAGTTAAGCTGATTTTTTTTATTCAAACGTTGGAAAAGAGATAACGAATGAAGAACATCTGTAAGAAAACGTCTGTTGTGCGTGATTCAGAGGTGGAGGAGGGTGGACTGTCCTTTAATGTTGGTACTGACAGTTCACTCTTACAGCTGCAGGGTTTTTTTGGGAGATCGACAGGACAGTCAGCAGTGTACATTCCATAGACACGAAAACAAGATGACGCATTTTGCACAACTGACCGGAAAAGAAATATACAATTATGTAAAATAATAGGATATGCATTGAAAGAACGTACGTGTACAATGACTATCTAATTGATATTACAAGTCAGGTCCATGTGCCGTTTCCTTGATCATTAACATTGAAATCTCACTGTGAAATGGCATGCATTTTTGGAAACCTGAGTGAGGAGAAAACATACAATCATATTTCTAAAACGTGAAAAGAAAGTATCATTGCACGAGTTCAAGCAGCTGTCAAGTT
>CM060314.1:74029828-74044828 GCA_030674185.1 Monoplex corrugatus | reverse complement strand
GCAGACAGAGAGTGTGGTTGTAATTTCAGAAAAAATTCAAGAAATCCTGTCATCACAGCTCCGCACTACAACTTAGTTGGGGGTTTTTTCAACCATACAGATGCCAGTTTTCAGGGTTGGAGCTGCTGTTCTCCTTGCAATCCGACAAACAGGATGCAGACACAGAAGGTTAGATCACATATCTGTACAAAGAGATTGAAAGTGCTTTCCAGGAAATAAAACAACTGATATTTACACGGATAGATTTACAAAAAGCAAATGTCCCTGTCCACCATGACCACAGCAAAAGAAATCACAGCATCAAAGGTTCGAGAACCTGGAATAAAATTCTTTTCCCCCAGTTTTTTCATCAACGACTTGATTTATGAGCAACCTAGCGGCATCAACGCTAATCTGTATAAGGCCGACCTGATGATCTAGAGTAAAGAGGAATATATGACAACTGCCACTACAGAAGCAGACTGGATGAATGTGTAGGCAGAAGAATAGTACGTCACCGTAAAGTCCTCCACAACACTATTCACCTTGTGAAGACACACGGAGCAACAGCGCCACGCTAAAGCCAGGCACAAGCTAGGGATTTAGGAAGTGGGGGCACTACGCGGGGAGCAAACGAGGAGGTTTTGAAAAAGTGTACAGGGAACATTCATGCCCCGCCTCGAATATGGCTCTGCTACGTGGTCAGCATCACCCAAGACTAATCTGCAAGCCGTTGACAAAATATAGAACTAAAAACTCAGACTCATCATCGTTTAGTGAGGTCTACGCTTGTCAAAAACAAAAAAAACAAAAAAAAACAAAAAAAACTGAGACACATATAAGAAATCTACCTCTCAACCAGACTGGGGAACCAAAAACACGATACTTGCTGAGAAGTTCCAGTATTTGATATATCATTCCATAAAGGAAAAGTTGGATGACATCACCAAGAATCGCTTTAAACAGACAAGCTTTGTCCACCTGAACAAGACGCTACTGCAGCATTGTCAGCGAGCCCAATCAAAAGAGATATGTTCACCATCAGCCGTGCCACTGCACTGCCAGAACTGTGGACATTAGAAAAGATAAGACTGAAATCCACATTAATGTCCCCCGTAGACCTGAGTGGAAATACAAGATGACAATTCTGCTAGGATCTCTGTTTTATAATGATAAAAAAGCCTTACCCACAGGAGACAGATAACATATATGCAGTGATGATCAGCCACCAATGCTGCAACCAACAGAGGAGACGGTATACTCATCACCTTTGTAGGGACTCAAACCCAGTGTCTGTGTCATACGGGAGAACATTTCACCAGCTATAACTGTCATGCGGACAGCCTTCATGATACACTAATACAGATAACACATGCTATCAAGTGGTTGTTCCCTCAGATGCCCTCAGAGATTGACATGCTTCCCCACCTGACCAAGGTCATCTTCAGCGAGTCAAGAAAACCAGACGAGTATGTAGTTTTTCAATGGACCTGCAGCATTAGAGGATGCCAGTAAAAGAACGTTTGATGAAGTAACAAACTGACCACACCACAGCGTCAGCTAAGCAGAAAAGAAGAGTATCATCGGATCACTCCTTTAGCAGCAGTCTGAAAGGACAAGAGTGGAAGAATGGTTTCAGACGTTCCGCCTGCTAATAATAAACTCGAGGTTCCAGGTTTCGCTCCCTGTAGAGCCTCGACTTTTCTCCTCAGTTTGACGGAAATCAAACTGAAAGTTAGTCCTTCGGAAGGGGACGAAAAAAGAGTCGGACCCGTGTGCCATTCTGGCTGTGCACGCTAAAGATCCCACGGCAGTTGAAAATCGTGAAGAGCAGGGCATTGCCCGGATAACTTGGTATAAAACATTGGAGAAATAGGTTGATTTTCCAGGTCCCACCCTTGAAGATCAATAGCCTTCTTGCCTTTCTGAAGTCTTGGTAAAAAAAAAGTGAATATGAAAATGAATTTGAATCGTGGAGGGGATAGGGCGCCGCCGTCGAGGTGCTGGCCCCGGGAAAAGTTGAGGTCTCTGCACCTCATTCCCCGACAACCCCAGGATTATGGAACTATCCAGGTAGAACCTCAGGACCTGGCTAGCTCGAGGGTTTATGTGCAGGTTTAAGGCTTGTGCCGTGATCATTCTGGATCTTATGATCATTCGAGCACCGGAGAGTGCATCATCTTGAGAGAAAGTCACTTAAAAAATAGAAACTAAACTCAGAAACAGCAAGTGGAGCGACTACATTTCTGGTCCGCAGCTCAACATCGATAAATTCCACGGTTCCACAGTAATTGTTCATAATTAAACGAGGTTCATATTGATATTGATATTCCGTATCCATCATTTCTTTAGTTACAGTGAATTTACCGTGTAAAACTCGGGTTATTCTCTTCTTTGAGAGCGCGTCGCCGCAGTGCAGCGCCACACATTTCTTTGCAAGATTTTTCCACGTTACCCCGTGATCAAGAGGATCAGATTGCTGCACATATATTACAGCAATGTCGCCTCCATCAAGTCGATTGCTTATTAGTCTGGGTGCCATGCCAAAAACCAGAGAACTAAGTAAAAATAATCTTTGAACTGGAACGACAGGCATTATAACTGACAACAATTCTGCCAAACACCAACGTCCATGGTGACTAAAAGAAACTGGGGTGAAGAAAACAAAAAAACAAAACAAAAAGCCACATTCATTACCAGGTGTGGCCTTAGCGCGTAGATCGCAAGCAAAAGGAAAAACATGACATGGATGCAAACGTCTGTGATCATGTATAGGATTGTACACAGATTAGCAGTGTTGTGCTGAACTAATAGGCTCACATCAATGCGCGTGCACGCACACACACACACGCGAACGCGCGCGCGTGCGTGCGCCTTCGCACAAAGAAAGAAAAAGGGAAGGGGACTTTTTTATGTTCCATGATTATCACAAACATGACTTAACAAAGACAAAGAGCTTCAGGAGAGAGACAGGCAGTAATGTGACCCTATAGACAGAACAAAAGACGACAGGCAGAACGAAAAGAAAAAGAGAAGAAGAAGATGATGAAGAAGAAGAAGAAACAAGAACACAAGTAGGACAGCTAAACGTCAAAATAACTCCACTGAGAGTAGAACAGAAAGAGAGAGAGAGAGAGAGAGAGAGAGAGAGAGAGACAGAGAGAGACAGAGAGAGAGAGAGAGAGACAGAGAGAGAGAGAGAGAGACAGACAGTCAGACAGACAGACAGACAGACAGGCAGGCAGACAGGCAGACAGACAGACAGACAGACAGGCAGGCAGAGAGAGAGAGAGAGAGAGAGAGAGGGAGACAGAGAGAGAGAGAGAGAGAGAGAGAGAGAGAGAGAGAGAGAGAGAGAGAGAGAGGAGAGAGAGAGAGAGGAGAGCTAAACGCGGCTTGTGGATTCCTCACACTGAACAGGATACATTTAAAACAACTTAGTTATGGGTATTTCAGGTCTCAGGAAAATGGAGTCAACTGTTCTTACACATTGGACAGCAGTGGAATCTGGCCTTCAAGTAGATGTCTGGCGTGATGGAGAGAGATGTCAATGAAGAGGATGAAGACTCTCCATCATTGACGGCCTGCTGACACTTCACCCTCGTCTCTTCAGCTGCTGTGAGATCAGCTCTCCTCTCCCTCCTGTCCCCAGTTCCTCTCTGATTCCCGTCTAACCTTGTGTCCCAAATCTAACTGAAAACTCAAGGCTGCAAACAGTTTTATTAACCTTTCTCCTTTCATTTGGACCACGTCTGTGAGTCTGACAGACACACTTTGCTCTGTGTTCCTGTTCAGTGTGAGGAATTCACAAGCGGCGTTTAGTCATCGGTCTACTATGGCTCCATTAGTCTTCTCCTTCACTTTTCTTGAGGTAACGGCTGCCTGCTTTTAGTGTTAACAAACGCGTGGTGGATGGAAAGATTCTAACAGACTAGCGTTAATTCTCAACTTCAAAAACTTTTTTTTTTAAATATAAAAAAATTATAAAAGAGAGAGAGAGAGAGAGAGAGAGAGAGAGAAAGAGAGAGAGGGGGGAGAATAAAGAATGTACAATGTTTGTAATGTAGAATTGTGTGATGAGTAACTTCGAGTTGAAAAAGAATCCTGAATAAAGAATGTACAATGTTTATAATGTAAACTTGTGTGATGAGTGACTTAGAGTTTAAAAGAATCCTGAATAAAGAATGTACAATGTATATAGTGTAGAACTATGTGATGAGTGACTTAGAGTTAAAAAGAATCCTCAATAAAGAATGTACAATGTATATAGTGTAGAACTATGTGATGAGTGACTTAGAGTTAAAAAGAATCCTCAATAAAGAATGTACAATGTATATAGTGTAGAACTATGTGATGAGTGACTTAAGAGTTAAAAAGAATCCTCAATAAAGAATGTACAATGTATATAGTGTAGAACTATGTGATGAGTGACTTAAGAGTTAAAAAGAATCCTCAATAAAGAATGTACAATGTATATAGTGTAGAACTATGTGATGAGTGACTTAGAGTTAAAAAGAATCCTCAATAAAGAATGTACAATGTATATAGTGTAGAACTATGTGATGAGTGACTTAGAGTTAAAAAGAATCCTCAATAAAAAATGTACAATGTATATAATGTAGAACTATGTGATGCGTGACTTAGAGTTAAAAAGAATCCTCAATAAAGAATGTACAATGTATATAGTGTAGAACTATGTGATGAGTGACTTAGAGTTAAAAAGAATCCTCAATAAAGAATGTACAATGCATATAGTGTAGAACTATGTGATGAGTGACTTAGAGTTAAAAAGAATCCTCAATAAAGAATGTACAATGTATATAGTGTAGAACTACGTGATGAGTGACTTAGAGTTAAAAAGAATCCTCAATAAAGAATGTACAATGTATATAGTGTAGAACTATGTGATGAGTGACTTAGAGTTAAAAAGAATCCTCAATAAAGAATGTACAATGTATATAATGTAGAACTATGTGATGAGTGACTTAGAGTTAAAAAGAATCCTCAATAAAGAATGTACAATGTATATAGTGTAGAACTATGTGATGAGTGACTTAAAGTTGAAGATAATGCTACATTAACATTGGTGATAAGACTGTTCGTACAAGTAACTATTTTGAATAATACCTCACAAGCGAAGAGCACTGACAATATCAACAATGCAGTGCAGTGTACAATCCACAATTATATTCAGAACAGCTCAACTGGTTCTGTTAATAGTGAAAGGAAACATGGGATTTTGACTAAAATGTGGCAGAAATGTAAGATACAAAGTAACTGGTAGATTGATGTTACGGGACTGTGTCATGTCAGTTCGATTAAACATAAAACTAAAACGCATTATCTAATGTGAGATCATTGTATGGAAGAAGGTCCTTATTAAAGTTGTTGTACCATGCGAGTTATGGAGAACTGTACCTTGGATAATTGAAGTTGATTGACAGAGAGCAACCTGGGTGACAACAGGACATAAGCCCTTCTGGACATGTCCATAAAGCGTTTTCTTCTGTATTTACACAAACTGACAGTTGGCACTTCCAATGGTGTATTCACAGCTTAATCTGGAGATTTACATTATACGATTTGTGATGCTAAGTTACTCCAACAGATTAAAAACTGTTTTGCAAGACTACATTTGCGTGGTCACAAGTATGATTACGCCCACTCTCTTCTTTACAAACTTCACTGCTTCTCAGTCTAAATGTATGTAAGGACTACAGGCACTCGACTCTCTGTTACAACTTCTCTGACATTTCCCTTGCTTATATTTTTATCTCCTTACAACGTGTACTCCTTCTAAACAGTTGTGGTCATCATCACATAAATGCTCTCGCTGTGTTATTAATGTAGAGACTATGACTTCTGGCCAACGTTCATTCTCTTTCGTGCACCACAACAGTGGAACTAGTTTCCTTCAGATATTCGTCATCTGCTATCTTTTCCGCTTTTAAAAGAGCTCTAAACTTTATCTTCAACACTGCTATTACTGATATTAAATTAACCACTTTCTCCTTTTTCTTCTTCGAGCTTTGTCCTACTGCCTATGCCCTACTTTCGTACAATTGGTTTTGTTCGAAAATGTTATGTACGTAGCTTACGTTTTACTGGTCTGTTTGCAACGTACGTTCTCCAATATGAATCCCCGTGCAAGGTTTGTGTTTGTATGTGTGTGCATGCGTACATGCCACTGTGTGTGCATGTGTGCATGTGTGTGCACACTCGTGCGTCTGATATGCACATACATTCGTATACAGTCGTTTGCTTGCATCGTAATTACGCTACTGTTGTTTTCTTTCCTTCATATAATTATGTCATATCATAATTGTGTGATTAAGTTTTGCTGACTGATGATTTATCTGTAACATTTTCTGTAAAAGGAAGAGCGCTTAGGAGCTTACTTCCCGGACGTTGAGCGCTGGTGGTATAACGGCAAATAATACTACCACAACAAAACGGTTAATTACACCATCATCTACTGACGTGTGAAGAAAAAGGAGACAACGATGAAGGAGACAGGGAACAAGAGGAGAAGTGCTGGACGAAATGGAGAAGGAAAACGAAACAAACAAACCCACAGGTATTGATCCACAATGCAGCACAAGTCAGGAAGAAGAAGAGAACAAGAGTGTGGTCTCAATCCCTCTACCAAAAACAAAGCCCAAAACAAGAATAACAACGACCATTAACAAATTAAAAAAAAGAGTATAGTTGTAATGCCAAAAAAATAAACTTCAAAACAAGCACAACGACGATCATCAACAGATTAAAAACCAACCAACAAACAAACAAAAAAGATTGTGGATGTAATTGCCAAAGAGAAACTCCAAAACAAGAACAACAAGGACCATCAACAGATTAAAACAAAAACAAATGAAAAGAAATTGGATGAGAAACGAAAAAACAAAGCTATAAAGAAACATCCTTCTGCGTCTTTAATGAGGGAGCCATAATCACTTTAAACAGGAACGTAATGGCCAAGCAAGAATCAAATCGTGAAAACTTACGTTTCCCTGGGGGAGTCTATTCTTGCATGCAGTCACAGTGCTGAGTATGTTTATACTTTGTTTTCACAGAGTTCTACCTTGTTGTTATTGTTTTGTTAACGACATTCATGGATGCAGCGTAGTGTTCTGTCTCAGTCCTAACCAGTAGGCTACGCAGTTTTATAGCTTTTGGTAATCAGTCTGTTGTTTCAGTTTCAGTTTCTTAAGATGAAACCTCCGCGCTCGGAACGAATTCCATATGCACTAATGTCACGGGTGCCATGTGTATGGTGATCATGGTACAAGCCTAAAGCCTGCACATAAACCCATGAGCTGGCCAGGTCCTGAGGCTCTACCGACATTGTTTTAGCTATCTATATTTCATAGTGGTATTTTATCAGCCTAATCTTATGGCAAGCGCAAAGTAACATACAAGCTGTGGTGTTTTTCCACGCTAGATCTGCAAAGTCAGGTCAGACGTTGTCTTCTGCTATTGTTAGCCATACAACTCAATATCAACTTTAAAGTTCATGTTGCTAATAGTCCAGCCGACCACGAAAGCCATATCAGGCTAACATCACGATAAAAACAATTCAAAGTTCATTACAAAGACAACATTTAAAAACTCACCTGTCGGCGTCATCGAGTTCGGTGTTGGCCGCTGCCACCTACATGCCACCATCTCCATCCAGACTGCTCTGTCTTGACTTTTGTGGACAGTTTCTTGAATATTTAGGCCACTGGTGTTGGATATGTTCTCGATGTATGAGATTGGAGGTCTGCCTTTCTTCCTTTTTGCCACTGTTTTTCCTTGAAAGATGGTTACCATGAGGTCTGTGTTCTTGTTGCGTGACACATGGCCAATGTATTTTAGTCTTCCCTTATTGATGTCTCCTAGCAGTTTTTTGGTGGTATCAAGTTCTTCCCGGACACTTTCATTAGTTCTTGTGTCTGTCCATTTGACACGTAGTAGTCTCCTATAAAACCACATCTCTGTTGCCTCAATTCTTCTGCAATCAGTTTTTCTCAGAGTCCAGGGTGCGTAGCCATAAATCATGACTGGCCAGATCAAACATTTTATAAGTCTAACTTTCAGGCCATTTGGTATGCTTCTGTCTTTCCAGATGTTGAGTTGGACCATTTTTTGCTTTGCCATTCAATTCTTATTTTGATGTCTTTGGAGCAGGTTCCATCGCCAGTTTTTACAGAGCCAAGATATTTTATAATCCATAACATTTTTAAAGGAACTTTGTTAATTGTGATGTCATGATTGTTTTCAGTGTCTTTGCCTTTGATTGTGTAGCACTTTTGTTTTCTTGACGTTCAGCTTTAGACCAGCCTTTCTGCCTGCTGCATCTACCATGTATAGAATACTTTTTTAAGCTGGTAATGTTGTCTGCTAACGGCGCAGTATCATTGGTATAGCCCATGTTTGTAAGGTTCTTCTTGGCTATGGCACAGTGTATGAAGGAAACAAAATACAGTGACCATGCCGGATCGATCACAGCCCGAGTCACCACCATTCAATCTTAACTACAGCGGACGCGAAAAACATGCTACATCGGAAAAGCACAGAGAAGGAACATCATTTCGTCACCTCGAACGTAAGAACATTTAGACGAGTTGGAAGACTAAAAGAACTGCTCCATGAGGGGGACAGATGCTCCTGGCGTGTTCTAGGCCTTTACAAAGTTAGACGGAAGTTAGATAAAGACGGGCATGTCCTGTGCTATAGTAGAGACGAGAACAAACATGCATATGGAGTGGATCATGGAGTGGGGGTTTTAGTCAACAAGATCAGGAACGCTGTACTAGGATGCTGCTCCTTTTCCAGCAGGCTCATGATCATTCGCCTGTCTGCGAAACCATTCACTTCACAATTGTACAGATACATGGCTACCACATCAGACTGCGACAATGACCAGATTAAAGACTTCTACATCCAGCTTCAACTGGTCATCAACAAAGTTGACAAGAAAGACATCCTCACAACCCGGTTGAATCTAAAGCATCCCAACGAATAACATGACCCTCCCCAAACGGTCAGTATCAAAGCTAGACAGACTACATTCTTATGAAAAGTAGAAACAAGTCTGGTATCAATACAGCTAAAACATGGATGTTCCCAGGAGCTGACCTTGGCAGTGACTATGACTGTCATGATAAAATTCATAAACTTTTAAAGAATGGTTGAAGAACAAGACAGTGAAAAACAATTGTCCCAAATTCACACTTGAGAAACTGAAAGTAGCTGACGTAGCTGAGCAATTGCAAGAGGCATTATGAGAAAAATCGCCTTACAACGCTGCTTAAGCTCTTAAAAACAATTTAATCCTATTATGACTGAAACAACAGCGGAAGTATTAGGGATAAGCCAATGGAAATCTAAGTCATGGATTACAAATGATATCATAGAGACGTGTGACATAAGAAAGAACTTAAAATCATAAAGAAAACAGAGAAAGAAAGAAAAAAGGAAAAAGAAAATGAGCTCTATACAGAAGATGATTGTCAAAAATTAAAGATTACAAAAGAAAGCTGGATCAACAACAGATTGAGAAAACCTTGACAACAGTGACGCAAAATCAAAACAAAACAGAACACAAAAAACCCAACAAAACAAACAAAACCACTTGACCAGAGAAAAGCCCAAGTTAGCATCGTTCAGGACAAAGACGGCAACTGTGTCACACAGGAAAAAAAAAGACACGATAAAAACGTGGACTGACTGTTGCTATGAACTGTATTAAAAAAACCAGAATAAAGGAAATACAATTTGTTCTCAGTTCAAGATCCAACAAATGAAGAAGACTTCCCAGTACTCTGTGAAGAAGTTGTAGCAACAGTAAAGTCACTAAAATATGATGAGGTTGGATGCATTGACAACATCCCTGCAAAACTCCTTAAACATAGTGGAGAGGCACTGACTGATGATGTAACTGCTATTTGCAACAAAATCTGGTACACAGATGAGTAGTCACACAATGGATCTAATCACTAATAGTCACCTTCCCAAGAAAAGAGATTTCAAACACTATCAGTCTGTTCAGCCATGCCAGCAAAGTATCGCTCAAAATCATTCAGAATAGATTACAGCTGGAAACAGATACCATTATTGCTGAAGAACAGGCCGGATTCCACAAAGGTAGAATATAATACCATCTAACAGATCTTTAATCTGCGTACGTTTTGCGAGAAACACCTCCAGTGCTAGAGGGGGTTCTACCGCATATTCATAGCCTTCAAGAAGCTTTCGACAGGAGTTGAGTTTGTTCAAGAGGCATCCACCGCACTCGGACAACTCCATATGTGCTCAACCAAAATCTGCCAGTCATTAATATTGGATTCATCATTAGTGGTGAGGGATCCAAACAAGAAATCCTCTCAGAGCAGCAAAGACTATATCAGCACTGCCCAGGATGAAACCTGCTCGGACGGATAACAACACCTCCATTACACACAAGATCAGGCTGTTACGTGCAATAATCTGTTCCATCTTCCTGTTTGCGAGGGAGACATTAACCGTTTGACTGCCTCGTCCTATCCACCAACTGCAAAAACTTAACCCTTTGATTTCCCTCACCTCTCCATCAGTTTCCTGCAAGAAGCTGGTGGATAGGATGAGGAAGTCAAAGGGTTAAGTTTTTTGCTTTGCTAGCATGGTTCACAATGTAGGATGCTTGTGGCCAGGGATGCGGGAGTCAAACGGTTAACCCTCACAACGGATTTCGAAAGACGAACCCCAAGCCATGGAAATCGGTGTAATCAGATAATCTGATCATATCACAGATGAATACGTGTGCACAAATACCCTGCAACACTTTTGACTATATGAAGATATACTGACTTTAAGTAAGAAAAGAAAACTACATTGATATAGTCAAGTAAAAAGATCTAATGGTCTTGCTAAATCAGTCTTCCAGGGAACTGTTGAGACAGGGTGGCAGAAAGGAAGATGGGGGAAAAGCCGATGGACTAAAACATAGCAGAATGGATGGAGAAACCAATCGTAGAGACCCATGCTTTAGCGCACAACCTACAGAGTTGGAGGAATCTGGTAAACAATCCTTTAACAAGGCGCCCCAAGCCCTTCACAGAGTTAAGACAAAGAAGAAAAGCTGCAAACCCAGGAAAAGATGAATGCATTGGAAATAATTACAACCAAGGAATACTGCTTCCTCCTTCTAACCACTTCCATGAGAAATACGCAAGGCCTTGTTTTCCTCTTCCTCATAATATGCGTTTCTTATTACGTGTTACATTAGCCAAACAAAAGTCTCTACCAAAAATGAACAGAATATAAAAGGAAAAGCATAATTAGTACTACAACATTACATCGACGATTCTACACATTCTGACGAAAGTGAAATCACAGTTCAACTTTCTACTTGAAATACGCATTTTTAATAACAAGTCAAGAATGTGATCAGTCAACCGATCAGCTAATCAATCAATCAACAAATCAGCTACTTATCAGTCTGTTAACCAATCTATCAAATGATCAAACATTCAATCAAATAATCAGCCTACTCAACCAGTCAGTCAGTTAATCCATTGATCGATCAAAAATGTAATCAAAACATCAGTTAGTCAATCAAACGATCTTGCTGGGAGTTCAATCATCCAAAATCCATTCATCAGTCAACAAATCTATTCACTCAGTCAAAAAACAAACACTACAGCCTTGTGCTAACGCTTTTCCCGAACCTCTCCGCCATACCGAACACGACCAGTTCGTATCGGACGCTAGACAACCTCTTAGTCACAACAACCGTCTCCACTCAAACGCGGATTGAAACCTCTTAAAACTTGGAAAGGAAAGGATAGCGGGAAAGCGGGCGAGTCCAGCACACAAAGCCCCACGGACGGGTCAATACTAACGATGGCAACGCACTATTAAGCTGGGTTTTAATGGGTGACAGTCTCCACCCAAACTCCTCCACCTCGGTATACGTCTCGCCGGCGGAGAAAGAAATACATGACGCTCTGGCTGAATTAAAAGTGATTGCTCGATACAACAAACATTTTTCCGTACTATTGAGCAGAGTTCTTTGGGGGAAAATCCCGATGGACATGGAGTCCTCGAAAGCAAAGAGGGAGTTGTGGGAGGGGTATTTTAAATGTTTACCAGAACGTTTTTTCTTTCCCTTTTAGATCTTTATAAATATGTTTGTTTCTTCCTTTGTCTCCTTGAAAATAGTATATACTGTTGGATACTACTACTACTACACACACACACTACACTACCTACTAAACTACTACTATAACAACAACAACAACAACACAATATATAAAATGATAATAATATGATATAATAATAAGTGTACCTACTACTACTACTACTGCACTACTGCTGCTTGCTGCTGACTACTACTGCTACTACTACTACTTCTACTGATAAAGATGCATTAGCGCGAAATCTCGGTAAGCAAGCTCCTATGCACTCTGTTACGTTACATAAAAAGTTATTATTAAACGTAAAGTATAACAGTAATTAACCTGATGATACAGTTGTATATTAAAACGTAAAGTTAACACTGAATCCAATGATATACGTTGAAGTGACATGGAACACAAGGGAAAAACGATATCGTTTGTGCATAATATGAGAAAACTTCCCGATATGAGAAACCTGATGTGAGAAAACTGTTATGTATGTGCTTGCATAATGAGAAAAACGTTATTCCTTTTTTATAAAAATAATTTGTCCCATAAATTCGTCATGATGGACGAGGAATAAACAACCTTGAACTACAGCAATGGGTAAGCTGGACGTTTTAATCGACACGTGCAAAGGAGTGACCACACAGAACTGACATGGGGGGTTTCTGTTAACGGAGATGGTGAGCATCTCAACAAGTATGACATGATGTCCACGAATTGTGAGAAATTGCTAGACCACATGGAGACTATCTGTTGACCGCTCGGGAGAATCCCTGAGTGACGATTATGAAACCATACCATTTTATCAGTAAGTACACACGAATGTGCAAACACTTAAAAACAAGTCTTAGTAATGTGTTCATGTGTCCCACTTACTTGTACATATCGTAGTGCATACTTACATTCACCCAGCAGTGTTCACATAATATCAAGGAAGGATCAAACACACTTTACAACACAAGAAATTAGGGCAGCTGGAGTCCATAAACGTTACAAAATGTGAAGAAAACAAGACACGATGTGTACACAGCTCTGACGGGCGCGGTAGTGAAGTGAGTAAGTCGTCAAACTTCAAATCAGAAGGTTTGGGGTTCGCTCCTGCCTGAGTGTTTCCCACCAGGTAAGTAAAGAGCAGAGATTTTCCCATTCTCAGGTCAACATATTATGTGCAAACCTGTCTGTGCCTAATCCCATTCCGAATATGCACGTAGAACATCAAGTATGCACGTTGATAAAGAATCTGTGTGTCATGTCAGTGTCAGGTGGCTTATGGGGATATCAAAACGTTCAACATGCACGCCCACCGAGAAGGGAGAACGCAGACTGTGCAACAACATGCAGTTTGAACAGTGTGGACAAAACAACGTGCATACACCCAAAAACGTCGGAACGTTTAAAATGTATACGGGTCTCTCTGTCTCTGTGTCTCTCTCTGTGTCTCTCTCTTTTGTGTCTCTCTGCCTCTGTGTCTCTCTCTGTGTCTCTCTCTCAATCTCTCTCTGTCTCTCTCTCTGTATATATGTTATACATGTATCATATATGTGTGTGTGTGTGTTTGTATGCATATGTATATGTATGTATATGCATGTATATAGATACAATTGTATACATATATAAATATATATATGCATATGAATATATATATATATATATATATATATATATATGTGTTTGTGTGTGTGCACGCGCGTGTATGTGTGCGTATGTGGTGTGAATATTCGGTGCCGACTTGCTTCTAAAAATGTTATGCGTTCAGTTACAAAGTCTAGGACCATACAGTCGAATCTCATTCACTTTATAAATGGTCATTGACAGCCTTACTCAAATTTTCTGACCAACCGCAGGTGACTTCATCTCTCAAGCCTGATTGACACCAGAATATGTTACAAAAGTACATTCATACTAAAGCTATTTCACGCTGATTCAGTCCAAAAAGAACTCCACAGTATCATCACCATAATCGCCATTGTCATCATCACAGCATTATGAGACAAAAAAAAGTCCTGCCTACTGTAGACTTCATTACCTGATCTCATACTGACCTCAGTTTGGGTGGGTTTGGAGAAATGTTAGAGAACCCAAATGAACGCCATTGGATCAGTGACGCAGAAATTTGTTTCTGACCAACACTGCATGTATCGGTGTTTTTCCCCCGGTCTCTTTTACGTCAGAATTCATTATGAAAGTAAATGTGGACTACAATCCTGTCAGCCACTCTCCACTCGAAATATAGAAGTCTGTGACAGCATCACTTCATTCCCACTCTCATCCTGATAATCATCTGTGCGTGCATTTGTGGGCGTGAGCTTGTGGGTAGGGTTGCCTGGGGGGGGGGGGGGGGGGGGGGGGGGGGGGCATACGTCCCTCTGTCCATGTGTGCGTACATGTACATCCTTGCGTGTGTGTGAAAAAGAAGAAAACGACGATGATGATGATTACGAAAATGATGAAGATGCGGAGAAAGAAGATGAGGAAGAGGAGAATGAAGAGGGAGGAGGGAGCGGAGGAAAACAATAATAAAAAGAAAAGAAGATGGTGATGATGATGATGATGATGATGATGATGATGATGATATGATGATGATGATGATGACGAAAGTGATGATCAGAGGTACGAGAAGGAAGGAGAAGGTGATAAAAAGAAAAGAATAAACAGGAGAAGGGGGGGGGGGGGGGCATCAAAAAGCAGATCACCTCAGTGGCAATACAGAACGATTTTTGCAATCCTGTGGGAAAGAGATTTGTTTCAGTGTTAGCATACACTATTACATTTCCCCCCTCTCCGGGCTGCTCTGGTTTTCGTCTGAGCAATAGACATGGAGGCCAGACGCCCTCATCATCGCATTCAGCACAAATGCTCATGCGGCTTGTTTCTG
>CM060314.1:74017328-74027328 GCA_030674185.1 Monoplex corrugatus | reverse complement strand
AATAACTAATCACTAAAGCGTAGCAAAACTGTATAATGCAAAATAACTAATCACTAAAGCGTAGCAAAACTGTATAATGCAAACTAACTAATCACTAAAGCGTAGCAAAACTGTATAATGCAAAATAACTAATCACTAAAGCGTAGCAAAACTGTATAATGCAAAATAACTAATCACTAAAGCGTAGCAAAACTGTATAATGCAAAATAACTAATCACTAAAGCGTAGCAAAACTGTATAATGCAAAATAACTAATCACTAAAGCGTAGCAAAACTGTGCAATGCAAAATAACTAATCACTAAAGCGTAGCAAAACTGTGCAATGCAAAATAACTAATCATTAAAGCGTAGCAAAACTGTGCAATGCAAAATAACTAATCACTAAAGCGTAGCAAAACTGTGCAATGCAAAATAACTAATCATTAAAGCGTAGCAAAACTGTGCAATGCAAAATAACTAATCACTAAAGCGTAGCAAAACTGTGCAATGCAAAATAACTAATCATTAAAGCGTAGCAAAACTGTGCAATGCAAAATAACTAATCACTAAAGCGTAGCAAAACTGTGCAATGCAAAATAACTAATCATTAAAGCGTAGCAAAACTGTGCAATGCAAAATAACTAATCATTAAAGCGTAGCAAAACTGTGCAATGCAAAATAACTAATCACTAAAGCGTGGCAAAACTGTGCAATGCAAAATAACTAATCATTAAAGCGTAGCAAAACTGTGCAATGCAAAATAACTAATCACTAAAGCGTAGCAAAACTGTATAATGCAAAATAACTAATCACTAAAGCGTAGCAAAACTGTATAATGCAAAATAACTAATCACTAAAGCGTAGCAAAACTGTATAATGCAAAATAACTAATCACTAAAGCGTAGCAAAACTTAGTAATGCAAAATAACTAATCACTAAAGCGTAGCAAAACTGTATAATGCAAAATAATTAATCACTAAAGCGTAGCAAAACTGTATAATGCAAAATGACTAAACGTTAATATGCAGTAAAACTTAGTAATGCGAAAGAACTAAACATAATGTGTAGTAAAAAGTTTCTAATGCAAGATAACTAAACACTATATGCTCTTTATGTTAAACAGCCGTTTGTTTAAGCATGAATTGGTTAAAAAAAAATAACAAACAAACAAAAAAAAACATTGGTAAAGTACTGTTTTGTTGTGTTTGTCGCACGTATCGTGTGGTTGTTTATTTGTCGTTTTGTAGACCTTGGCAAAAGACGCTTAGCCAAAATGTGCACATGTTTGTTTTATTAATGAAACGGGCATTGTCATTCGGGTTTCGTGTGTTTCCTGTTTAATATATTTTTCTCAACACACATTGCGTATTTCTTAAAGATGTATTTTTAATGCCTGCACATAGCATAGACTGGAGAATTCAATTCTGAACCATGATGGTTGAAAATGTTAACACGTTTTGTCATATCTTTCTGTGGTTATTTTGAGACAAATCGTGACTAAATTTTGTAGAACTTGTGGAAATCTCATTTCCTCTACTGTCAATGCGATTGATTAAAGTTCCTGTTAGCAAGGATTTGTGGGACATGATCAGTGGTTTTGTTATGGGGATGAGATACAACAACATGGTCTTTCCTCCCTATATATCGGTTATGTTTTAGAAAATGAAAGCAGAAAGGAAACATGAACAAAACAAAGCAAAACCAACAAATAACAACAACAGAATAAAATTTTTTTTAAAAACTACACTAACAAGCATGAAAACGAGAAAGCTTTGACACTGATAGTAGTACTACCAACTTTCAAGACTTGATCATATTTAACCAAAAGTCTGGCCCAGTGCGATCCTCAAAACGTCATAGAGTGTTTCTAAAGAAGATCAGAAACGCTGTTTTGGATTCAACCTGCCTCCAAATAAATCAGAAACGCCAAAAGCTGTGAAGTAGTGTGTTTACACATGATATTGAAAAAAACCTTTCAGAACCAAAATATCAAGGGAGAGAAGAACGGTAAACACAAGATACTGACTGAAGGTTGTCTGCAAATCAAAGAAGTGGAAATGCCACGAAGACGGAACACATCCTGCTGTGCTACTTAGAGCTAAAACGAGCCTGAGTGTCGGGCCCACACTCATCCCTCTCAATACATAGATAAAACAGGTTGAGGACTGCCCTTGACAGTTTCCTGTTGACGTAAAAGCGAAGACTTGCGTGAAAAGTTTCATTGTGACGTAAAACTTTGCAGTTGCTGACTAGAAGACAATATTGGCCTACTGATGTCATATCGTCATTTCATCGTCGTCATTTTTTCATACGCACGCAGACATGTTTCTGTTTTGCTGCAAAACAGCAATGACGTTGATCGCACATAAAATTGACAACAGGAAACGCTGATGCTATTTGGCAACCTGTTAGGTCCTTAACTACGTGCGATTGCGCGAACTAATGATGGATAAACACTCTATTTATCACATATTTTGTGAGGCAAACAGGAGAACACAGTACAGATCAAAAGAAAAGGGAATGAAGAGATCGCCCATGTTTTTTTTGTTTTGTTTTTGTTTAATTGTTCATTGTCATTTTCATCATCGAGATCACCATCATCATCACCGACAGCATCACCACCATCGTTATCATCTCCGTTATAGTATATGTTCGTTGAGGGCGCAAACATGTTTAATGCGATATCACTTCATTGTGTTTCCTCCTTCTTCTATGTCTCTCTCTCTCGATCTCTTACACACGCACACGCACATGCACGCACGCACGCACACACACACATGCATATATATAATATATGTATGTATATTTATATATATATGTATACATATATATACATGTACATATATACATACATGTATTGTATGTATGTATATACGTGCATATATATTAATATATAATATAGTATATGCATGTACAATATATATATATATATATATATATATTGTGTGTGTGTGTGTGTGTGTTAGATAAGTAAGAGAGAGAGAGAGAGAGATAGACAGGTAGATGGACAGATAGATACTCAGATGGATAGAGAGGCAGATGGATGGATAGGTAGATAGACAGACAGACAGACAGACAGACAGACAGATAGACAGACGTACATGTGAAAAACGTGTGCACTGATTATGTGAAAATTTCGTTCGCTTTATTGTGACGATCTCAAAGTTTACATACAAAAAGAGTTTTATTAACACGTTCTGTCTTTCTTGTTCTGTTATCTGTCTCTGTCTCTGTCTCTCTCTCTCTCTCTGTCTCTGTCTCTCTCCTCTCCTCCTCCCTCCATCCCTTCTCCCCCCCCTCAAAAATAAATAATAAATATAATTGATAGATGAATAAATATTTTCATTTCCTTTCTCTTTCTATACTTCTCTCTCTCTCTCTCTCTCTCTCTTCTCTCTGTGTCTCTGTCTCTGTCTCTGTCTGTCTCCCTCTCCCTCCCTCCCTCCCTCCCTCCCCCATTCCTCTCCCCCCCTCTCAAAAATAAATAGATAAATAAATAATAATAATTGAATAGATGAAATCAATATATAATTTTCATTTCCTTTCTCTTTCTGTACCTCTCTCTCTCTCTCTCTCTCTCTCTCTCTTCTCTCTCTTCTTCTCTCTCTCTTTCTCTCATTTTCCTTTCTTTAATTCGTTTTATTTCTCCTCCCGTTTTTAGACGCGCGTGTGACAAATCAGTCGATGACAAAACCACATCAGAGCCCTGCTTGCCTATCTTTGGTTGATCCCGCATTAAATCCACTCCACAGACGACACGACAGCACTGCGTGTTCTAAATAAAACCTGGTAAGACTGGCAGGACTTGGATTGAGAAAGACTGCCTGAAAAAGCAGGCCTTCTTCTTGTTTTTTTTTGTAAAGGATCTTTGCACTTTTAGTTTAGCACTTCTATGTATGCCCACTTTCTTTTTTTCTTCTCCTTGTGAATGGCCACAGAAGCTGGAGCAAGTTGACAGTGCTTTGATGAGAATGACGATGGGGATGGTATATATCATGAAGCCTATGAGTTGACAAGGGTACTTTCTACTATCATATACATCCTGGTGTCAGCCAGACCCGATAGATAGAGACACCTGTAGTGTTGGTAAAGACTGAACAGCACCCTCAGAGAGGCATCACTGAAGGGGGTACTATTGATTGACTGATTTGGTTCAGTTTTTATAACAACACCCAAACCTCAGATGATATGGCCGACGAAGATAACTATTCCAGGGAAGTGGGGGAAGTGGGATCTATCTAATCCTGGCACTGACACCACCACAACAACGAATGACGTTAAGATGGTAAAATGAGAAGGCCAGTTTTAATATAGCGCACCCCGGGATTCGAACCCACAAGCATTAGCATGTGAATCCGACGCTTCAACCAACTGAGCTATTGAGGCCTCTGGATACTATTGAACTGTGTTCCCACTCTTCCAACGAGCTTCATAGCACACTCTATTCTGGGCAGACCTGCTTAAGGTAAAAAAATCCCAGTAATTTTGACAGCACTGAGGGATTCAAACCCAAAACTTTCCAGTCGTCCGTCCGTTGGGCTTCCACTGCACCAAGGCAGTTCGTTTCATTCTTTGTAGATAACAATGCATACAGCGCACATTTTATGAGACTATCTTTTTCATGTAATTCTTCCAGTCGTTCTCACGTCAGGCGAGGAGAGGTTATCGTTGATTCTATAAGCACGTATGCTTTGTGCATGAAGACTATCATACGATTGTAATACAATACATACGCAAAAACATAGCAGCGTTTGCATAGTTTTATTTTCCTTTTATTCTTCTTTCTCTCCTTGCGCTTCTCTTTCTCTTTTTTTTTCCCCTCAGGCTCATTCTGCTCTCCGTGTCTCTCCGTGTTTTTCTGTCCGTCCTTTTCTCTCCCGTCTGTTCTGTCTGTCCCTGTTCTGTGCTTGTCTCTGTGTCTCCTTTTATGTATACCCATCTCTTTCTGTCTCTGTCAGTTTTGTTCTTTCCTTGTCTGCATGTCTTTCTGTATCTCTGCTTCTCTCTCTCTCTCTCTCTCTCTCTCTTCTCTCTTTCTCTCTTTCTCTCTCTTCTCTCTCTCTCTCTCTTTCTTTCTCTCTCTTTCTCTATCTCTCATCTGTTCTCTCTCCAGCCCCCTCTTCTCTCTAGGATCTCTTTCTGTTTGTATACCTGTCTATTTCTCTTGTCTGTCTCTCTCTATCGCACTTACTGTCTCCCCCTTCCCACCCCTCCTCTCTCTCAAGCTTTCCATGTCTGCATGTCTGTCTCTTTGTCTCTGTCTGTGTTTGTCTCTCTGTCTCTGTCTGTTGTTTTTCTCTCTCTGCTCCTCTCTCTGTCCCTGTCTCCCTGGCTCCCTCCTTCTCTCTCCCCCTCCCCCTCCATCTCCTTCCTGGCCCTGTTTCTGATCTTTTTCGTTGGCTGCCTGTCCGTTTTTAGCAATATGTTTGTTGTTCTTCTTTTATCACTACTTTTGCTTCGTGTTCTGGTCACGCCAACGGTGAATTCAATACCCTTCTGTAAACTGCCAGAGAGAGATTTTGTACACATCATTACAGCCCCCCACACCCAGTTGCTGTCTTCGTTTCAACAGCATCCAGTTTTGTTTGTTTGTTTTTTTTTTTTTTTTTTTTGGTTTTCTGGTTCTTTTGCTTCATCTGCTTCGTCTTCTTTTTCTTGTTTTTGATCTGTCCTTTTGCTCCACACACACACCCCGCACACACACACACACACGCACGCACACCACACACAGCACACACACACGAACGCACGACACGACGCACGCACACACACAACACACACACACACACACACACACACACATCTCCCCTCACACACACCTCTCTCTCTCTACTCTCACCACCACACCATGCACGCACGCACTAACGCACACACACACACACACACACACACACACACACACTCTCTCTCTCTCTCACCTCTTCTCTCTCTCACTGTTTCTCTCTCTCTCCTTATCTGCTCACTCATTCTGTCTCTCTCTCTCTCTCTGTCTCTCTATCTTCTCTCCTCTCTCTCTGTCTCTTCTGATCTGTCTGTCTGTCTGTCTGTCTGTCTGTCCTCTCTCTCTATCTCTCTCTCTCTCTCTCACACACACACACTACACATCACACACGCACATGCACACATATTTGTATGTATTCACGATCAGATTTCTTGTTTCTTAGGCGTGGGGTGATGGGGGTGGTGTTTATTTGTTCTTGTTCTTGTTCTGATTTTTTAAAAAACTTTTTTCTTTCATTCTTTTCTTCCTGATATCCAATATTCTGTTGTGTTAATGTAAGTAGCTTAGGAGCAGCAGACATGCATGTTGACCTTTGTGCTTGTATCTACATGTATATCATTGGAAAATGAAAGTTAATTTCATTCCTCGTTTGTCGTTGTCGTCTTATTCTTGTCCATCTGTTTCATCTTCTTTCTGCTTCCTCTTCTTCCTTCTTTCTTCGTCATCATAATTATTTTCTCCTCTCTTCTAGCTAGTTTTAGTTGTTGTATATCACTTGCTTTTGGCTTGAAATTTGTTTGTTTTGTGTTGTTGTTGTTTTGTGTGTTGTTGTTTGTTTTGTTGTTGTTGTTGTTTTGTGTTGTTTGTTTTGTGTGTTGTTTGTTTTTGTGTTGTTGTTTGTTTTGTGTGTTGTTTGTTTTGTTTTGTTTGTGTTGTTTTGTTTTGTGTGTTGTTGTTTGTTTTTGTGTTGTTGTTGTTTGTTTTGTGTGTTTGTTGTTTGTTTTGTGTGTTTGTTGTTTGTTTTGTGTTGTTGTTTGTTTTGTGTTTGTTGTTTGTTTTGTGTTGTTGTTTGTTTTGTGTGTTGTTTGTTTTGTGTTGTTGTTTGTTTGTGTTGTGTTGTTTGTGTGTGTTGTTTGTTTTGTGTGTTGTTGTTTGTTTTGTGTTGTTGTTTGTTTTGTGTGTTGTTGTTTGTTTTGTGTGTTGTTGTTTGTTTTGTGTTGTTGTTTTGTTTGTTGTTTGTTTTGTGTTGTTGTTTGTTTTTGTGTTGTTGTTTGTTTTGTGTGTTGTTGTTTGTTTGTGTGTTGTTGTTTGTGTGTTGTTGTTTGTTTTGTGTGTTTGTTTTTGTGTTGTTGTTTTGTGTGTGTTTGTTTTGTTGTGTTGTTTGTTTTGTGTTGTTTTGTTGTGTTGTTGTTTGTTTTGTGTGTTGTTGTTTGTTTTGTGTGTTGTTTGGTTGTTTGTTTGTGTTTGTTGTTGTGTGTTGTTGTTTGTTTTGTGTGTTGTTGTTGTGTTTGTGTGTTTGTTTGTTTTGTTTTGTGTTGTTGTTTTTGTTTGTGTTTGGTTGTTTGTTTTGTGTGTTGTTGTTTGTTTTGTGTGTTGTTTGTTTTGTGTTGTGTTTGTTTTGTGTTTTGTTTTTGTTTTGTGTGTTTTTTTTTTTTTTTTTTTTTTTTTTTTTTTTTTTTTTTTTTTTTTTTTTTTTTTTTTTTTTTTTTTTTTTTTTTTTTTTTTTTTTTTTTTTTTTTTTTTTTTTTTTTTTTTTTTTTTTTTTTTTTTTTTTTTTTTTTTTTTTTTTTTTTTTTTTTTTTTTTTTTTTTTTTTTTTTTTTTTTTTTTTTTTTTTTTTTTTTTTTTTTTTTTTTTTTTTTTTTTTTTTTTTTTTTTTTTTTTTTTTTTTTTTTTTTTTTTTTTTTTTTTTTTTTTTTTTTTTTTTTTTTTTTTTTTTTTTTTTTTTTTTTTTTTTTTTTTTTTTTTTTTTTTTTTTTTTTTTTTTTTTTTTTTTTTTTTTTTTTTTTTTTTTTTTTTTTTTGTGTGTTTTGTTTGTTTTGTGTGTTTGTTTGTTGTGGGTTTGTGTGTTGTGTTTTTGTTTTTTTGTTTGTTGTTTGTTTGTGTTTGTTTTTTGTTGTTTGTTTGTTTTTGTTGTTTTTTGTTGTGTTTGTTTGGTGTTGTTGTTGTTTTGTGTTTTGTTTGTTGGTTGTTTGTTTGTTTTTTGATGTTTTGGTTTGTTTTTGTAGTTGTTGTTTGTGTTTGTTTTGTGTTTTGTTGTTGTTTTTGTTTTTTGTGGTTGTTGTTGTTTTGTTTTGGTTGTTGTTTTGTGTTGTTGTTTGTTTTGTTGTTGGTTGTGTTTTTTTTTTTTTTTTTTTTTTTTTTTTTTTTTTTTTTTTTTTTTTTTTTTTTTTTTTTTTTTTTTTTTTTTTTTTTTTTTTTGTTTTTATTTGTGTGTGTTGGTATTTGTTGTTTGTGTTTGTTGTTTTTGTTTGTGTGTGGTTGTTGTTTGTTTTTGTTTTGTGTTTTTTTTTTTTTTTTTTTTTTTGTTCTTTTGTGTGTTTGTTGTTGGGGTGTGTTGTTTGGTTGTTTTGTTTTTGTGGTGTTTTTTGTTGTGTTGTTTTTTGTTTGTTTTGTTTTTGTTTGTTTTGTGTTTTTTGTTTTGTTTTATGTTTGTTTTTGTTGTTGTGTTGTTGTTTTTGTTGGTTGTTTGTTTGTTGTGTTGTTTTTGTGTGTTGTTGTTTGTTGTTGTTTGTTGTTGTTTGTTGTTTGTTGTTGTTGTTTGTTTGTGTGTGTGTTGTTGTGTTGTGTTTGTGTGTGTGTTGTTGTGTGTGTTGTTTTGTGTTGTTTGTTTTGGTGTTGTTGTTTTGTTGTTTTTGTGTGGTTTGTTTTGTGTGTTGTTGTTTGTTTTGTGTGTTGTTGTTTGTGTGTTGTTTGTTTTGTTGTTGTTTTGTTTTGTGTTGTGTTGTTTTGTGTTGTTTGTTTTGTGTGTTGTTTGTTTTGTGGTTGTTGTTTGTTTGTGTTGTTGTTTGTTTTGTGTGTTGTTGTTTGTTTTGTGTGTTGTTGTTGTTTTGTGTGTTGTTTTGTTTTTGTTGTTGTTGTTTTTGTTTGTTTGTTTTGTTTGTTGTTGTTTGTTGTTGTTGTTTGTTTGTTGTGTGTTGTTTGTTTTGTGTGTTGTTTGTTTTGTGTGTTTGTTTGTTTTGTGGTTGTTGTTTGTTTTGTGTGTTGTTGTTTGTTTTGTGTTGTTGTTTGTTTGTGTTTGTTTGTTTTGGTGTTGTTTTTGTGTGTTGTTGTTTGTTTTGTGTTGTTGTTTGTTTTGTGTGTTGTTGTTTGTTTTGTGTGTTGTTGTTGTTTTTGTGTGTTGTTGTTTGTTTTGTGTGTTGTTTGTTGTTGTTGTTGTTTGTGTTGTTTGTTTGTTTTGTTGTTGTTTGTTTGGTGTTGTTGTTTGTTTTTGTGTGTTGTTGTTTGTTTTGTGTGTTGTTGTTTGTTTTGTGTTGTTGTTGTTTGTGTGTTGTGTTTGTTGTTTGTTTTTGTGTTGTTGTTTGTTTTGTGGTTGTTGTTGTTTGTTGTTGTTGTTTGTGTTGTTTTGTTTGTGTTGTTGTTTGTTTTGTGTGTTGTTGTTTGTTTTGTGTTTGTTGTGTTTTGTTTGTTGGTGTGTTGTTGTTTTGTTGTTGTTGTTTGTTTGTGTGTTGTTGTTTGTGTTTGTTGTTGTTTGTGTTTGTGTGTTTGTTGTTTGTTTTGTGTGTTGTTGTTTGTTTTGTTGTGTGTTGTGTTTGTTTTGTGTTGTTGTTGTTTGTTTTGTTTGTTGTTGTTTGTTTTGTGTGTTGTTGTTTGTTTTGTGTGTGTTGTTTTGTTTTTGTTGGTTGGTTGTGTGTTTGTTTGTGTGTGTTGTTGTTTGTTTGTGTGTTGTTGTTTGTTTTGTGTGTTGTTGTTGTTTGTTGTTGTGTGTTGTTGTTTGTTTTGTGTGTTGTTGTTGTTTGTGTTGTTGTGTTTGTTTTGTGTGTTGTTGTTTGTTTGTGTGTTGTTGTGTTTGTTTTGTGTGTTGTTGTTTGTTTTGTGTGTTGTTGTTGTTTTGTGTTGTTGTTGTGTGTTGTGTTGTTGTGTTTTGTGGTGTTGTTTGTGTTGTGTTGTTGTTTGTTTTGTGTGTGTGTTTGTTTTGTGTGTTGTTGTTTGTTTTGTGTGTTGTTGTGTTTTGGTGTTGTTGTTTGTTTTGTGTGTTGTTTGTTTGGTTTGTGTTTGTTTTGTTGTTGTTTTGTGTTGTTGTTTGTTTTGTGTTGTTGTTTTGGTTTTGTGTTGTTGTTTGTTTTGTGTTGTTGTTTGT
>CM060314.1:74007328-74009828 GCA_030674185.1 Monoplex corrugatus | reverse complement strand
AAGAATGGAAGAAGGACAAAGGCCGATCATTTTTAGATTGTTGGGATCGAAATTGGACTATTTGAGCCATGATTTGACTAGGACATGTTTAAAGCATTGTGGCACAACACCTGTGTTCAAAGCATTGTGCGTGATTACACATACGAATGGAGAAATTTCTTCAATATAGGCAAAAAGAAGATAGGCAGGAATGGGGTCAAGATTGAAGGATTTTTTTTTTGGCATTGCAGGAATAACTATTTTTTTCACTTGAGCTAAATTGGCAGGTTGACATGATCTGAATTGGATGTCGGTTAAAGGGGCAGGCACTGAGAGATTACAGCTGGAGCTGACATGTCTTCTTACTTGTTCTGTTTTGTTTTTGAAGAAATCACTGCATTTTCCTGGGATCCATTTGGGAGGAACGTTGTTTTGAAGGACAATTTCAGTTGCTGCACCAATCATCTAGCCAGTCAGTTGTGAAAGTTCCTTGCAAGAATTTGTGATTCTGTCGTCTATGTCTTGCTGTTTGGCTTTAACAACCATGTCGACTGCCAAAGGTTGTGTGTTTGGCTTATATTTGTCTGTGGATAGTCAAACCAATTCTGTGCCTACGTCGTTCTGCTTCACGCGGCTGTTCTTTGGACTGTGTGATTTCAAGGGACATCCATGGTGCTGGGTACGATGTGTAATCCTACATGTGACTGCAGGAGTATTAATGTCAAATAGATTGCTGAGCTAAGAGTTGTAAAGGCCAGTAGGATCTGAGGAATCCGATCGTGCACTTGTAAGGGCTGAGACAAGGTCAGCTTTGAAATCAGAGGTCTGTAAACATACTGTGTTACGTGGTTTCATTTCTTTCATTCCTCTTCATGGTTATCAACACACACACACACACACACACACACACACACACCACACACACACACACACACACACACTCACACACACACACACACACACACACACACACACACGAACACACACACACACACACACACTCACACACACACACACACACCACACACACACACACACACACACACACACACACACACACCACACACACACACACACACACACTCACACACACACACACACACACACACACACACACACACGCATACACACACACACGCACACACACACACACACACACACACACACACGCACACACACGCACGTACGCACACGCATACGTGCGCGCAAACGCACACGCACACACAAACAAACACACGTACACACTCACAAACACAGATATATATATATGTATATATACACATATATACATATATATATATATATATATATGTGTGTGTGTGTGTGTGTGTGTGTGTGTGTGTGTGTGTGTGTGTGTGCGTGCGTGCGTGCGTGTGTAAGTGTGTGTGTGTGTGTGTATTCATTGCTGCTCAGTCCTATCTACAACTCTTGTCTCTATGTTTAAAGACATCACTAGGCAACACAACACAACACAACACAACAAGCAGGATGAATAACACATCAAGAGAGAGAGAGGGAAACATGAATACAACGGTAGGAAAAAGGATTTTCACAACAGGCAGGTTGGGGAGAATACTGAATATGAATATGTCATGCTACCAAATACATTAATGATGAGATTTGTGCCTGTACGATAGAAATGATTAATATCAACCATAACTTTGTAACCAAAATGTTTCTTCGATTGCATAAAGATCACTTTCAAAATTACAAAAGACAGAGGCAGAAAAAATCTGATAAACATATTTTCTGTTCCTGAAAAAATTATATCATGGTAATATGAACACACCTAGCATGCACGCCCACCAGTGACGCAAACTGTTTAAATAAGGTAATGGAATGTTTTCAGTTCGCGTAACATCTTGAGTTCTCCATGATCCAGTAAAATCTTAACATAAAAATGATTGTAAATATAAAAAAACACGCTATGGCACATGGAGATTGTGGACGGCCTTTGTTTTTCTGTTTCCTATTCAGCATAATAACTTTCGTACATTTTTACTGGGCACATTTTTGTTAGCTTGTATCCACTTCCACGCACGCACGCACACACACACACACACACACACAAACGAGTGTGCGTGCGCGCGCGCACACACTCACACACACACGCGCGCGCGTACACACACACACACACACACACACACACACACACACACGCACACAAACACACACACACATAACACACACAAACACGCATACACACAAAAACACGTATAATGCATATATATACACAGAGAAAAAACAGATAAACACATGCACTCACGCATGCACAAACACATGCATACACAAGCTTGCGCGGTAACACACACACACACACACACACACACACACACACACACACACACACACACACACACACACACACACACACACACACACACACACACACACACACACACACACACACGTACTTACACACGCACACATATATACGAAGAGGAAAAATAGACACATACACACCCACACACACACATGCATACACTGCGCAAACACATGCAGGACACACACGTACGCGCAC
>CM060314.1:73987328-73989828 GCA_030674185.1 Monoplex corrugatus | reverse complement strand
ACTGTTTGTGAGTTTGTTTGTCTTGTTTGAAAACACTATATATTGACTTTCTTTAAATCACTTGTCCTTAAGCTAGCCTTGGTTCGAAATCGCCTTTTAGTTTAGTTTCACAACTCAAAGGAAACGCTTTTCATCTGCAATTCCAATTGGTCAAACATCCTTAAAGCCAAGACAGTATAAACAGTCTTTTACACATTTGGCTTAGTTTTCTTTGTCCTGACTGTCAGAGTTGATTTCGTTTACTAGCATTTTTGGTATATGCTTTCGCAATCTTGGGTCTGGCAGTTTGATCTTTACCAATATCTTAGTGTTGAGAGAATACTTTAAATGCTAATGGATAATGACATGTATCGCAGTACGCTATGTGACTGTGGGGTTTATTTCTTACTCCCCATAGTTTTAGTTTTTGCAGGCGAGTACGTGAGCTGTCTCTGTACACGCCCCGTATTTCGGGAGCATACATTTATGTAGGCTGGATTTGAGCATCAGAAAGTTGAAAGAATGCTGACGAAAGAAAAATGAAAACTTTCTAGAGACCACAGTGTTTTCATCAGATCAAAAAGAAAGGAGGGAAGGATGGAGGAGAGAGGAGAGAAGAGAGAGAGAGAGAGAGAGAGAGAGAGAGAGAGAGAGAGAGAGAGAGGAGAGAAAAGAGAGAGAGAGAGCAAGATTGCCAAAAATGACAGTGATAAAGGTGGCAGAGAGAGAGAGAGAGTCAGAAAAATGAACATCGTAAGACAGAGAGAGACAGGCAGGCAGACAGAGGGAGAGAAAGAGAAAAGAGGGACAGATGGAGGAAGAGAAAGAGACAGACGGGAGGGAGGGACAGAAGGGTGGAGAGTGAGAGAAAGAAAGAGGGGAGAGAGTGAGAAAGAGGGAGAGGGAGAGAGTCGGAAAGAGAGACAGAGAGACAAAGAGACAGGGAGACAGAGAAAGAGGGAGGGAGAAAAATAGAGAAAGAGCGTACAGGACAGATTCAACCATCCGACAGTTGGGCGTTTCAAACCCCAGAACTAAATTGAATCAAAACTTCTTACACAACTGTGGGATCTGGATTTTTAAGCAGATGTCTGGCATGGTGGAGAGATATGCCAGTGAAATGGGTGAAGACTCTCCATCGTTGACTGTCTGCTGGAACTTCATCCTTGTCTCTTCAGCTGCTGTGAGTACAGCTCTCTTCTCCCTCCTGTCCCCAGCTCCTCTCCAATTCCCGTCTGACCTTTTGTCCAAATCTCATCGAAAACCCACGGCTGCAAATAGTTTTATTAGCCTCCTCCATTTACTTTCTCACCGTGTTTATGACTCTCTGTCTCTCTGTCTCTCTCTGTCTCTCTCTCTGTCTCTCTCTCTCTCTGTCTCTCTCTCTGTATGTCTGTCTGTCTGTCTCTCTCTCTCTCTCTCTCTCTCTCTCTCTCTCTCTCTCTCCAATTTACAGCTGTCAAAGTTTCTCAGTGTTAAACTGTACATAAGCCTTGATCTGGATATCAATTTGAAAAAAAAGCAAAATTTCGATTTGGTTTATCACCTTTGAAAGCCACTCAACTGAGATACAAGCAACACAGTTTGCTCTGTCCCCTATGTATGCAAGCTGAAGAAGACGAAATACATTTTGTCTTGTGTTGTCCAGCATTAGATGAAATCCGTTCAAGGTTTATTCCTAAAAAGTATTATGGATGCACAAATATGTTTAAACTGTGTTTGTTAATGTGTTCAACTCGTCTCGATTATATTAAGAGTTTTGGTTTGTTCCTGCTTAATGCAGTTAAAATCGTGTAAATTGCTTTATCGTAATATACAACTTAGTTTGTTGTTGATTGTTAATCTCATACAATATGCTATCTGATTATTTCAATCTACTTATAAGTACACCTTCAGTAGGGGCTATGGCCTTTCTTGATTAAAAAATAATCTAAAGTCTGAAGTCTGAAGTCTGAAGCCTGAACACACACACACACACACACACGCACACACACACACAGACACACACACACTCTCTCTCTCTCCTCTCTCTCTCTCTCTGTCCTCTCTCTCTCTCTCTTTCTTGTCCAGATTGATGCATTCACAAAGGACAATTAGTCATAAGCCCACCATACTCTTTTTTTAATCTGTCTTCACCCCCTCCAACATCGCACTCCTCTGTTAATCGATTTTCACCCCCTCCAACACCACACTGCTCCATCAGTCTCTTATTACATCCCATGTGGTTTGGTGTTAGTGACTGAATAGTAAGTGAGCAGTCTCTGACTCTTTCAACAAGGCTAATTTTTCAGTTAAAAGTTTTTAAAGAGATTGAAAAGTCAGATAAGTGGATTTCTTATTCTGTGTAAAGTAACTACTTGATGGGGTGAGGTTGTCTTTTAACGTTGAAAATGAAGCTGATCACCTCTGACAGTTCTCACTTTTAGCTAACAGAGATCGCCGAGAAAATCAAGAGTCTGCAGATGTGAAAAGAAACTGATGCAATTCGGAAATCAGAAAATGAATTACTGTTCGTCATTTC
>CM060314.1:73979828-73982328 GCA_030674185.1 Monoplex corrugatus | reverse complement strand
ACAAGGGGAGGGGGAGGGGAACCTAGGATAGAAGAAGTAAGAAACGGAAGCAGAAGAAGAAGAAAAACAGAAGACCCCAACAGAAAAAAAGCCAAAGTCCACATATTCTCTTCAACCATCCGGAACCCCAACAGAAAAAAAGACAAAGTCCACCTATTCCTCTTCAACCATCCGGAACCCCAACAGAAAAAAAGACAAAGTCCACCTATTCCTCTTCAACCATCTGGAACCCCAACAGAAAAAAAGACAAAGTCACCTATTCCTCTTCAACCATCCGGAACCCAACAGAAAAAGACAAAGTCCACCTATTCCTCTTCAACCATCCGGAACCCCAACAGAAAAAAAGACAAAGTCCACCTATTCCTCTTCAACCATCCGGAACCCCAACAGAAAAAAAGACAAAGTCCACCTATTCCTCTTCAACCATCCGGAACCCAACAGAAAAAAGGCAAAGTCCACCTATTCCTCTTCAACCATCCGGAACCCCAACAGAAAAAAAGACAAAGTCCACCTATTCCTCTTCAACCATCCGGAACCCCAACAGAAAAAATGACAAAGTCCACCTATTCCTCTTCAACCATCCGGAACCCCAACAGAAAAAAAAGACAAAGTCCACCTATTCCTCTTCAACCATTCGGAACCCCAACAGAAAAAAAAAGACAAAGTCCACCTATTCCTCTTCAACCATCCGGAACCCCAACAGAAAAAAGACAGTCTACATATTCCTCTTAAACCATCCGGAACCCCAACAGAAAAAAAGACAAAGTCCACCTATTCCTCTTCAACCATCCGGAACGAGAGTAATGGGCCTCCTACACCTTGCCAGCTCTATTTTTTGCCACAGACATTGAGCGGTGCCTGCAGGAATTGTCATGTGTTACAGATGGTAATGGTAGTGAATATTGCTAGCGAATGATGTTGTCCCCAGTCGAATCAACTAATGTTTCATCAGGAAAGGTCTCTCACAGAGAAGTCCTCTGAAAACTGGGGATGGCCTCCAGCTGAATAGCGTTGCCATTTTCTGGTTACACGGTGATTCAAATTAGGTCACGTATAATGCCACTGTGTGACAAGATGAACAATGCTTCACGTATCACTTTATGATAGTGATTTGGAATGACAAAACCTGATACCCTAAATGTAGACAAATCTTAATTTCAATTCACTTTCAAAGAATAAAAACAAACAAACAAAAAATAACGCTCGCGCATACACACACCACACACACACACACCCCACACCACACAACACACACAACACACACACACACACACACACACACACGCACGCACGCAGCACGCACGCACACACACACACACACACACACACCCGATAAAAACAACTCCATTATTTGCAGTGTGTAAATGATTTCATGTATGTTGCACGGCAAATGTCATGGCGGAAACAATACTCCATGCTGTCAGTTTGCGTGAAACGCACACCAACTGTGTGGACTGAAAAAGCACAATACTTCAGTAATGGACACGGTAAACCCGATGTAACTGTTGAAAACGGAATGAACGGACGCAATGCTATGATAACATACAAGAACACATTTCCCCTGAGTTTATTAAACTGTCTCCATTTTAGTTTTATTTGGTGTTTCCTATTTGTTTTACTACAGCAATTGTGTTCTTTTACGGTCATTACATTCTTCCTGAAGGTGATTACAATTAGTTTATGGTGACACACGGTGTTTTTCTATTGTTTTTTTTTTACACTGTTTCATTTTTGTTCTTTTGGTGTAGTTTACTTTTACATTATCCTAATTCTTTTCTTTTGGATTAAACTGCCAATGGTCTATATTGTTCCTGTTTTGGATGTTTAATAGAAAATACACTCTTATTGTTTTTATTCTTTCTGTTTTTTTTCTTGAATCCTGGGACAGTGTTTGTTTGTTCTCTCGTTTCCATCTTCTCTACCTTCTCCTTCACTTCTTCTCTGTGTTTGTTCTCTTCTTCTTTGTTTCTGTTTTGTTTTCTTGTTTTCTTTAAAGACAATATGCATGAAACAATGTTGTAACATCGATTAATACTGTAACATCAATAACATCGATCAATCAATTTGTTTCGATGGGGTTCGTGGCTTTTACTTTAAGTATTCATCTTTTTTTTTGTTTGCTGAAGGCATAATATGGCATAGTTATGGTTCCATTCGTCTTTAACTGCGAAATGAACTGGCTGCATCAAATTGTTAGCCTTGATCATTCTTTTATAAACTTGTACTTGAAACGGTCAACAGCAGACTGGTGTGGAAACAAGAATCATGGTATCATGGCTAAGGAACGATGTGGTTTTCGCAAGCACCATTCCAAGGTGAACCATGCTTTGTTTTTAATGGACGAACAGTAATTCATTTTCTGATTACTGAGATGCATCATTTTCTTTTCACATCTGCAGACTCTTGATTTTCTCGGCGACCTCTGTTAGCTAAAAGTGAGAACTGTCAGAGGTGATCAACTTCATTTTCAACGTTAAAAGACAACCTCACCCCATCAAGT
>CM060314.1:73969828-73974828 GCA_030674185.1 Monoplex corrugatus | reverse complement strand
CCCCTAAAAACCAAGTCACAGGCAAGACGCATGCCATCATACACCATGGTAACTCCCTATTCAAGCGCACACGCCCCCATTCCTGCACACACCCACGCACAAAAAACAAACAAACAAACAAACAAACAAACAAAAACAATGCGTGAAAAACGATAAAATCAGATCCGGTGCAAATGGACGAAGCAAAGTGGATCCACCAGAACAAACAGATCGTGTCGATGCCCCATACAATTAGGCAGAGAAAACTCATCTGGAAAGCACAACATACCATCCCCACTCGTTAGAAATACAAACAAGCAAGAGAGAGAGAGAGAGAGAGACAGACAGACAGACAGACAGACATTTTGCTTTGTCCATTTGCACCGAATTGGGTTTTATCGTTTTTCCAGCATTATGTTCTTTGGTGCGTGGTGATGTGCAGGAGTGGGGCATCTGTGTTTGAGTAGGGAGTTACCATGGTGTGTGTTGGATTGTCTCTTTGCCTGTGACGTGGTTTTTAGGGGTGGGGGTGGGGGTTGCGCTAGGGAATATTTGCAGCCTTGGTAGGCTGTGGTGTTCCGCTCTGTTGGACTGGCAATGAGGTGGGGGGTGGGGAGGGCAGACGCTGTGTGACGTTTTACTGGTGATGTTCTTGGGATGCCTGGGATCTCACTATGGGTCAGATTGCTCATTCAAAACTTGTTTTGACATTGGTGATCTTATCCTCTTGACCACAAATGTTGGTGGTGGGGGCGGAGGCGATACTTTTGTGGGGGGAATTTACTGTTTGTTACGTGGTAACAGAGGACATCGATAGTTCTAGTAGCTGCCTGAAATAAAGAAGTGCGTTTGTTTGTTTGTTTGTTTGTTTGTTTTTGTTTTTTTTGGGGGTCCGTTTTTCGTTTTTGTTGTCCCTTTTTAAACACCACAGTAATGACCACAAAATCTGGGGCAGTTTTTCACATGATGATGAGGATGATAAAATGCATCAATATGGTGCTGTGGAGTTCCATCTAGGACTAAAAATGCGTGGCTGGGCTGGTCTATACGCTTACTATAATGATATGGCGTCAACGAGGTCTGAGAGATACAGACACTTGTGGTGTTGGTCGGGAGATTTGAGCAACACCTTCAACGAAGTTGAAGAGACTCAACTGTGATGGCCTGGTCTTCCTGATGAGCCCATAACACATTCAATTATGGCTTGGAGCAAGTTAGGGCCGAAAAATCCCCCAGTGATTTAGGCAGGATTGATGGGATTCCAACGCACAATCTTCTGTTTGGTGTCTGGTATAGTACTAACTACTGCACAACATTGACTGAAATACAGCAGGATTTTGTTTTGTTAAATTGAAACTGATGTTGTAGTTTCTGTACAGGACGTTGCATACACAATTACATTTTACTGCAGTATTGAAAATGTGGTAGTTTTTGTACATCTGTACACGAGATTGTACATTGAGTTAGATTTCACGGCAGTATATCCCAAGTTTCCTTCAATGACAAATTGATACAAGCGTAAACATAGATCCTGTAAGTAAGATGGAACCTCAAGGTCCTGCTTGCGTGCAGATACATGGTAATCAGTCTTTTTCTTTCTCTCTTAACACACAATCATGTTTGACATTACCCGTACAGATTTAGTTTCCAGAGTTTATATTTTTTTCTGTTTTAGTTCCCACATCTCACTACTTCTGTTCACTAAAATGTCATCGGCATCATTCCATTCTCCCCTATTGATTTTTGTGACATATTCATCCACGCAGAGAAGCGTCCACGCCTCCCAGTTCACCTATTATTCAGTGGAGTAGCAAAAACAACAACTGCAAACCTTTTGCCCACTGCAGGCAAACCCGCATGATGATGTGAAGCTGATTACATTAGGCCTGGACCAGCTTTTACCACCATCTCTGTCCCTACTTTCCCCCTCAGATTTGTCAATGTTGGAGCTCTCTAGCAATCGACCACGATGAATGCCGTTTGAATGACGTAGCAACGGGAGTGGGACAGTCTCTGGGGGTCTTTCCTTGCCATGGTTAGATTCCTCGCCTTTGTGAGCAGCTTCTGCTTGCTGATGTTACCGAGGTGCTGGGTATGAGATCTGCTGTAGGAATAGTCAGTGATGGAACGAACACATGTATTGCACTCACAGTGAGGGTATTGTCCATGAACATTTTAGGGAGAAAAGAACACGGTAAACCATCCCTCTTTGGAACAGATTGAGTTTCCAGTGGTAATCGTATTGTCGTCAGAGTAGAAATGAACAAACTCACGATAACTTCAGAGCTAGTTTTTCGTATAGAACAAATGACATTATTTGTATTCTATCTATAAGCAAAGTCTTGCTGGTGTTGGGGACTATATCTGCTATGGTCAATGCAGAAATAAATCACACTCTAAAAAAAACGTCATAAACAGTTTCGATCTGTGAACAGTTTAAGACTAGTGATCAGTGCGGTGTTGAGATTGAAATGAGTTATGACAGTTAAGACATGAAAGTGTTGGTACAAACTCGGGCATAATTAGTTTCCTCTGTGAGTATTTCAGACAGCGCCTGTCAAAGATAATGGGAATGTTAAGTACAAACAGAAAGGCACTATAATCAGTCACCATGATGTAGTTGTTAGGTTGTGGGTTCGAATCCCCACCATGTACCAGTCCCTTCAAAAACGATTGTGAGATTTTTCGGTTTCAATCAGCTCCTACCCAGAGCTGAGCGTGCTATGGGCTCATTGGGAAGACCGGTATCACACAATCGAGTGTCGTCCACTTCACGGACCTATCATTGAAGGTGCTGCTCAATTTGTTTTGCAAACACTTTAGTTGTCTGTATCCCCGGACCTGGTTGATGCCAGGATATATTATGAAAGTAAGTGTAGAGTACAGCTGTGTCACGCAGTCTCAACGCTAGATGCAACTCCATAGCATCATGATATCATCATCATCGTCGTCACCATCATCACTGTATTGTAAAAAAAAACTTTTGCTAGGATCCATGGCCATTACACTGGCATAGAAAATGAGACAAAAGAAATAAAAAGAAACGAGCACAAAAGAAATCTTGAGTGCGATGATTTCCCCCTCCCTCCCCCCCCAAAAAAAAACAACAAACAACAACCCATATATATAAAGACTCCAAAACAAATGCATTATACTGAACCGACCAACAGTTTTTTTTTATTGTTGTATTTATCTGTTTAATGTTTTATTTATGTATATGTTTATGTAATTACTAATAATTTGTTTAGTGGGAGAACATGTATGTGTGCTTGCACCTGACAGATACTAATTAGAAGTATATCAGCAACATGTACAGCTGTGTATAGGTTCTTTATGGGCCAAGTTTTATATTATATAGCTGGGAAGTGTGTTAGTGACGGTGGGCAGCTCTCTTTGTTGTAGGCAAGGGAACCAATTTGAGCACAACATAAACTGGATATAAACTGTGTCATTTCTGTTTTATCTCCCTTTTTATTCTTTGTTCTTCCCTTTTCTTCGGGCAAATCAATTAGTCTGTCTCCATTGGAGCCTCAATGTTGAACAGAAATCAATCATGCTTTTTGTTATTACGTTTGAGGGTAAACTGTGATCCTTGTTGGCTATTGTTTGTTTTATTTGCTCATTTCCTTTCTCAAGCATGTGTGTTTCTTTTTAATTGAGTTGGCTTGGGGTTCTGTATGCTTCTCCGCCTATGCCTGTCCTTCTTTCAAGTCTGAATTGTCCATCAGTTTTTCTGCTTCTGTCTTTACAGTTCACTCTGTCTTCTTCTCCCTTGTTTCGGTGTGTGTCTCTGTCTCTCTCTGCCTTCATTTCTGCCTCTATTTTTGTGTCACTCTCTCATCTGTATTGTTGAAAAAGAATACCATGGAAACAGAATATTAGTATATGTGATGTTCTTCATCTGCGATTTTCGTTTAAATATTTTGCCACCTCGATACGCACAACTAGTAACATAAACTATGGACACTTATTTTGATATGAAGTTGTGCATGTTAAAGAAAATGAATGTAATATATGTGCACATTTAGGGACTTCAACTGTGAAGGATTCCAGACATCTTAAGTCTTTCAGTCTCTTCTCTACTTGTACATGTAGTGTCAGCTATGATCTCCAGGACTCTGCAAACGGTTGCTCATTTAAATAGGATCAGATTTCAGCATTGCCACAGGACAAATATCAAATATGGAACTCTACAGAAGATGAACTTTTCTGTTCCATTTTTATTGGCTATTAGAATAACGGTTTCTTACATCCACACCTAACAGCCCTCAGGAGACATCACTCTGCTGCTGTTCACTCTTTCGGCTAAGGGACAAAGCTGCTACCGTTGCAGCTTCCACGTGTAAAATGTCTTGAGAGATTGCCAGAACGAAATGGTACTGTACAGGAATGCTGTTTATACCATGGTCATTTTAGATCCTACCCAGTATGTGTCATCTATGACGTCAGGGCATATGGAATTTATTCCAAGCACAGACACGTGATCTTTGAAACTGAAACTGAAATATAAAATATCCGTTGGTTAACAATAACAGCGATCTAAATCTGTTAATATCATGGAGCTCCTAAGGCACTTCGGTGCTGCTCCAGCATCAATCCGACGACATCTGCGACATCACTGGCGCCAGGCTGTGCTGGCTGTTGTCTTTTCTTGTGTAAAGATGGGAAGACCTGCTCAGTGGCAAGAGCCAGTTTTTCCATACACTCCTGCCCAGGCTTGTGCCTTGGAGAAGTCATTTTATTGTCCTTTTACAGCAAAGACACAACACGGTAAGCAGGAGTTGTGCCTGAAATCAACCACAACGTGTAATTAATCCCATGACCTCTCAGGATCGATGAAGGCAATTATGAACACTGAACATCCTGAAGATGACTCTCAGGAGTACTAATCCGTCTAATATCACTTATAGTGAAAAGACGTTATATCAAAGAAAGAACGAACGATCTCAGGAGTACAATATCTATGGCGCCAACTTGACCACAAGTAGCAAGCATGAAACAGATTTGTGACAATGTGTAAA
>CM060314.1:73949828-73962328 GCA_030674185.1 Monoplex corrugatus | reverse complement strand
TGTATGGAATGGTCAACATAATATTATCCTTAAATTATGTGCACTAATGCATTGATCTCTGTACATACTTTTCTTTTCCATGTTTTTTTTTCCAACCAGATGTGTACGTTTTGAAATAGTTGTAGCCCTGATATGGTCCTGTGCAGTCAGCTGGGCAGTAAACGGTAAGAATAAGAAAACTGCTGCCTATCCCTGAAAGTGGGTTTTGTTCTGATATTTTGCCCAGGATAGCTTCGTTGTTCGTGTGGATCTTTTACGTGCAGTGAGTTCGTCCAGCACAAGGGACATCTGTTCATGGTGTATATCTGAAAGACCTATACTTAGCACCACTTAAGATCTAGTGGAGAGGACAGAAACCTTTTCTGTCCAGTCTCTAATTCAAAACCAGACGTTTGCATCCTAGGCAAATATTTTAACTATTAAACCACTCATTCTGCTCAGGCAAATGACATAGATGTTCACACTTACTGTCCAGATAGTTTATGATCAGTGTAAATTGAATCGTTTTTGATGAATTTACAAAGTCTTAACATAGCTATGAAAAGCAGACGAGATGAGCAGTAGTGGACACCCATTCATCTTGAATTTGATATTATTTTGATGTAAAAGTTATGTTCAAAAACAACATCATCCATTCCACTATTGTTTTCTTTGATTTCTCACGATTCTACGTCAAAATGTTTGGCTGAATCACCAGATATCTTGGTGAACATGTATTTAAAAAGGAACCATTTCCCTTTAGTCATGTGTGTTGATAAAACTTCATGAAACTGGCAACATATTACTCAGCTGCTGTTATTTCTTCATCGGAAGACGATGACAGGAGATGGCAAGAGCTGTGTGCATTCTGTAATCACATATAGAATGTGTATATGTCAAAAGAAAAGAATTAGATGATCGACATTTGTCACCCAGGAAAGGCTTAAAAGCTGGCATGCAGAATGGTTACCTGTCAACTGAGGAAAGCTGGGACAAAGGGTACTGTGAGTTGAGAGAGAAAGAGGGGTGGAGTGGGGAGATGATTTTACTGGATTATTGATGGATGTCACAGTTTCAAACTGATTAAAGTAAAAAAAAAAAAAAAAAACTTTGGAGAGCCGTGGTATCTGGCTTTTAAGCTGGTTTCTGGTGCAGTGCTGAGAAGTGCCAACGAAATGGGCGAATACTCTTCATTATTGACTACCTGCTGACACTTCACCCTCGTCTTTTTGGCTGCTGTATGTACAAATCTCCTCTTCCTCCTGTCCACAGCTCCTCTTCGATTCGGGTCTAAGCTTGTTTCCCGAACCTCAGTGAATATCCACGGCTGCAATGATTGTATTAATCTACTTTCCTTTACTATCGCATCATGTCTATCAACTTTAGCTTTTCCCTCCATTTCTTGTCTGTGGAGTGAGGACCTTACAGAGCACGGACAGTCGTTCGGCCTATTATGGCTCGTTTGATATTTCTGCACTTCCTACAAGGTAAAATCTACATACTGTGTGCAATATATAGATTGTAACAGATGATATAGTTTCAGATTCAGTATTTGGTGTTATGTGAGATAGTTTCAGATTCAATATTTGATGTTAATTCTAGCGTTCAAATGTCGTGTTTTTTATAAGACTAAAGAATGGGAGACGCTGAGAATGCGAACTTTTGTCCTGAGTGACACAGAGGTACAGGGATGGCACCGTTTTTCAGAAACATAACGATAACATGTTGAGTGTTACAAACACCGTTTTTCAGAAACATAATGATAACATATTGAGTGTTACAAACAATTTGTTTAACAAAGCTATTCCGAAGTACCGCTTAATAGTTTACACGCATGCTGAAATCCTTTACTCTCTTTTGTTGTACAATCCCTACACCATTTGCCTGTTAAATGTGAACGAATATGCTTCACGTTCTCATATATTCTCTTGTCTTGGTCCATTGTGGAAAAAAAACTATAACGAAACGTTACAACGAGGTAAGTTCATTTAAGTTTTTCCAACTGAAGTGTTTAAGGGGAGACGTAAAAACATACTGCGAAATGACATTCTCATAAGTACAACTGACGGTCACTACACAAAAAGATGGATAGTAAAAGAAAGAAATATGGCTACATACACATAATCAGTCTATAAAATCACACGCAGATGCGAGAAGAAAACAACAACCGTTTTTTATTGGTTGCATCAAACAAACAAAAATGCCCATCTTCTTTTAGATGATGCATCAGGTAACCACAATTACTGTCTGCTAGGAAGTTACAAGTAGATTTAGATGGAACGCATGTAAAACTGTCTGTTTTCAGTGAATCTATTTTAAACACATTTCAAACTCCATACAATGCAGATAGACAGACAGACAGACTGACATACATACATACATACACTCATACATACATACATACATACGTACATATATACATACACATACATACATACATACATACATACACATACATACATACATACATAAACTTCAGCTTAATGACGACAAGACAGAAGCTATCCTCATTGGCACCCGTCAGAAACTTTCTCAGCTGCCTCCTCTTTCTCTCCCATTATGTAACACATCAGTCCCAATTTCTGATTCAGCTAAAAACCTTGGTGTCTGCATTGACTCTACCCTCTCCATGAACAACTCTGTTTCTCAAACTGCCAGATCTTGCTACTATCATCTCCATCGTATAAGCCTGATCAGGAAGTATCTCTCTGTCGAAACAACTGCAAAACTCGTTCTCTCCTTCATAATGTCTCGCATTGACTATTGCAATTCACTCCTGTCTGGTCTTCCTGCCTCCACCATTCACATCCTACAGCGCATTCAAAACAATGCTGTACGCCTTGTACTCAAAAAGAAAAAAAGAAAAAAAGCTGACCACATATCTCCTCTCCTGGCACAGCTTCACTGGCTCCCTGTATCAAAGCGCATACAGTACAAACTAGACACCATCTGCTACAAAAGCCTCAATAACGCAGCCCCCGATTACCTGTCAAGCCTACTTGAGATCTATGTTCCCTCACGTACCCTCCGCTCTGCCTCCGATCCTCTGACTTTTCGCTTTCCACGCACTAAGCTCAATACCTATGGTCCACGAGCCTTGTCTGTTTCTGGTCCACTCTCCTGGAACAAACTTTCTCTCTCAGTCCGTCAGCAACCTACTTTTGTCTCCTTCAAGTCCGCTCTCAAAACTCACCTTTTCTCCTCTGCATAAAATCCTAACCTCACTCAACCCCCCCTCTGCAGCCTGTCTCCGCTCGGAGGGAATCACATTGTTATAATATATAATTGTATATGATATGCTCTCCATAATTTTCCATTGCTTTTATTCTTTCTCCCCAATTATAGCCATGCGTGTGTGTGTGTGTGTGTGTGTGTGTGTGTGTGTGTGTGTGTGTGTGTATGTGTGTGTGTGTGTGTGTGTACGTGCGTGTGTGTGCGTGCGTACGTGCGTGCGTCCGTGCGTGCGTGTGTGTCTGTTTCAGCGCTTAGTTTGATTTTATCAAGATTTTGCGCTATATAAATATTGTAATTATTATTATTATTATTATTATTATTATTATTACATACATACATACATGCATGCATGCATGCATGCATACATAGATACATACATACATACATACACACATACATATACATACATACATACATACATACATACATACATACATGCATACATACATACATACATACATACATACATACATGCATACATACATACATACATACATACATGCATACATACATACATGCATACATACATACATACATACATACATACATACATACATACATACATACATACATACATACATACATACATACATACATACATACATACATACATACATACATACATACATACATACATACATACATACATACATACATACATACATACATACATACATACATACATACATACATACATACATACATACATACATACATACATACATACATACATACATACATACATACATACATACATACATGGTTGAAACATTTCTCTGGTACACCTGCTAAATGTGAGGGTGAGAAAGAATAAGAACAAGACCAAGCAAACGAAAAGAGAGAGAGAGAGAGTGGGGGGAGAGAAGGGGGGGGGGGGCAGGGATTCAAACTGACTACTAACAGGCGTCGCAAATGTACAAGCTGAATTCAGGCAAAAAGTTCTTAAACTTTAGAAAAGTGTAGAATCCGGCTTTTCGAGTAGATGTCTGATGTGGCTGCAAGAGGTGCCAATAAAAACCGAGAAGACTCTCCATCATTGACTGCCTGCTGACACTTCACCCTCGTCTCCTCAGCTGCTGTGAGATCAGCTCTCTTCTCCCTCCTGTCCCCGTTCTGTCTCTAATTCCCGTCTGACCTTGTATCCCAAATCAAACTGAAAATCCAAGGCTGCGAAAAGTTTCATTACCCTCCCTCCATTTACTTTTTTTTACAATTTCTAGTGGTCTTATTTTGGTTTCTCATTTGCATTAGGGTTGAAACAAGAAGTAGCCTAGTTTATAAGTCTTCCTTCGTCGTTATGTTTTTGTCCCTCATTGCTTTACAAATTGACATATGACAGTAGATGTTTTATTCAAATGAATATCTTATTCAAATATTTTTTGTATTGCTGCTGTTACATATGTTGTTATCATAGCGGTAGGTTTGATGCGTAATTGCTCTATGTTTTTCTGCCATTGTCTCTTTTGCTTTTGTGAAGCCCTTAGGACTCCTGTGATATGAGGCGCTATACAAATAGCCATTATATTACTTTTTCACTGCTTCTTTTGGGGCTTATTCTGGCCCTCTCTTACTTTTGTCTGGACTAAGACATTATGCATGGGCGCTTATCAGTCCACTATTAGTCTCAAAGCCTTCCTACATCTCAGCTGTGAAAAACTACCATCCTTTTGGTTTGTATATTTGATTGGTTGCTCATTTTTAACAAAAACAGGAATGTGCAGCCTGCAGTAAAGCATTCTGAGATTTCTTCTTTGTTGTTATTTCTCTAGTCTTAAAGTTTGAAAAGAGACTTAAGCACGAGGAACATTAGGAAGCATACGTTTGTGTAGTTGGCTGCACAGAGATGTTTGGTAAGAACACTGTACTTTTGTCTCCAGCAGCTCACACCTCTCGTTATTTCCCAATTTATAGCGGAGATCATGCAGAAAATAACCAATGTATGGTCCAGGGACTTGAGAAGAAACCTGAAGTGCGTATGGTTGACAGCTAATTTACGCATTTGAAAACAAAAATACAAGTGCTAAATACATGATGCTCTGGGATAGATATCTGATGCTTTGGAAAGGTCTAAAAGATTGATTTTACAAGTCAGTGCTATGTAGTGTTCGGCTGATTCTTTTAAAACATTTAAGGCAGTAAGATATGAACATTTCGAAAGTCAGATTATTACAATATATAATTATGACAGACTTTACAAAAAGTGACCAGATATAAAAGGTGTATGTGCTGATACATTTAGTTGCTGGAAATAGACCGGTATGCATCATTCACATCAACCAAAAATAATGGAATTAGCGTGTGAAATAACATGCAATCACAGGCTTTTCATTCTGTACACAATACCAGTCAATTCACAGTGACAGTGGCGGTTAGGTTTTATTTTGGTCAATTTCTAGACTTGTTGTTATTAATCAATAGAATAATGTATTTGCCTTGAATTAATGAAGGGACAAAGCATGTAATGTTTGCTATGCATTGTGCACTGAAAGATTCAGTCGTGAATGAAAAACAGAAACATCAGTTGTGGACTTGAGTTTGAAGCTTCTTCAAGGGATTTTACAACACTCGGACAGGTATGTATGTACTCTACCCAAATATTGTTGTAGTTATTTGGCAGACGCATTAAACTTGTACAAAAAACATGTGTGCTTGCAAGGTCTTGAAAGGGGAAAGAGGAGCACAGAAAACATGACTTATGAAAAACTAAGCTGACACCGGGCAAATGACTGGAATGTTAAGATGGATTCAGCTGTAGACGAATGATCGACAGGTTCTTACACCTGAGGTAGGGTTACTGTTTTTTGAATGAATAAAAACGGTTTTGTTCCGTGACACACTAGTTTCAAATCTAGTACCGTCATAATACAAATGAAGTATGTAGATATATGGCTCTAGTACCGTCATAATACAAATGAAGTATGTAGAATATGCCTAGTACCGTATAATACAAATGAAGTATGTAGAAAATATGGCTCTAGTACGTCATAATACAAATGAAGTATGTAATATATGGCTCTAGTACCGTCATAATACAAATGAAGTATGTAGATATATGGCTCTAGTAGTGGGTTGGGCTATAAGCAATGTGAACTGAATGTATGTAAACGAAGTAAACGAACCAAATGGAATATAGAAATAAAAGATGGTCATGATTCATATATTTCATGAATATACCCATGTCCAAGCCCCTGAAATCAATGCAGTGTTAGAGTACAAACACATTGTAAAGGCACTTAAGACATGTAGCGGGAGTCTTGGCCCGTTATACGCACATCTTGTGAATTTGAATCGTTGAGACTCCTAGATTTATTTTTGAAGATCTAATGAATAATGAGACTGTCAAGTCTTTACAAAGTTAAGTGACATCAGCGTTTGTCCATCCATGTAGAGATATGTTTCGCAAAAACACAAACGCGGCAATAAAATGTATAGTTCCTTTTATTCCAGAAAGCAATAACATAAGTAGGGATAAACAATCCCCCATCCCCCCACACACAAAAATGATAATAAAAAACTCTATCAGCGGATTAGAGCAAACCAATAGAAAACCAGATGGGAGAAAGCAGGTCGGCAACAAAATACCCTATCATGCCCATGAGCTAACCATATCACCCTCAACTATAGCGTAATGGTAAAAAAGAAAGAAAGAAAGAAAACAAACAAACAAAAAGCAATAAGACCAGGAAAATTCAAGCTACCCATGGGAAATGTATCCGAGTGTGCAGTCAGGTTTGTGCCATTTATTCCTAGTCTTCTGTCTGTGTGTACTTTTTTTTCTTCTTTTCTTTTCTTTTCATTTGTTTTTTGTGTGTTTGTTTTGTTTGTTTGTTTTCTTTTCTTTTCTTTTCTTTCCTTTTCTTTTCTTTTCTTTTCTTTTCTTTTTATTTTGAGGGGGGAGGCGGTATTTCTGGGGTGGGGACATTTTATCAACATCAGTGTCTAGTGGAGTAGTAGGTAGTAGGCCTCCTTCGGTCATGACTGACCATGGACAAAGTAGTAGAACTAGTGGAGTACTGTCTCTATATTCACCAAAGCACATGGTTTATACGCCAGCTTATGCTGCACATGGTTTATATGCCAGTTTATGCCGCACATGGTTTATATGCCAGTTTATGCCGCACATGGTTTACATGCCAGTTTATGCTGCACATGGTTTTACGCCAGTTTATGCCGCACATGGTTTATATGCCAGTTTATGCCGCACATGGTTTATATGCCAGTTAATGGCATTTCACATAACTTTCCTCCCTCAGTCTCATGGCCTGTTTGTTCCAAAAGACATGGCGTCATCTGCACACTGTGTCGCCTTTTAAAGCAAGCTGAACAAGAAAATCAAACCCACGTACACGAGAGAAAGATGAAAGTCAGATGTTTCTCCTCGGATAGTCATATAAAGCATAAATCACAAGCCATGAAAGGTCTTGATAAACCATGAGGAGTTCAGCGATTTTAAACCGGAAGTCAGCTCCAGCTAATCACATGGTCCTCAACGCCACATCTTTCTGTTCAGGCATTAGCTGATTCGATAGGGGACAACACGATTCACTAGCTATGCTCACAAGCATTATCGTCTGTACAACTGGACTGATCTTAAAGGCCCGTATGTCTGTGGGAAAGAGACCAGGCCGCTTGCACATGATTCATTTCCTTGTGCTTGAGGTACAACCAGAAAAAAAAACGAGACGTTTCGTGCTTTCTATCTTTTATGATGCAGTTTTTTCGCTTTTTCTTGTTTTTTTGTTTTGTTTAAAGGGACGTTTAGAGAAAAAAAAACGTTATTTTATGTCCTGTTTCTTTTTACTACTAGAAAAAAAAAACACTATTGATTGCGCCTTCTTAAGTACCTTTCTGGGGTTAGCTCTTCTTTGCATGAACGTCCTATACACGTTCCACTGTTTCTTTGCCCATTTAATCAAATTCGTGCTTGAGGACTGGAGGTCATTTTTCAGGTCTGTAGATGAAACACTGCCTGAGAAGAGCCATATGCCTGCCACTTGTCATTCCAGCTGAGATTTCTTTGCGTGTCTCTTTCCCACGTTGTCCATAGTCCCTGGTGGCTTTGTGGATTCTTTTGAAATCTGTTTCTTTGTATTACCACGTCTCTCTTTGTTTTCCTTTGCCACTGACCCCTATTCCACTTTATAGAATATGTCGGTGTTATTCTGATTAAATTCCTTGTTGACCAACTTTTCACACGGTATCTTCTTCACAGCCACACACACACGCACTCTGCAAAAATAGCGTTTCCAAATCAACTCGACCAACTAGTTGATAATCGTTACGAACACATTCAAATCTGCAGGAATTGGAAACACTTGTCATCAGAATGATGCATTTGGTGGTGATCTTTTGCGTTTTTGTTTTTGAGCTGAAAGGTCCCTGGTACAGGGCATATACTTCTACTTATAGTGTATTACACTGAAATGGTTAAAATATCAGTGATTAAATGGAATGAAGGGGGATACACAGATAAAACAGTTGAGAGAGAAAGCTAAATATGGGGTTTGCAATGTTTGAAATACCAAACTTTATGATCTGCGTACATGATTATGCTGTGTGTGTGGGAGAGAGAGAAGAGAGAGGAGTGTGGTGTTGTGTGTGTGTGTGTGTGTGTGTGTGTGTGTGTGTTGTGTGTGTGTGTGTGTGTGTGTGTGTGTGTGTGTGTGTGTGTGTGTGTGTGTGTGTGTGTGTGTGTGTGTGTGTTGTGGTGTGTGTGTATGGTGTGTGTGTGTGTGTGCTGTGATAAGACCCTTGAGTACGTTAGTTTATGTACATGCTCGAGTGTCGTGTATGAGTGTGTAGAGTGTCTGTGTATTTTGTTGTTGGTTGTTGGATAGATTTGAATCATTTTTATCGAATAAAAATGTTAGGGCTGTAAAGATGTCAACTGAGACCCAGCAGTCGCAAAGGGAAAGAAAACGACTGCCCGCTCAATTAAGGATCTGAAAGATCTAGTGACAGTTCACTTTTTCCCCGAAGATAGGTTTCACTCTAACCTAACAGAGACATAAAAAGGGATGACCATGGTATCGGTGAGACCTGAATGTTAACACAAGTCAGTCTGTTTCTTTCTTTAATTTAATGTTTTCTTCTTTTCCCTCTAAATGACGTGTAACTGAAGCTGAACAATCCTAAAGTTACATATGATTAAATAAAAATAATTAGAATTTCAAAAAATAGAGAACGTAACATTAACATGATTATTAACAAAACAAAATACAGCCTAAACATACATAAACTATGGAGGAAAAAACAAACAAACAAACAAACCAAAAAACAACAAACAAACAAACAAACAAACAAAAACAGAGTCCATTTACCACCAGTTTGAATGCAAACACTTTAATTCATATGTGTTTGTTTATTGTTTGTTTTTGGTTTGGCTTGGTTTGTTTGTATATGTTTGTCCCGTTTGTTGGTCTTCTTTCCTAACGTTTAATTTGTCGTTTGCTTCTGTTTGTGTGTTTGTTGTTGTTGTTGTTATTGTTGTTGTTGTTTTGTATGCTTTTGTGTATATGAAATTGTGTGGTTTGGCTTATTCTGTCACGTTTCTTCATTTTGTGTGTGTGGATTTTTTTCTCGTCTTTGTTAAGTTTTGTTCGTTTATTCATACATAATCATTTTTGTATAGCGCTGTTCTCCCAACTATCTAGGAGAAATACACAAGTCCAGCTGTTATGCCAGCTATTCGTTTGTATGCTTTCTTATTTGAATTTTTGTTGATTTATTTGAATTTTTGTTGATTGTTTTTTCGTTTGTTTCTTTGTTTCTTTGTTGTTTGTTTATCTGTTGTTTGTTTGTTTGTTTGTTTGTTTGTTTGTTTGTGTGTCTGTTTCGTTTGTTTCTGACGTTTGTGTTTGCCTCATTGGTTGGTCTAGTTTCCTTACTTCAGTTTGGTGGTTTGTTTTTGTGTGTTCGCTCGTTCTTCCGTTTGTTTGTTCGACTATTTAAATGTTTAATTGTTTGCCTTCCTATTAGCTTTTTACCAGTTAAGACTTGGGCATGTAATTCAAAGCGGAAACAAAAACCAGACGGTATACAGTGACACTAGCACAGCCAGTAATAAATGCAGGGCAAGAACTGTGGGATGTGATTAAATTCTAAACAGCGGATTTATCACTAATAGATCTCTGTCCTGAAGAAAGAAGAAGAAGAAAAAGAAGGAGGCGGAGGAGAAAATTTAGCATAGAAAATGAGGTGGAAAAGAGGATGTAGAAAGAAATCAACGATAAAGATATCAAGAGAGGGATGGAGAGAGAGGGGGGTAGGAGAGAAAGTGGGGAGAGAGGGGGAAAAGAGAGGAGAGAGGGGGGAGAGAGAAAGAGTGTTGGAAAAAGGTTTATCGTGTGCTATCTCCTGACAGCAAAAATATGCACGCCTACCAGAGCGTGTACACTCTGTAGCAACATCATGTATTGTGGTGACAAAAACAACGTGCGTATCCTCGCATCGAGAAAAAACGTCAGAACGCTAAACACAAATAAACAGGGATATGCATTTTGTTTCCATCAAATTAGAATTTAGGATAAGTTTTTTTTCTCATATTGATACGCAACGTTCACGCAATGATTAACAGCATGTTGTTTTGCTGCCACACAGTGAGCTTGTATTGACAAAAGGAAAATTAACTCCCCTACAAGGACAGTCTGTTTCACTGTTTTACTGGTTTACTGATGTGTGGTCATTCGATTATTGCCTGCCGAGCTCCCATACCCCGTGGGGATGTCGGGGGTTCTTTCAGTACAAATGTGACCCGTTTTAACAAAATGAGTCCTAAGGTGAAAATAACAGATTTTAGACTATTATGATTTTCAAAATGTCCGGATTATTAACTTTCTTTTCATATGAAATTTATTATTCTACTCCTAAAAATAAGGAAGTTATGGGTGTTTGAAGTGTGTAACATAGCAAGCGTCAAGCATCCATTTTGAGAAAATCAAGTTTTAAAATTTTCACCACTTCAGTGAAGTTTTACCTTATCAACAGGTATTTCTACTTCACCAATCTTTACCAAATTTTGTACCATGGTAAAACACATCATGCCACAATAGCACACAAAAACTGGTGTGAAAATCTACTGTAATTGTCTTCTTATATAAGTTTATATATCCCTTTTTCTGACACAAAAAGCATGCCGTTATCTGGTTAAAACGCATTTTAAATACATTTTCCGATTAAATTATAAAGTGCTGAGTGCATGTACATGTAATTTAAAGATTATATATTCCATTTTTGACGAAAAGTAAAAATTGACAAAATCGACCCATCACACCTTTTCCGGGCCTCTACGCTTTTCGCTGCCTGCGAGTTAGGACTCACTTCGTGAAAACGGGTCACACATAATTATCATTCCCTTCGTTTGGAAATTTTGTGCTAGAAATGTTCTCTTTTTTGTCACTCTCTTTGCTTTTCTGCTGCCATCTTTTTCCTGTCATTTTGTGCATAGCTGGTCCGTTCACCTGTAGACGTTCTGTGAAGCTTTGCATGCCTATAGTTAGGATTGATAATTCAGTACATGTCTTAAATGATTTTTGGCTGTAAGGATATGTGAGGCGCAGATGCAATTTTAGGTAATTCAGGCAATTGTTTTGTATATAGTTGCATTTATACATTTGTATTGAAGTTTGTGCTTTAAACCTCCGGTGATAAATTTGTCGGAATGATCAACGTCAGGGGCGTATCCTTAGATTTTATCTGTAAATGTATAAGTTTGCCTACATGATTTTCTTTTCCATTTTTTCAGGGCCATTGAGGTGGCGTTGTGTACTGTCAGATGGTTATAACCCTAATATTGATCTGCGCAGTCGATAGGGCGTTATGTATTTATAATGATAATGCCAAACTCTCAAACTGTCAGCCCACGTTAGCATATTACTGCCTCAGTGACTGTCCGTGAGCCTGTCCTCTGGATAAGCTTGTATGCATGTGTTGATTATAGTTTGGCCTTTGACAAGAATCTCCTTCACTAGCTAATCAGTAGATTGTGAAATTGCTAAGACAAGGAGTTCCCTTCAATAGCTATTCAGTAGATTGTGTTAATGCTAAGACAAGAATCTCCCTTCACTAGCTAAACTGTAGATTGCGATAATCCGAAGACAAGAATCTCCCTTCAACAGCTAATCAGTAGATTGTGATAATGCTGAGACAAGAAGTTCCCTTCTCTAGTTGTAAGCCATATTGACCTAAACCTCTCCCTTGGTGTCGCTAGTATCACGGAAGATGGGAGGGCTGGAGGATAGCTTGTTCTGCACATCACTATGCCCTGGCCTGTGCCCTTGAGGCATCTC
>CM060314.1:73929828-73939828 GCA_030674185.1 Monoplex corrugatus | reverse complement strand
TGATGTTAACCTGGGAGATCGGAAAAAAAATGTCCACCCTTTACCCGCCAGGTGTTTTGAGTGGATCAAACACTGTACCTTCCCATTGCAATTCCGACGTTTACCCACTTGACCACAGAATATGTCAACTGGTATATTTTGCTGTGTAAGAGAATACTCGTCAAAACGTCTGCCAATTAATGACGTAAAACGGTTTCAGTGTGGTCCTTTAATGATGACACAGGACATTCTCATAGTATAAATGTTGGAGTACTTTCGATTTTAAGATCAAATTCAGTTAACATGTCAGTACCATTATAAGATCAACCAAACAATTTTTTTTTTAATTCCGGCAATTAAGTTTTGATATGAAAACATTTGAATGTTGGGTTTTGTTTGTTTTCTTTGGGGTTTTTTGTTGTTTTTTGTTGTTGTTGTTTTTGTTGTTGTTGTTGTTGTTTTGTTTTTTGGTTGTTGTTTTTTTCAAATGTTTGATTCATTGGTTCATTACTGTTAGTTTTTTTTCTGTTTGTGTATTTGTTTTGATTTCTATTTTGTTTCGTCGTTTGTTTTGTCCACTTGTTACACTTGCTCTTCTGCAACCTTTTTTCCCTGTTTTCTGAATTATTTTTGTATTTTTGCATGGTTTGATATGCTTGATAGAAATTAGCTGCAAAAAAAATAGTACGTATACATCTACATAAAAAGACAGGCCGGAACCAATCAGTTTGATTTTAGGAACGTTATTTTTTTCAGTATCAGTCCTTGTTAATGAATATGCTTTTTTTCAGTCGTAAAAGAAACAGCAAATGTCTGCTATTTCTTTCTTTCTTTTGTTGAACAAATCAGTTCGCTAACTAGAGTTCATGTTTTAGAAAACAAAGAAAACACAAAAAAGTCTTTTCTTTAGAAAGTTTAAAAACTTTTTTAACCTTATGCATGTAGGAGTGCATATTGCCTGTTATCCCCTGGAGCAGCTCAGTCACCTGAGGACGAGACACCAATATTAGTCATTAAAAGTTGACTTATGAAGGCAACAGACTTAGTATACTTCGCTGTCCATTACTATGTAGTATGGGGGTTAGGAGAGGATGGGGATAACGGAGTGGTGAAAATGCTTCCCCAAGGCCAAAGATAAAGTGAAACAACAACAAAATGTAATTACATTGAGGAAGATATGAAGTGAATAAACACATGCTTCTTACCTCCAGCTGATATATAATACTACTGATAGTAGTACTTAGTCCTTTTGTAGACCACATGTACGACATATATCAATAGCATTACTATTTTAAAACAATACAGAAAGGCATTGTCCATATTTTAGGCGGTGGGGATTTGGCAGGACTGTCAAAACAGTCGACATCATCTGTTGCGCGTTTTTGGCATTATTTTATATAACATTTTTGCCATTCTAGTCACTAAAGAAAACTTACTGTCATTTTTATGAAAACTGTCGTTAGTATGGAAACTTTATTTCAACAATTTTCAGGTGTGTATTACAAAACTGTGTTTATTGCAAGTTTCTATACCATCATTGTATACACCATATTCTACATTCTACCCAGAATTATGCCAGTTTGTGTGTGTGTGTTTTTAATCATTTTTAAATTGTTCTTGCGTAACGCTAATTTCCAAAAACTCATTTAGATCCACTGCACTTTACACATAATGAGACTTTTTTTAAGGGAATACAGAGAACTCGAGCTGTTAAGCAAAATGGACTACATCCCATTATGTTGTTGCATAATCTGCATATTTGGTGTATATGTATGTTGGTTGTTTTTATATTAGCATAGGCCTAAGCCAGCCACATAACATATAGACTTGGTAAAACGTAAGCTAGGTAGGGCCTCAGGACCTGGCCAGCTCATGGGGGTTTATGTGCAGGCTTAAGGCTTGTGCCATGATCATCATACGCATAGCAACTGTGACGTTAGTGCACATGGAATTCGTTCCTAGCGCGGAGACGTCGTCTTGAGAAACTGAAACTGAAACAGCCACTTTCCTGACTAAAGAATCTTCACACGCATATTTGATATTCTGCACAATAGGGGTTTAAAGCATTCCCAGGTCCGCAAAACTCTCCACCCTTCACCCAACAGGTGGACGTGTATAGGCGGATCGAACCCAGGACCTTCGGATTGGAAGTCCAACGTTTAGCCACTTGACTACCGCGCCCGAGAATGGTCTGTCTAGCTGTCCTGTAATTATACCCGGTGTCTGTGGCGCCTTGTTCTTGATCATTGTCAGGAAAATAAACTTGTCAGAGTGGCTTGACTATTTATGCTGCTCTTCGTATTTAGTTTCCGTTCCTCACTGTAATGCCAGGCTTAAAAACCAGTAACAGTATTGGGATGGAGTGGTGATGGTTTTATGGAGGAAAGGAGATTGGCAGAGAAAGACGAGTATGAGGTTTTGTTTCGTTGTCTTAAACCTCTATCGGTTTGTTTGTCTCCATGCATGTACGTATTTCTTGATCCGTACAGGTGTGTACGCGCGCGCGTGCGCGCTCGTGTGTGTGTGTGTGTGTGTGTGTGTGTGTGTGTGTGTGTGTGTGTGTGTGTGTGTAGTGTGTGTGTGTGTGCGTGCGTGCGTGTGTGTGTGTGTGTTAAAGTGTAAGTGTGTGTTCCGTGTGCGTGCGATCGTGTGTGCGTGCGCGCGCGCGTGTGTGTGTGTGTGTGTGTGTGTGTGTGTGTGTGTGTGTGTGTGTGTGCGCGTGCGCATGTGTGTGTGTTAAAGTGTGTGTCTTCCTTGTGCGTGCGTGCGTGCATGCGTGTGTGTGTGTGTTAAAGTGTAAGTGTGTGTTCCTTGTGCGCGCGTTCGTGCGTGCGTGCGTGCGTGTGTGTGTGTGTCTGTGTGTATGTGTGCGAGCGTGCGTGTGTGTGTGTGTTAAAATGTGTCTTCCTTGTACGTGCGTGCGTGCGTGCGTGCGTGTGTGTGTGTGTGTGTGTGTGTGTGTGTGTGTGTGTGTGTGTGTGTGTGTGTGTGGCATCAGTCTAAATGACCTCCAGCAAACAAATGAAAAAGCACAGTAGAGAACATCGATGTATATATTTTTTTTCTGTGGAGTTTATATGTATGGACAACAGTTACTTTCACCATGGAGGAAAATATCTGTCAGGCAGTATGTAGTTTCAGCAATATGATTTACCGTTCATTCCAAAAGAAGAAAGATAGAAAACAAACTGCTTGCGCAGTTAAGATTTGTGATTATTTATTTCTCCCAAAGATACATTTCACTGTAATCCGACAGAACACCATATAAAGATGATGATAATGATGGCATTAAGACGTGAATATAACATGGCTGCTTGTGTTTCTGTGTTTGCTTTCTTGTATGCTGTTACCTCTATTTTTCGTCTGTTTTTCGGAGCTAGTTAATACAAACAAAACAAAACAAAACAAAACAAAACAAAAAATTGGACAGCAGTAACAAGCAGAATAAATTTGAAACAAAATGACACTATCATGAAGCTTTACTATGAAGAAAATTGCCTAAGATTCAAAAAATGGAATGTTTTCCCAAAACTTGAATTCGAATGTTTTAGAGAGAAAAAAAAGGTTGGTTTTATTATTCCTTTGTTTACCATTTTAATCGGTTGTTTTGTTGTTTGGCGTTTTATTTCTTAGGTTGGTTGTTTGTTTTCTTCCATTTTTATATCGTGTTTGCTGTCTTGTTCGCTCGTTTCTCTTGGAATTTCTCCATTTTCACCTTAAACATGAAAAGTATCACTGTGTCTGGGAGAACAATGAATTGCTTATTTGTTGTTGTTTTTTAATCTTGTTTTGATTTTGTTTGTTTTGTTTGTGCTGTGCCATAACGTTCTCTTTAACAGTCTTTAAATATTTTCAGCAGGGTCTCTCTGTCTCTGTCTGTCTGCCTCTGTCTCTGTCTGTCTGTATCTGTCCTGTCTGTCTGCTGTCTCCCCCCCTCTCTCTCTCTCTCTCTCTCTCTCTCTCTCGCTCGCTCGCTCTCACGTTCTCTGTCTATTTGTCTGTCTGTCTGTATGTCTCTCTCTTCCTCTCTCTCTCTCTCTCTCTCTCTCTGTCTCTCTGTGTCTGTCTCTCTGTCTCTTTGTCTCTTTCATTCTCTCTCTCTCTCTCTCTCTCTCCTCTCTCTCTCTCTCTCTCCTCTCCTCTCTCTCTCACCCTCTCTGTCTCTTTCCCCTTTTTCTCTAGTAACGTGTGGCTGAACTAAGGCGTCGGTCTTGAAACGCTTTACACTGATGAATTGAAATACGGCCTCATTGTTAATTTTGAACAAAACAAGCACTCAGGTCTAGAAAGTGACGCAAAGTGCACTTAGTTCTATTCCTTCAAAGGTGTATTTCAGTCTGAAAAACACTTTGTGACCGTTTAATAGTAAATACTTGAATGATGCTCTTGCGACATTTAGATACAGAGTTTGTGGAATTAAAAATAAATCTCGGTAGCGTTTTATAACAGAAAATGCTGAAAACATATCTTGGTCTTTTCGTCAATAATAGATGTGTTGTCTTCTTTGCAACTAATTTGAAATGTCTGTTTAAAACAGTCAATTATTTTTTCAAATATCTCGGCAGAAGCACTTGCAGCACTATTCCATATTTTAATGCATTTAAGCTTGTACAAATATTAAGAACCTACTGTATACCGTTGCATGTAGGTGATGTGTGTGTTTTGTTTGTATATATCGTGTTTCAGGTTTATCACATAGTGATAAAATAAAACACGCTTAACGGGATGAGAAACGACAAGCAACTCAAATTGATTCTAATTTCTTGGAAGGGTGTTTAAGTGTGTGTTCGTGTGTGCGTGCGTGCGTGCGTGCGTGTGTGTGTGTGTGTGTGTGTGTGTGTTTGTGTGTGTGTGTGTCTTTGTGTGTGTGTGTGTGTCTTTGTGTGTGTGTCTTTGTGTGTGTGTGTGTGTCTTTGTGTGTGTGTGTCTTTGTGTGTGTGTGTGTCTTTATGTGTGCGTGTGTGTTTATGTGTGTGTTCGTGCAGTTACATTGAGTGAATATGCGTGCGTGCGGTGTGTGTGTGTACTTGCGCGATCGTGGTGACATATATTTACATTTTCTGTCACAATTCATTCGATCAAAGCTTGCAGGAACTCCCTCAGGATCTGACCTCTATCATTAATTAAGATATTTTTAGTTCACAGATAGCTAACAGATTCTTCAGGGAAAGGTTTTATCGGACCACAAAGTGCACACATACATGCATGCATCTTCCCTTGCACACACAGACACACACACACACACACACACACACACACACACACACACACACACACACACACACACACACACACACACACACACACACACACACACTCTCTCTATATATATATATATATATCTCTCTCTTTCTTTCTCCCTCCCTCTCTCTCTCACTCTCTCTCTCTGTCTCTCTCCGTGTCTCTCTCTCTCTCTCTGACTGTCTCTTTCGCTGTCTCTTTCTCTCTTTCTTTCTCTTTCCCTCCCTCTCTCTCTCTCTGTCTGTCTGTCTCTCTCTCTCTCTGACTCTCTTTCTCTGTCTCTCTCTCTCTGTCTCTCTCTGTCTCTCCCTTCCTCTCTCTCTCTCTCTCTCTCTCTCTCTCTCTCTCTCTCTTCTTTTTTTGTTCTTCTTGTCTTCCCTCTGTATGCGTAATTATGTATCTGACAAGGAATTAAGCAGGCAGAGACATAATTCCTGTACGCAACCTTCGAATGTATATCTATGTTTATATCTATCAATTTATCTGTTTATCTCTCTCTCCCACCCACCCCTCTCTCTCTCTCTTCTTTCTCTCTCTTTCTCTATTTCACTCTCTCTCTCTCTCTCACACACACAGACACACACACACATACTCTCTCTCTTTCTCTATCTGTCTATCTATCAATCTATCTATCTATCTATCTATCTATCTATTTGAGAAGTTCTATACAACATGGGAGATAATTCTCAAGAGTTGTGTCCTTTGATTATATTATAAAAATTCTCCCTGCTTCCCTCTTATTTCTTTGGTATTACCTATATGCCTTGGAAGCAACCATGTATATGTTCTGTCTTGTCTATGTGTGTGTGTGTTTGGTCAGTTCAAAAATAAAAGACTATGTCAATCTTGAACATAAGACCAATATATTGTATGTATTTCTCTCCTCTCTCATAGTTGTGTGTAGGGTAGTTGCAGAGTATAAAGGTAGGCTTTGGCTTTCCTTTTTTGAGGAGTGTTCTGAGCTTGCTGTTTTTGTACTTTGTATCTGCTTCTATGCTAGCTGAATGGGTAGCGTAAGCTGTGTTAGATTTGAGAAGTTCTATACAACATGGGAGATAATTCTCAAGAGTTGTGTCCTTTGATTATATTATAAAAATTCTCCCTGCTTCCCTCTTATTTCTTTGGCATTACCTATATGCCTTGGAAGCAACCATGTATATGTTCTGTCTTGTCTATGTGTGTGTGTTTGGTCAGTTAAAAAATAAAAGACTATGTCAATCTTGAACATAAGACCAATATATTGTATGTATTTCTCTCCTCTCTCATAGTTGTGTGTAGGGTAATTGCAGAGTATAAAGCTAGGCTTGGGCGCTCCTTTTTTGAGGAGTGTTCTGAGCTTGCTGTTTTTGTACTTTGTATCTGCTTCTATGCTAGCTGAATGGGTAGCGTAAGCTGTGTTAGATTTGAGAAGTTCTATACAACATGGGAGATAATTCTCAAGAGTTGTGTCCTTTGATTATATCTATCTATCTGTCTGTCTGTCTGCCTGCCTACCTACGTGCCTGCCTACCTGTCTGTCTAGCTATCTACCCCCGTGAGGATGCCAGGGGCTCTTTCAGTATAAATAGTATCTCCATCTTCTGGAAATTCTGTGCTAGAAATTTCCTCTTTTCTGTCACTTTGATTTTGTGGCGTTGTATAAGTTCTGATTGTTTTCATTCATAGTTTCAGTTTGTACGCATAGCTCGTCTTTTCTAGGTCAAAGCTAACTTACCTAACTTCACAATCTAAGATTAGCTATGCCATCTTGCCTGTTTTCGATCTGATCATTCCCATGTGCCCTGCCGAATGGCGTTGGCAATCATGACCCTCTGAACGAATATATCCTTTGTTGCTGCAAGCACACCGCTCTCTCTTTCTCTCTCCATCTCTCTGTGTCTCTCTCACACTCCCTGTGATGGGTAAATGATGTAGAGTTTTCCATTCTCTCAAGTCAGCATGTCTGCAGACCTGCCAGTGCCTAAAATTCCTTCGTTAACATGAAATACCATGGACAGGGATTGATAAGGAACACACCAGGATACCTGCAAATTTAATAAGGATTAGCGTATGATACAATGCCATTTCATGTACTTAATAGTGGACTTTTTTTATTTCATTCTCAGTAATACATTAAACAGTTACAATCATCTGCTACTGTTTACATATTTCGTTTGATGTGTTGTGTTTTCTTCTATATTTGCTTCTGAACTTTGCAGAGCAGTTACTCTAATGTGCTACAGATTTGAACACACACACATACACTCACATGCACGCAATCACGCATGTGTACACACACACACACACACACACACACACACACACACACACACACACACACACCACCACGCACGCACGCACGCACGCACGCACGCACAGACAGACACACACACTCACGCGCGCACGCACACACACACACACGCACGCACACAGATAAGGACAGAAATGGATGAAGCTAATTCTTGTCCTCAGCTGGATCAGTCTCTCTATGGTTCCCGAAAGAGCCTACCCCCACGCAAGCTGGAAAACATTCCTAACTTCGATCCATAGCAGCACTTGGAAACCTAAACAAAGCCTAATCCCTAGGGAAGAGGCGAAAGCTCAGTGTCTGAACTGGCATGTCGTTGTTGCCGTGTTTTGAAAGCCCGTTATTGACTGGCCATTGCTGGTGATGGGATGTTAGAGTGATATGGACCAGTGAGCCGTCCCTCTGGTGACCTGTCCCCTCACCTCTTCCCTATAGCGAAATGCGTGTAAGGACGGACGTTGTGGGATTGGTAATGTACACAGGATTCGAACGAAAGCAGTCGTATGTGATAAATGTTGCTAGAAAACGACAACAACAACAACAAACAACAACAACAACAACAACACCGCCAACAACAACAAAAAGCATCTTCAGTTCCCCCTCTCCTCTCTCTGTTCCTCTCTCTGTTTCTGTCTCTCCTCTCGTGTCTCTCTTTTTCCTCTTCTCTCTCTTCTCTTCATCTCTCTCTCTCTCTTCCTCTCTCTCTCTCTCTCTCTCCTCGCCCCTCTCTCTCCTCTCTGTTCTGTTTGTCTCTGTCTGTCTGCTGTCTGTCTGTCTGTCTATGTCTCTCTCTCTCTCTTTCTCTCTCTCTGTCTCTCTGTGTCTGTCTCTCTCTGTCTCTTTGTCTCTCTCATTTCTCTCTCTCTCTCTCTCTCTCTCTCTCTCTCTCTCACCCTCTCTGTCTCTTTCCCCTTTTTCTCTAGTAACGTGTGGCTGAACTAAGGCGTCGGTCTTGAAACGCTTTACACTGATGAATTGAAATACGGCCTCATTGTTAATTTTGAACAAAACAAGCACTCAGGTCTAGAAAGTGACGCAAAGTGCACTTAGTTCTATTCCTTCAAAGGTGTATTTCAGTCTGAAAAACACTTTGTGACCGTTAATAGTAAATACTTGAATGATGCTCTTGCGACATTTAGATACAGAGTTTGTGGAATTAAAAATAAATCTCGGTAGCGTTTTATAACAGAAAATGCTGAAAACATATCCTGGTCTTTTCGTCAATAATAGATGTGTTGTCTTCTTTGCAACTAATTTGAAATGTCTGTTTAAAAACAGTCAATTATTTTTCAGAATATCTCGGCAGAAGCACTTGCAGCACTATTCCATATTTTAATGCATTTAAGCTTGTACAAATATTAAGAACCTACTGTATACGTTGCATGTAGGTGATGTGTGTGTTTTGTTTGTATATGTGGGTGTACGTGGATGTTCGTGCGTGGATCGTGCATACGCGCATGCACCCTTTGATATAGGTAGGTAAACTACCTACCAAGGAATAGAATAGAAATAGAAATAGCAGAATAACAATGTGGATTTGTTCGAGGGAAAGGAACTGTTAATACCATATATAGCATAAGAACAATCATAGAAAGATCAACTGAGTTGAATAAAAACTTTTATTGATTTATGTTTTGTTGATTATACCAAGGCTTATGATTTGAAAAGACACGAAGAATTGATCAGCCAACTTGAAAAGCTCTATACTGATGGAAAATATATGAAAATAATAATGAGTATGTATTGGGCATAAACAGCAGCAATGAGAGTTGAAAATGATATAAGCCATTTTCAAAATATCAAAAGACGGTTAAACAGGGATGTGTTTTGCCACGAGATTTGTTTCTATTTTACAGCGAAACTATCATAAGAAACCTAGAACAACGCCCTGGGATAACGGTTGAAGTCAAAATGATAACCAGTCCTCGTTAAGCAGATGACATTGTTCTAAATGCAGAAAATGAAAACGACCTTCAAAATCCCGTGAATATAATAGAAATAAGAACAGAGATAATAGGTTAGAGCTAAATAGTAAGAAGACTGAAGTTAAGGCAATCAGTAAAATAGAAGAAATCACTTATGTAGAATAATAGCAACTGGCACAACTTAGAGACACATTGTGAAGTTTCAATATCTGGGAACAGTCATCTCACCAGATAGCAGATGCACAGTAGAAATATCCAGCAGATGTGGTAAGCTAAAACAGCATTCAATAAAATGAAATGCGTTCTTGCAACAAATGATTATCGACTGACATCAGGAAGAGAGTTCTTCAATGTTATAGAAAACCATTACTGTTGTACGGATGCGAAGCCTGGACAATCGACAATCGATGTCAGAACAAGACTGAGCAGCTGATATGTGGTTTCCAAGAAGAATTTACGAGTTCCATGGACACCAAAGAAAACAAAAAGAACAGTCTTGAAAGAAGCAAACTCAAAGAAAAAGAACACTAACGAAGAAGATTAGGAAAAGACAAGCAACAGTTACAGG
>CM060314.1:73904828-73922328 GCA_030674185.1 Monoplex corrugatus | reverse complement strand
GAAAAAGGAGTATCACAAACAGACACAAAAACAGAAAAAGGAGTATCACAAACAGACACAAAAACAGAAAAATGGAGTATCACAAACAGACACAAAAACAGAAAAAGGATATCACAAACAGACACAAAAACAGAAAAGAGTATCACAACAGACAGAAAAAGAGTATCACAAACAGACAGAAAAAGGAGTATCACAAACAGACAGAAAAAGGAGTATCACAAACAGACACAGAAAAAGGAGTATCACAAACAGACAGAAAAAGGAGTATCACAAACAGACACAAAAACAGAAAAAGGAGAAAAATATCACAAAACAGACACAAACAAAACAGAAAAAAGGAGTATCACAAACAGACACAAAAACAGAAAAAGGAGTATCACAAACAGACACAAAAACAGAAAAAGGAAAATCACAAACAGAAAAGAAAACAGAAAAAAAAGAGAATATCACAAACAGACACAAAAACAGAAAAGAGATATCACAAACAGACACAAAAAGACAGAAAAAGAGAAATCACCAAACAACAGAAAAAAGAGAATATCACAAACAGACACAAAAAGAAGAAAAAGAGAATATCACAACAGACACAAAAACAGAAAAAGAGAATATCACAAACAGACCAAAAAACAGAAAAAAGAGAATCACAAAACAGACACAAAAAACAGAAAAAGAAATATCACAACAGAACAAAAAACAGAAAAAGAGAATACACAAACAGACACAAAAAACAGAAAAAGAGAATATCACAACAGAACAAAAACAGAAAAGAGAATATCACAAACAGACACAAAACAGACAGAAAAAGAGAATATCACAAACAGAACAAAACAGAAGAAAAAGAGAATATCACAAACAGACACAAAAACAACAGAAAAAGAGAATATCACAAACAGACACAAAAACAGACAGAAAAAGAGAATATCACAAACAGACACAAAAACAGACAGAAAAAGAGAATATCACAAACAGACACACAAAAACAGAAAAAAAGAGAATATCACAAACAGACACAAAAACAGACAGAAAAAGAGAATATCACAAACAGAACAAAAACAGACAGAAAAAGAGAATATCACAAACAGAACACAAAAACAGACAGAAAAGAGAATATCACAAACAGACACAAAAACAGACAGAAAAAGAGAATATCACAAACAGACACAAAAACAGACAGAAAAAGAGAATATCACAAACAGACACAAAAACAGACAGAAAAAGAGAATATCACAAATAGACACAAAAACAGACAGAAAAAGAGAATATCACAAACAGACACAAAAACAGACAGAAAAAGAGAATATCACAAATAGACACAAAAACAACAGAAAAAGAGAATATCACAAAAGACACAAAAACAGACAGAAAAAGAGAATATCACAAACAGACACAAAAACAGACAGAAAAAGAGAATATCACAAACAGACACAAAAACAGACAGAAAAAGAGAATATCACAAACAGACACAAAAACAGACAGAAAAAGAGAATATCACAAACAGACACAAAAAACAGACAGAAAAAGAGAATATCACAAATAGACACAAAAACAGACAGAACAATGGAGAGTATCACATTGTGACACAATAAGAGGGTTTCATGAATTAAACAAACGCAGTGAGAAACAGTGGGTTGAACTTGACAATAAGTTCCATTGATATTGACAAGCTGTCCACTGGCAACGCACGTGCGCCACTGAAACTGACGAGGATGTAAATCTAGAGACCAGATGAAACATTAATGGTGCCGAACACTTCATTTACTTAACTGCTTGGCCTCTAAACTACGGATGATTTCTGTGAACATATTTGATTTTGGCTCAGTGAAATGAGTACCTAGTATACAAGATTTCAAAAATTATCAATGCAGTATTATTGTTACGCATAAGACGAACATCCGTGATTACATATTTAAAAAGAAAACTGTCAGCATGGCAAATAAAATGTATAAGATGTATTTATTTGACATGCTTGTCTCTCTCTCTCTCTCTCTCTCTCTCTCTCTCTCTCTCTCTCTCTCTCTCTCTCCTCTCTCTTCTTCTCTCTCTCTCTCGTGTGTCTCTGTCTCTGTCTCTGTCTCTGTCTCTGTCTCTGTCTGTCTCTCTCTCTCTCTCTCTCTCTCTCTCTCTCTCTCTCTCTCTCTCTGTGTCTCTCATCATTATCATCATCATCTCGCACTCTTATTCTTACTTTTTTTTTTTCTTTGTTGCACTTGATTGAAAAATGTGTAGCCCTTTTTAATGGTATATTTCTTCTGCTTCCTCTTCGTCATTTTCTTTTTATGTTATTTATGTCTTCTTCTTCTTCTTCTTCTTCTTCTTCTTCTTCTTTCTCCTGTCTTACCCGTCCTCCTCTTGCCTCTTCTATTTATCTTCTTTTATGTGTTCTTAGTCTCCTTTTTGCTAAGCCAATAGTGTGTCCATCAGCCTAGAAGTAAATCCACAGAGAAGGAAAAGATTCTGCTCTGTTGCTAGAAATGGAGTTGCATTCAACGCCATAGTCTCTTGCCCACATGTGGAGGCTAATAACGGTCTTTAAAACGTTCATGCTGATGTTAAAGTGAATGCTTACATTAAAAGCTTATTTCTGACATTAATGTTATTGTTATGTCTCGGATTATAATTGTTGTCATTCTTGTTTTTGTCCTTTTTTATATCAAGTAGGATTCTGATGATTATGAGAATAACGATAATGATAATAATATAATATCACTATTACATTATTATTACTGCTGCCGCTACTACTACTACTACTACTGCTGCTGCTGCTGCTGCTACTACTACTACTACGACTACTACTGCTACTGCTACTGCTACTGCTGCTGCTGCTGCTGCTGCTACTACTACTACTACTTCTGCTGCTGCTGTTGCTGTTGCTATCCTTTCTGGTTTTAAATCCAATTTAAAAGCCTGCCTCTTTTTCACACAAGGAATTCTGTAACTACTTCTTTCCCTCAGTCTGTGTATTAAATATTGTATGGTGGTCTTCGTCGATTGTATGCGTATGCCTTGTGCATGAGTGCGTTTTGATTTGAATTGTCAAGATTTGGCGCCTTATAAATACTGTAAATAATTAATGAAATTAATTACTACTACTGCTGCTACTACTACTACTACTGCGACTACTGCTACTACTACTACTACTTTTACTAAACTACTACTACTACTACTGCTACTACTACTACTACTACGACTATACTACTACTACTACTTTTACTAAACAACTACTGCTACTGCTACTACTACTACTACTACTACTACCACTGATGATAATGATAATAATACGAAGGGGAATCTTCAATGGTATTTCAGTTCTTACATCAATGCACGTGCACACACACACACACACACCACACACACACACACACACACACACACACACACACACACACACACACACACACACCATACACACATACACACACACTCTCTCTCTCTCTCCGTTTCTTTCTTTCTATTTCTCACTCCCAACCTCTCTCTCTCTCTCTCTTTCTTTCTCTTTCTCTCTCCTCCCCCCCCCCTCTCTCTCTCTCTGTCTCTGTCTCTGTGTCTCTGCATTATTATTCAAAACTATTCTCAACAAATTTCATAAGCGATTTTGCTTCCATTGATTGTGGAATGATTATAAAATGTTTACTCGATATTCTAATCAATGCCAATTGCGCACAAAACTAGTGTAGAAATGCAACAAACAGTTCTTACAATTAAAAACACGGGAAACCCTTAGAGAGGTCCCACAACTTTTAATGCGATCTTTTTGACGATCCGTTGAACAGGACGGAAGTGGTAACCATGTAAACAAAACAAGGGAAGTAGCTATCTAAACAAAACAAGGGAAGTTAATCACTCACAAGAGTGAGACGCTACATTACCCCCTTCCCAGCGGAGTACAACTACGTAGCGAATTGTCAAGGAATGAATGAGAATGACTGTCAACAGAATCTTGCTGGTAACCGTGAAATGCGACCAGAGCGGGTCAAGGTTTCTGGATGTGTGACTGGGGATGATGATGGCACAGTCATTGACTCAGTGGAGGTTGGTGGCAATAGTGATGGTGGTGATGCCTCAGCAGATGAACCCAGTCTCTTGTCATCTGAAGATGTGAGCGATGTCACAAAAGCAGCTTTGAGACGATCAATTGAAACCTTCTCTGAGCGGCCTTTGATGTCTAGGGTAAAGTACTTATCACTGATGTCAATGATGCGATAATGGTCTTCATAAGGTCGCTGAAGTGGATGCCAGTGACAGTCAGTTCGAACATAGACATAACCTGTTGAGGCCAAGTTTGTTGGTACGTAGGCAGATTGTTGTCCATGGAACTTTGGTGCTGGAGGTTGTACTGAGCGCATGGTGTGTTGAAGACGTTTGAGAAATGTAGAGTCTGGTTCAACAGTCCGTGCGTCAAGCGGCTGAAGGAATTCACCAGGAAGGCGAAGAGTTGAGCCATAGACCAGCTCAGCTGGAGAACAGTCAGGGTCCACTCGCCAAGAAGAACGAATTCCCAACAAAACCATGGGCAGTTCTGCAATCCAGCCAGGGCTAGTAGTGCGAGCTTTGAGTGCTGCCTTGAGCTGACGGTGAAAGCGCTCAACCATGCCATTCGCCTGGGGGTGATAGGCTGTAGTTGTGTGTGTCTCAATGCCCAAAAGCTTGTTACACTCTGCCCAAAGAGTTGAGGTGAACTGCCTGCCGCGGTCTGAGATAATGTCTTCTGGAACCCCAAACCTGGCGATCCAGTGCTGGACGAGAGCTGTAGCACAGGTAGAAGCATGAGCATCTGGGAGAGGAATGGCTTCTGGCCATCTGGTGAAACGGTCAATGATGGTGAAGAGATAGGTCATGCCCTGGCTGGCTGGCAAAGGCCCAACAAGGTCCACATGCAAACTGCAGAATCTGGTATTTGGTAGTGGACGTTCTACTAGTGGTGCTCTTGTGTGTCGATGAATTTTGGAGGTTTGGCAGGCATGACATTCTTTGCACCACTTGCGTATGTCACGTTTCATACCATGCCACACAAAACGTTGGCTGATGGCTCGTTGAGTGGGACGTGCACCTGCATGTGAGAGTCCATGAATGTGGTCAAAGACTGAGCGAGTCCAGGAATTTGGTAGCACTGGCATCTGGACACCAGTGGATGTATCACAGAGCAGGGTCGATGTCCCAAGCTGAACATCTTGTAGATGGAGACCAGAGGTAGCTGTGCGATAGGCTTCCATCTCACCAGACTGAACCTGATCTTGAGCAAGACGATTGAAGTCACCCACGGAGGAGATACAGTGTTCTTCAGAAATGGAGTTGGTGCTGAAACGTGAAAGGGCATCAGCTACCACATTGAACTTGCCCTGTATGTACTGGATGTTAGTGGTGAACTCCGCAATATAGGAAAGATGTCTTGTCTGCGAGGGGAGCGGTCAGTTTGACTCTTGAGAGCTGACGTCAAGGGTTTGTGATCAGTGTACAGCGCAAAAGGTCGTCCCTCCAAAAAATGTCTGAAATGCTTGATGGCAGTGTAGGCTGCAAGAAGTTCACGATCAAAGGCACTATACTTCTTTTCTGTTTCAGAAAGTTTTCTGGAGAAGAAGGCGAGCGGTACCCAGGACTGGCCTTGATGTTGTTCAAGTTGAGCACCTACAGCAGTGTTGGATGCATCTACTGTGAGACTTGTCGGCGCGTCTGTTTGAGGGTGATGTAGCCTCATTGAGTGCTTCCTTGCTTTTTCAAATGCAGTTTGGCATTCTGCCGACCACTCAATGGTTTGTCCTTTACCGCTTGCTTGGGAATGAAGTGGAGCCAGGATGCCCGCAACATGTGGGATGAAACGATGATAGTAATTCATCATCCCTAGAAACCGTTGAAGGCTGGTGCGATCAGCAGGCGCAGCACAGTCACAGAGGGCAGCTACCCGGTCAGGGAATGGACGTATTCCTTGAGCAGTGACGCGATGCCCAAGAAAATCCAACTCACTGGCACCAAAAACACACTTGCCTTTGTTGATGACCAGTCCATTGGCCGAAAGGAGTTGGAAAAGTTGTCGCAGATGTTCAAGATGTTCTTCGTGTGAGTGACTTGCAACAAGGATGTCATCAACGTAGACAAAAGTGAAGGGAATGTTCCGTAGAATACCATCCATAAGACGCTGGAAAGCCTGGGCTGCATTCTTGAGGCGAAAGGCATGCGGAGAAACTCCCAGAGGCCAAAGGGTGTGATGATGGCAGTCTTAGCAATAGAAGATGGTGCCATAGGAATCTGATGATAGCCCCTGACGAGATCAATCTTGGAGAAAATGGTGCATCCTGCCAGGTGATTGTTGAAATCCTGAATGTGAGGCAAAGGATATCGACCATCTTTGGTAGCAGTGTTGAGTTGTCTGTAGTCACCGCAGGGTCGCCACTGGCCATTTGACTTGGGAACCACATGTAGGGGTGAAGACCAAGGTGAGTTGGACCGACGAATAATACCCATCTCTTCCATTTTCAGGAATTCAGCCTTGGCAGCTGCAAGTTTTTCTGGGTTTAAACGTCGGGCATGAGCATGAACTGGTGGGCCATGGGTGATGATGTGATGCTCAACACCATGTTTATTGACAGTGGAGTCAAAATGTGGTGTGAGTAACTCTGGAAACTGTTGAAGAAGATCAGAGTACGCGTTGTGGGGAAAAAGTGAAAGGCCTGCCACAGACAAAGGTGCATCTGTACTTTTGAGAGAAGTAGAAACATTGTCCAAGGACAGGAGACGTTTGCCCTTGAGATCAATGATGAGTGAATGAGTAATGAAAAAATCAGCACCAAGAATGGGACGAGTTACGTCAGCAAGATAGAATTCATGTGAATAGAGGTGTTTTGAACTGATTTCCAATGTGATATTGCGTTTGCCCCAGGTTTTGATGGAAGTTCCATTGGCAGCAGAAAGGGGTGTAGAGGGTGGGTTAGTCTTGCGATCCTTTGCAGAGGCAGGATACACTGACACATCAGCACCAGTATCGATCAAGAAGGACTGGCCAGTGCGACGATCTAAAACAGAGAACGTGTTTGAGCTTGAGATGCCGGCCGCTACCACGTTTAGCGACCGGCTTTGCCGTTTCCCGCCAATGATGTGTCTTGTTTGTTCTTCAGAAGAGATGCAAACTTGCAGCCAGGCTGACAGCGACGGGCATCTGGTCCAAATCTCAGATGGTAGAAACACACAGAAGACTGTGCTGTTGATAGTGAAGCTGGATTTGAATTGCCCTGTTGAGGTGAGCGGGGGTTTCGCTGAAATCTTTTTAGCTGCAGATACAGCTTCCACAGATGGGCTGATGGTCCCAGCATGTGTGTCAGATGGAACCATTGAAATCTGCTGGACACTGGCGGTGCGTGTTTCCCAGATACGATCCGCAGCTTCAGCAAGCTCTACTATATCAGCAATGTTATGTCCTGCAAGGATGCTTCGAATGTCTGCAGGAAGGTTTGATAAGAACAATGCACGCTTCAGTGTCTGTGGGTCATCATTGAGTGCGTTGATCTTGCGCATGAGGGCAGTAGGGCGTTTGTCACCAAGTCCATTAAGATTGAGTAGTTCAGCATCTTTCTGGGCCTGGGATTTTCCAAAGGTCTTGATGAGAGCACTTTTTAAAGTGTCATATTTGTTCATAGCTGGTGGATTGGTGAGAATTGATTGCATTTCATCAGCAGTGTTGATGTCGAGTGCACTGACAACATAGTCATATTTTGTTTGATCTTGGGTGATAGCTTTCGTGCCAAACTGGGCTTCAACCCTCGCGAACCACACTTCTGGAGATTTAATCCAGAATTCTGGAAGCTTCACAGACACTGCATTCACTTCACTGGCTGGCTGACCTGCAAGAGCCTGCATTTGAGTCACCAAGTTGGCCAGAATACTTGCTTCAGAAGAGTCTTGAGCCATTTCTTGCGTTGTTCTGCGTCGGGGTCACCAATGTAGAAATGCAACAAACAGTTCTTGCAATTAAAAACACGGGAAACCCTTAGATAGGTCCCACAACTTTTAATGCGATCTTTTTGACGATCCGTTGAACAGGACGGAAGTGGTAACCATGTAAACAAAACAAGGGAAATAACTATCTAAACAAAACAAGGGAAGTTAATCACTCACAAGAGTGAGACGCTACACTAGGATAACAGAAAGCCACAGAAAACTATACAAGTTATGCAACCGTTAAGTCTTTCATTTGCCATGTCCACTAAAAATCCAGACTTCTAAGCATCTCAGAGGTTTTAAACAATGTGAAATAATCAGTCCACTTTGTGTATCAGTGAGCTGACATTAGTTTTTGCAGTAATATGTTGCGACTGTAAATGATATAGTTTTGCTGTCAAACACTGTTGCAGGCTTACAAAAAGGCTTACTAACCTTTCCTAAAATGAAACGAGCTTGGACTTAAAAGTCTGGAAAAGTCAGTTGTTTTAATATTCAGGAGCTACTGGATGTATTAGGCAAATAGAAAAGTGATACAAGAATGTCAACATTATAAGTGTCGTAGTTTCTTAAATAGTCGTAGAAGCTTGGCTTTGAAAGCAAGGAAAAGAGTCACTGACATTTTTAGAACGATACCGAGAATGAAGGGCGATATGGACCTAAAGTAAAGCAGTTAAAATGTCCATACGTTTATTTTAGAAACTGTTGGATGTTCGGTCCCAAATACCCTATTGTATTGTAAAAATAAGTACGGATCATTACACATTGACTATTTACAACTATCCTTAATTCGCTGAATGTTGGTTACATTTGATGATGCAACACAAATATTATAAAATATAGACTAGGTAAAAGATAGTCTAGGTAGGGCCTCAAGACCTGGCCAGCTCATGGGTTTATTTGCAGGCTTAAGGCATGTGCCACGGTGACCGTACACGTGGCACCTCTGACGTTAGTGCATATGGAATTCGTTCCGAGCGCTGAGACGTCATCTTGAGAAACTGAAACTGAAACTACACAAATACAGATGGCAAACATTAGCATATAACATGCTGTTATCTGTCCATAATAGTGGTGCATTATGCTGGGTCTCAGAAGCACATACAACTCTATGTGAGACTGGCATGGGGAGATCAACATTCTGGAAATGGCAACATGTTCTTATATCATTGAGAAAAAGAATAACTGATTGTTTTGACCAGATGAACGCACTGATAGTTGCACTAGATTTAATGTTTAGAGTACATTCAAGACACATGTGAATCTGAAATCTTTTTATTTATCTGTGTTATAAATATTTTTGTGAGGTAAGGTTCTAAGTTAAGTTAGGCATGTGTGAAACAAGAACACTTCAGCAATGCTTTATTACTAGTTCTGCTCAACTCTTGATGGGTCTTAGAACATTAAAACAAACTAACACTTTATGATTAATTTATGGAACGTTATTAAATTTAAATCAGAGATTCATATGACAAAGTGATAAATTCATCCCTTTAACAGTGCTTTTCAATTGATAATCTGAGACCATCAATACCATCATGACCTTGATTGGTAATATTTCATATCAGCTATAAAAACATAAAGCGCCTTCTTCATCTGGTTCAGTATTGTTGAGATATGCAGCTTATGTACCTGTAACCTACGTTTCAAAACGAGTTGAAATGCAGCTTTGAATATATTTTGAACGGTTACATGGCCTTAACATTGTTGCTTTGGGTCCCATCCAACACAACTGGGTATTTCTTGTTAACATTCATTATTTATGATATCCCTGACATCAAAAATGCACAACATGTGTACGCTATCTTGCCAGTTAAATTATGTTTCCCCTTAAAGCATGTGCCAAAATATTAATGGATGTTTTGCTCCTAGCATTAACATTGAACTATGGTTGCACTGTGTCCATTTTCTTGTGTCACCAACAGATGACAGAACATGTTAAACATCAGCTGCATCTGACATGAAAACTTGTTTAATCAAAAGGTTCTTCTTCTCCCTGACCTCCATGAAGAGACATTGGGCACTGCATTAACGAACTATTCACCTTTTTTCTCCAGCTCTGTCGGTTGTGTATCAAAGTCAGGTCTCTGCAAGTCGTTTATCTGTCCATTCCACAATGTTGTCCATCTCCACCGTTTTTTTCACCTGCCTTCACATCCGCATACCTCCATTAACAGTTCCCTTGAGGACTGACCAGACAAAGGTATTGGATCTTGTTACAGGGCCATTTAACGTACTTTTTAACTGAAGCTAGCAGATCTTCATAATGGTCCCGTGGGTTGCTTGATGAGTTTGGGCAGTTATTCATGTGTGATATGATCTGTGATCTGTTTGTTTGTTTGCTTGTTTGTTTGTTTGTTTTTTGTTTTTGTTTGTTTGTTTTTCGTTGTTTTTGTTTTTTAGTATCTTGCGATAACAGCTCGTTTCCCTGGTTTAGATTCATCTTTCCAAGTCCGCTACAGGTCCATGTCTTGCTTACATCATCATCATCATCATCATCATCATCATCATCATCATCATCAAGTGCCATGCCACATGGCATTGGCGATCATGGCCTTCCATCTGTTTCTATCCCTTGTTGCTTGATTAGGAAAATGAAATATACCAATGCATGTAAGAGACTGATCTTGTGTTCGTAGAGGTGTTCTTGTCTTTCCATTCACCCCGGACAGTGCTGATGTTCTCTTTGCTGCCCTCGAGAGATTTCTGGTTTTGAGTTTTCATTGCTAATGATGGATTCCTGGTGAGTAAAACAGGAGGCTACACTAAAAATCGCGGAACATTACACCCGCCTCCATTGTAAAGTTTTGTACAAGTCATAATGTATGCAACTTATTGTGAAGATTAATATCTTCGCTTGATTTGTTGTTGTTGTTGTTGTTGTTGTTGTTGTTGTTCATATTGCGCAACCATAAGCTTTCAAATTCTGCTTTAAAGCCGCCCCCTTCTTTCTATCGCCCATATCCCTTACTCGTATTCGTATTCATATTCATATTCATATCCATATTCATATTCATATTCATATTCATATTCATATTCATATTCATATTCATATTCATATTCATATATTTTTGTCACATGGCTTTACCATGGCAAGAGGGCTGGCTGGCATATACTCTGCTCTTTGCAATTTTCACCTGCCAGGGTATTTTCAGCGTGCGTAGGCCAGAGGGCGCACACGTCTGACTTGTTTTTCACCCCCTTTTGAGAGACTGGACATTCAATTCGATTTTCCCGTCAAACGAAGAGAAAAAGTGAGGCCTCAACTAGAAATGAACCTTGAACCCGAAGGTACAGTTATTGGCAGGCGAACATCTGATCCAGTCTGCATGCTTCTCCAATGTTCATGTTACTGGCGTATGTGTTGTGACCCCCCCCCCCTCTCTCTCTCTCTCTCTCTCTCTGTCAGTCTGTGTATCTATCTCCTGCTCTCCCCTTCCCCTCTCTCTTTCTCTCATTCTTTTTCCTTCTCTCTCTCACACTATTTCCTTATCTCAATCTCTCTCTCTTTCTCTCTCTTTCTCCTTCTCTCTCTCTCTCTTTCTCTCTGTCTCTCTCTCTGTCTCTCTCTCTTTCTCTCTCTTTCTCTCTCTCTCTCTTTCTCTCTCTTTCTCTCTCTCTCTGAACGTGTTTTGTCTTATGAACAATCGTCATGACATTAAATATGTATGCACACGTCCCCTTCAGAAATAAAAACTCCCATCATATTTTTAAGGATAGACAGCAAACAAAACAGGAAGACAGAAAGACATTCAGATTCTCATGCGTGCCTCTGCATACACGAGAGAAAGAGAGAAGGGGAAGAGAGAGAGAGACAGAAAGAAAGACAGAAAGAAAGACAGAAAGACAGAAAGAAAGACAGATAGAAAGAGAGAGAGAGGGAGAGGACGAGAAAAAGAGATGGTGGGGAAAAGAGCCACAGAGGTAGAAAAGAAAAACGAGAGGGAGGGAAGGGGAGAGACAGACTGGAAAGAAAGACAGACGGGGGAGAGCGAGAGAGAGGAAGATATATAGAGAAAAGACAGAATCAGATAGAGTGAAAAAGATATAGAAGGAAAGAGAGAGACAGGAAGGCAGAGAGGGGGGGGTGGACACACAGAGAGAGATGGACTAAGGCGGAGAGAGATGGAAGGGGGGAGGGAGAGAGAGAGAGTGAGAGAGAGAAAAGGTGAGAGGAAGAGAGAGGCACACAGAGAAATTGAAAAAAAGAAAGAGAGGGGGGACAGAGAGAGAAAAGGAGAGAGAAACACGCGCACACACACACACACACACACACACACACACACACACACACACACACATACACATACAACAGAGGGAGAGAGAGAGGGGGAAGGAGGGAGGAAGGGAGGGAGGGAAGGAGGTAAGGAGGGAGTTTCATCCACGTGGGACTTCCTCTCACCATCCCCACGCGAGTAGTTTTACTTTGAAGCACACCAGCAGATGCAGAGAACAATTAACTATTAATCGGCAGAAATCCTGGTTGGGACATGGCGGCTTTTGTGTGTGTTGAGTGGTGAAAAGCACTCAGCACCAACCGCATTAATTGCTGTTGGGTATGCACACAACTTCCATGATCAAGTTCGGCAAATCTAGCATCTCATCCCTTTGGACAATTTTCTTTTTTTCCTCTAAAGCACTTTTTTATTTTGTTTGTTTGCTCGTTTGTAAGGTTTAAGTAATAGTAATAACAGACATTTACACAGGAAAAATCAATCTAATGACACCAATATGCCAATGATCAGAGAGAGGGAGAGAGGGAGAGAGGGAGAGAGAGAGAAACTGAAACTGAAACTGAAACTGAAACTGTTTATTGTCATTACCCGAAAAGGTCTTTTGACAAGGGGGATAACAATTTTCCAGTAGTGCGACACATAATCCACTCTTTGTATGTGCGCAAATTCTTCACACATAATCAAAAAAAATATCGAACATCCATTCCTTGAACAGTCGAACATATTCAAATCATATATAATGAACAATCATCCATTTTACCACTACTACATAATACAAAGAAAACAACAACAAAAAATATCAGAACAGTGTTCCCACATTCAGGCCAATAATTTGTCTAGGTTTAGACAAACCAAAATCTTTTTCACACACCCACACCCACACACACTCACACGCATCCATATACGCTCACACGCGGGCGCGCGCTCGTGCGCACACACACACACATCAAAACTGTAATATGATGAAACATCTGGGCTAGACCACCCAAACCTTACATTTAGTGATAATAATATAATCTTCACATAACTGCCCCAAAATACTCTGTTAACAAGGGACATCACTATGCCTTTTATTTATTTGTTTTTTGGTTTGTTTGTTTTTTTGTTTTTGTTAACATGTATAGTAGACCCTTAAGTGTCTATATACCCTTTCAATACCCACTTCTAACATATTCTACAAATATACCATTATTTTCATATTATTAGCTACTCTTAAATTATCGGCAAACAAAACAAAATAAAGCAAATGAAAACAGCTCTTTACAAAACAGAGTCTATAATAAAGCGGCTTCTTTTGGAGTTAACGTGATATAGCCCACATCAGTCAAAAGAGATTAAATTAATCCCAGTATGATATTGTCTAGCACTATTGTCGGGCTTGTAAGTGTTTATGTCTTATTTTTTGTGCTTCCGCAATGTATAGTGCCACTGATTTGATTATGACTTCGTCATCAGATGACAAAATAGATACAACATCTTGTCTTTTGGCCATGTCGGATTCAAAAACTTTGCATTTTCCACGTATTGTGTCAAAAATTTGGCATTGGAATAAAAAGTGTTTTTCATTATCGACATTGTTTCCACATAAGGGGCAAGGATATACTGTGGACGTCCCAGGTTGAAACCAATTTTTATTTGCATTGAAACCAAGTGTTCTTAATCTAAATCTTGCGTAATTAGTTCTTTGCCATTTATCCGTAACAACACTGAGATATTTTTCGGTTTGAAAAACATCTTTAAATGAGAAGAACCAACTATATTTTTCTTTGTTTTCCATATCTGAGTGCCAATTTTGTTTAAACGAACAAATAAGCCTGTCTTTAAATTCATTAATAAACTGACACTCATTTCCTACTCCCTGGGACAACCACACGATTCCAAACCCAAGTTCTGATAAAGCCTTTTTTACCTGATAGGCCCAGTTCTGTTTTCCTATTTCCATTTGAGTAACCATCATTTCAAATGCCTGTTTACATAACCGAGATTGTGGAAGCCTTAACAATTTCAACCAGTATTTAATACTCTTCACAAAGGTTCTAATGTATAAAGGATATCTTCCAGTTTCTCCATATAAAACAGCATTAGAAGAGTGAATTGGTACAGCCAAAAAACGTTTTATAGCATATGTATGCACTTTTTCCATATGTGGATTTACAGTAAGACCCCATACTTCAGCTACATATGTAAGTAAAGGTTCTATCTGTGTATCAAACATTTTCCAATATAAATTACAATCAATAGAATTGAGCTTCCGTAAGGATTTTAGAATTTCAATAACACCTTTTTTCCCTTTATTACAAGATTCTTCCCATGCATAATTTAAACTTAATTTTGTCGAAAATATTATTCCTAAGTATTTATAAGAATTAACAACTTTAACCTCGTTAATTCCATAGAACCATTTTTCGTGTTTTGATAAATGTCCACCCTTCCTGAAAATCATAATATTAGTTTTATCCATGTTAACTGTTAAAGCTAGTCGATCCGATTCTTCCTTTAAGACATTTAACTGGTTTTGTAAGCCTTTGACTGTACCAGAGAGAAGAATAACATCGTCTGCAAACAACAATAGGAATATCTCAATAACCCCAGGGATAATTTGAATGCCATGCCTGCCTTTTCTTGACAGTTCCACTGCTAATTCATTAATGAAAAATGAAAACAATTGAGGACTCAACTGACACCCCTGTTTCACTCCTTTAGGGCATTCAAAATAATCTGAATATACACACTTCTCACGCACGCATGCAAACACTGAGTTATAAACTCCTCTTAGGGCCATATATAATTTTCCATTCACACCACTTTTACGTAATATATTCCAAAGATTATTACGATTCACAGAATCGAATGCCTTCCTAAAATCCACAAATGCAACATAAAGTTTCTTATTTAAAAGTAAATGCTTCTGCACAAGGGAGTAAAGTGTGAAAATATGATCAATTGTACTGTATTTTGCTCTAAATCCAGCTTGTTCTTCAACTATTTTCTCTTCTTTTTCTGCCCACTTTGTTAATCTCTTATTCAAAATAAATGTATAAACTTTACTCACTATACTTGTTAGAGCGACTCCTCTATAATTATCTGGATTATTCACATCTCCTTTTTATGAATTGGGATTATTATGGACTTTGCCCATTCTGACGGAAAAATGCCATTATCAAAAAGCTTGTTACATAAATGGACAAGGAAATCAATTACATTAGCATTTGCATGTTTTAACATTTCGCTGATTATTTGATCTGGTCCTGCGCTCTTTCCTGCTTTCAAATGCCTGATACTCGCAGTCACTTCTTCTTTAGTTATAGGCTCATTGAAAAGGGGCTCAAAATTATTTTCTTCCTCTACTATATTACTCTCTTGTGCAGTATTTCCCCCGATATCATTGAAAACACTGCAGAAATGATTGTACCATTGTTCAATAGAGATTTCATTGTACACAAAGGCCTTTCTATTAACAGATCTTATTATTGACCAGAATGTCCTGGAGTCATTGATGGAATCTTTGAGTGTTCTTATTTTCTTATCTTCGTATTCCCTTTCTTTCGTTTTCCTTAGTTTAACATACTCTTTTCGTGATATGACATATGCTTCTCTTTTTTCTTTTTTTTCTTTTTCTGTTTTGCATCTCTGGAATCTTTTCAGTAGCCTCTTAACTTCTTGTTTCTTTCTTTCACATTCCTTATCAAACCAATCATTCTGTTTCTTTTGTCCTTGTCTCACTGTTCGTACCATACACGCAGCTGCCCCGCATAAAGCCTTAGTAAACTGCTCCGAACTGTCATTCACATTATAATCTAACAAACCGAAAGCTGTCTGTAGACAATTGTTGAACTCAGAACCATCAAGCTCTTGTACAAATAAACTTGCTAATTCTTCAGACCATACAATTTTTTCTTCCCCTTGTTGTCTTGCACTTTCTACATCTGCATGATTATTTCCCCTTTTCCATATTACCTCAACAGGTAGATGCCATGAATCAACACAGTTACCTACCCGTAAATCAAAGCATGAGACCAGATTATATGGAACAAGAAAATAGTCAATCACACTACACCCGTTTGGAGACACAAAAGTGTATTTACCCTCTGTATCTCCATCACAAAAACCATTCAAAATAACCATATCCAACATGAAACATAAGTTCAACAGTGTTTTGCCAAAACTATTCACAGTTTCATCTTTAGAACAACGTACATCACATTCATTATACATCCTGTCATACTCAATGTCTTCCAAATAAGTAGTCATGTCTTCAGGCGCAAACTGTTCGTGACCTGTTCTAGCATTGAGATCTCCCATAATTATAAAATGTGTTTTTTCTTTTTCAAACTGTTGTAGCATTAATTCTTCCAGCATCAAGATCCCATCTTTAATTAATGTTTCGTTATATCTAGGGCTTCCTTCTGGCGCAACATAGCATGCAATCAAAATCAGATCTTTGTCTAAATCAAATACATTTTTGTTTACTCTGATGGCAATAGTGTATTCATAATCTAACATTATTTCTTTCACACAATTTTCTAAAGTTTTTTTCACCAACAATAAAACTCCACCCGAATTCCTGCCATGGTGTGACAATTTCTTAGCTGGAGCGTAAAACTTCAAATAATCAGTGAACAAACAGCTGAAACCAAACGAAGTATCAAGAAAACATTCAGTAAGACAAACAAAATCAAATTTTGTTACATAATTTATGAAGGAAACGTTCTTCAATTTACTGTACAAATTTTCAACGTTGTAATTCAAAAAGGACCACTGGTTTGGATGGCCATGCCTGTCCGAGAGAGAGAGAGAGAGAGAGAGAGAGAGAGAGAGAGAGAGAGAGAGAGAGAGAGAGAGAGAGAGAGAGAGAGAGAGAGAGAGAGAGATTATCACCATGGCTGATGACATTGAAACGACATGTTGTCTCACGCTCTGAACCCATAGAAACAACAACTGGTTCAAAATTATTTAGCTGGATTTATATTCACATTTTTATGGTTCCCAATAGTGTTCTTCGCCCTGAACATCAAAATGAGCAGTCTCCCACTGGAAAACTATTGGCGCCAGAGGTTGTTCTCAATGAGTCCCTAATCTCACATCTAAAGTGTTATATGATCATTGCATATTATATGGTTTTCTTAAATCGTCAAAAATATTTTTCACAAAGATTTTCAAAAGAAAATCTTGCTTCAATGATTTTTAAGTAAATTGCTTCAACGCGTTTGCCAGAGATGCGTGGGAGTGCTTGCGCGCCTGCGCATGCGTGCGTGTGTATTTGAGCACGTGCTTCATAGACGTGGTTTTCTTGGTGTAAATTGATTCGCTTGAAAATATTGTACGGCGCATTGTTTTAT
>CM060314.1:73879828-73882328 GCA_030674185.1 Monoplex corrugatus | reverse complement strand
TGTTTTGTTTTGCAGACACTTCTCTTGCAATATCTACTCATTTATTTGTTTGCGTATTAGAAGGTCGGTACATTCCTCACAAGCCAAAGATAGCACGGGCTGGTTTTTTGGTTCATGTCGAGTAAAACGAATGTAATCAGTATGTTCACACGCATGCATATGTACACGTGTGCACGCACACATATGCACACTTACGCACGCAAGCGCGCGCACACACACAACACACATGAACGCTCGCGCGCGCGCATACACTCACACACACACACACACACACACACACACACAACACACACACACACACACACACACACACACACACACACACACACAGAACCTCAAAGTCAAGCACCTACGTTGTCAAGAAAACAAAAACGGCAGTAACAACAACAACAGCAACAAAAACATTTCTTATTTCAGAAAGACATAACAGTCAGAAACAGATTTCGAAACAGAGCAGAATAAGATGAAAACTGTGCCATCGTGCGAGACCCATTCCCGTAGATTTGCTGTTCAAAGAAAAACTTGAATCAGAATTACAACTGAGCAGATGACGCGTTTAAGAAGGCAACGTAGATTACTATCATCATCATCTCTGAACGCCACCTCGCTGTCGTTTTCTTTCAACTTTTCAAATGATTCTGTTGACTCAAAACCTATGAGAAGGTGTCATCCATATAATAGTGAGCAGTATGGAATATTGTCCTACCGCCTTACTGGCCATAAAATGGTGTCTCAAGTATCTTCCGTAAGAGTGAAATGTTACCGAACTTCAGTCGAATAATCATTAGCGTCTGTTGATAGCAAATGTCGATCACAGTTGTAGACTGTACCCTGTGATTGGTCTGTTGGTACAGTGGTAGTTCTACCAATTCCTGTCAAGCTGCTTATGTTCAAATCCTGGTTCATGACACAGTATGCAAACAACCTATGAGTACCCTCTACCCAGGTGCCAACAAGGATTTGATTTTGTTCAGATTTTTGTTCAGATCTTGAGTAGGCGAAGTAGAAAATGAGAGGAGTCGGACACCCCTCACAAACCTAACGCCAGAAGAAAAACAAGAGTTTTGCCATCAAAGCGTAAGGGATGATTGGCTCTTTGTAGAGTTGTGGGATCCAGATCTTATCTATGCAGTCAAGTCCCACCCTGCAACATACGCGTTGGTTTGTTTACTGCGCATCGTAATGCTCCGATCATTGTGGTGGTGATGGTGTGCCATAGGTTTAATCTGTTCTTTTACGATAAAAAAAAAAAGTGTGGTTTGTTCTTACTCAAGATCTGAAAAAAATTTAAATCCTTGTTGGCACCTGGGTTGAGGGTACTCACTGGTTGTATGCACACTGTGTCATGAACCAAGTTTGAACATAAGCAGCTTGACAGGAATTGGTAGAACTACCACTGTACCAACAGACCAATCACAGGGTACAGTCTACAACTGTGATCGACATTTGCTATCAACAGACGCTAATGATTATTCTGCATACTGGATCTGATTGCCAACTGGACGTCGGATTACACGTTGCAAGTTCTGAATTTACGCTGCCTGGCATGTAGCGGGTGCGAAGTGGGGAATAATGAATGGGAAGTTTTCTGATCCTCAAGTTAACACATGTGCAGACCTTTTCAAGCCTCGTGCTGTAACCCGATTTGAACAGGAACAGAAATACACAAGGATTATTGCAGATTTTGTGAGAATTCAGGTATGTCTCAGCTATGGGCCCCTGCTTTGTTTTGGTCAGCAAACTAAGGCAAGAGGCAGTTGACTGTACTAGCGTATAGCATATCGTATAAAAAAAATACAGACAACTTCCTGTAATCATAATCACTCACTCACTCACTCACTCACTCACTCACCTCCTCTCTCTCTCCACCCATCCACACACACACACACACACACACACACACACACACACACACACACACACACACACACACACACACACACACACTTTCCCTCTTAATCTTTAAGTGTCTGTCTAAATCTCTCTCTCTCTGTCTCAGCACGAGCCACCCTAATTCTATGTTTGAGCATCAGCTGTGCGTGCCAATAGTTGTAGGTTGAAATTTAAGTCGATTCCGTTTTGTGTCAGTAGCTGTTTGAAGTAGCACACCAGAAGGGGGATACCAACCACATGACGTGGGGGATAGGGTTTAATCTTACCGTAAAATGACATCTAGACAACAATATTTTTGTTCATCTGGGCAATAAGAAGGCCCGCTTAATGTAGCAAACTCATCATTTGTCTCTGCTTGTGTCTGCCAGTGGGTCTCGTGTTTTGTCTGTCTGTCCGTCTGTCCATCTGTCTGTCTGCTGTTTCTCTTTCTTCCATAAGCTCTTTTATTATCGTTTCTTACTGTCATCTCCATCTCATTCGTATCGGTTTATGTTTTGTAGCTTCATCTTTATCTTAAGACTGATATCTGATTGAGGCATTTCACAAAATAATGTTTCAATGTTTATGTACTATATATATATATATATATATATATATATATATATAT
>CM060314.1:73852328-73869828 GCA_030674185.1 Monoplex corrugatus | reverse complement strand
TCTCTCTCTGTTCTCTGTCTCTCGCTGTCTCTCTGTCTTCTCTGTCTGTCTGCTCTCTCTCTCTCTCTCTCTCTCTCTCTCATCCTCTCTCTCTCTCTCTCTCTCTCTCCCTGCAAAGAGAAACAGTCTCCCTTCAGGAGATTCAAATGTAAATCAAAGATCATTTTTACAGTTTGCTCTACAGCAATCCCACAGAATAGCAGCCGGCAGCGTCCTGATTATGATATTTGGAAGCAGACATTGAGATCAAAAGCTGGCGGGAGACCTCGACAAGATGGGCAGAGTTCCTCCAGGCAATGGAGCGTGTACAACTCTGAGGATTCATGGATGTGAACATAACGTGGGCAGTGACCGTGGGCAAAAGCGGCACTCATGCACAAAACTTGCTCATATATGATTGCCACTTTTTTAAGCTTTTGCCGCTTTTTACACTTATTGCCACATTTTACTGTAATTGCTACTTTTTAAGTTGGTGTTGCCATCTTTTAAACGTATTGCCACTTTTTTATGGTTTCCGACCAGTTCCTGAGTGAAAGACGTTGATTTCTAATTTCTGTATTGCTGTAGAAAGTGTGATTTAATTGTGTTTTCGTCAGAGAGAAGGGCAAAGAGAGACACAGACAGACAGACAGAGACAGAGACAGTGAGACAAAGAGACAGAGTCAAAGAGACAGAGAGACTCTTGTGTGTGTGTGTGTGTGTGTGTGTGTGTGTGTGTGTGTGTGTGTGTGTGTGTGTGTGTGTGTGTGTGTGTGGTGTGTGTGTGTGTGTGTGTGTGTGTGTGTGTGGTGTGTAAACCATTTTTTTTTAAATATCTCTATGTTTCCTTATTCGATCAAACTTTAACATGAAGTTTTCACTGAACAATGAATAGAGGGTGTTTACCCACGAAGACGACACTGATGTTTCTGCTCATCAGTACACAGCGCGACAGCGTGGTATTTTTTTGTTTTGTTTTGTTTTGTTTTTTATTTGTTTTTGTTTATTTATAAACAAAATTTTTAGGTGATGCACGTGACATACAGAATTCAATGCAAGCATGTAGATGGATTTAAGTTACGTATTTATATCACCTGATGGTGTTCAAAAGATTAACCTAGATGGTAATGGGAGATCACTATGTTTGTGTAGACCTTCTGTAACATAATACCAAAGTTGAACAAAAACGAGCACATAAATAAAACAAATCTTTCTGGAATATAAAGTCGTTTTAGTTAAGAGACACATTAAATCAGGTAATAAACACCTGAAAATGATGTCATTTTTGGTGATGTTTCGGTTTTTAGATCAGAGTGTCAGCCATTTCGGCCAACAGAAAGTGTTCATTAGTGTAAATGTTACTTGTTTATAACCCTATGTGGCCTTTGACTAAGCTTGAGGTGGATCACGTATGCGTACTTTTAACTACCTCTCTCTGTCTTGTCTCTTCTCTTTCTCTCTTTCTCTTCTGTCTCTCTGTCTTTGTCTCTGTCTGTTGTCTCTGTCTGTCGTCTGTCTCCTCTGTCTGTTCTCTCTTCTCTGCTCTTCTCTCGTCTGTCTCTCTCTCTCTCTCTCTCTCTCTGACTCCTCTGCAAAGAGAAACCAGGTCTCCCTTCAGGAGATTCATAATGTAAATCAAAGATCATTTTTACAGTTTGCTCTACAGCAATCCCACAGAATAGCAGCCGGCAGCGTCATGATTATGATATTTGGAAGCACGAGCATTGAGATCAAAAGCTGGCGGGAGACCTCGGCAAGATGGGCAGAGTGTCCTCCAGGCAATGGAGCGTGTGACAACTCTGAGGATTCATGGATGTGAACATAACGTGGGCAGTGACCGTGGGCAAAAGCGGCACTCATGCACAAAACTTGCTCATTAATATGATTGCCACTTTTTTAAGCTTTTGCCGCTTTTTACACTTATTGCCACATTTTACTGTAATTGCTACTTTTTAAGTTGGTATTGCCACCTTTTAAACGTATTGGCACTTTTTTATATGTTTCCGACCAGTTCCTGAGTGAAAGACTGTTGATTTCTAATTTCTGTATTGCTGTAGAAAGTGTGATTTAATTGTGTTTTCGTCAGAGAGAAGGGCAAAGAGAGACAGACAGACAGACAGACAGAGACAGACAGACAGAGTCACAGAGAGAGACTTGTGTGTGTGTGTGTGTGTGTGTGTGTGTGCTGTGTGTGTGGTGTGTGTGCGTGCGTGGTGTGTGTGTGTGTGTGTGTGTGTGTGTGTGTGTGTGTGTGTGTGTGTTGTAAACCCATTTTTAACCCACGAAGATGACACTGATGTTTCTGCTCATCAGTTCACAGCGCAACAGCGTGGATATTTTTTGTTTTGTTTTATACACGATTTTTTTAGGTGATGCACGTGACATACAGAATCCAATGCAAGTGTGTAGATGAATTTAAGTTACTTATTTGTAATACCTGACGGGTGTTTAATAGGTTAAACGTGCCATACAGAGTCCAATGGAAGTGTGTAGATGGATTTAAGTTACGTATTTATATCACCTGGCGGTGTTTAAAAGGTTGACCTAGATGGTACTGGGAGATCGCTACATTTGCGTAGAGCTTGTATAACATTGTACCAAAGTTGAACAAAAACAAGCACAGAAATAAAACAAATCGTTCTGTAATATAAAGTCGTTTTGGTTAAGAGCAATGATAAACACCTGAAAATGATGTACATTTATGGTGATGTTTCGGTTTTTAGATCAGTGTCAGCCATTTCGGCCAACAAAAAATGTTCATTAGTGTAAATGTTACTTGTTTATAACCCTATGTGGTCTTGACTGAAGCCTGAGGTAGATCACGTATGCGTACTTTTTAACTACCTCTATTCTTCCTCTCTCCTCTCTCTCTCTCTCTCTCTCTCTCTCTCTCTCTCTCTCTCTCTCTCTCTCTCTCTCTCTCTCTCTCTCTCTCTCTCTCTCTCTGTCTTTCCTTTTCTCTATCTCTATCTCTCTTTTTCTGTCTTTCTCTCCATCTCCCCCCCCCTCTCTCTCTCTCTCTCTCTCTCTCCGCCACGTCCCACATGTTCCCCATGGGAGAGTTCCTCAGACTCTGATATATTCTCCCACGTTGTAAGAATTCCACCATTGTGTGCGTTCTACGACTTTGTTGACTTGGAAATAGAGGTGACCAAACATGTGCCACACAACAGGTTGCCAAGCAACGGGCCTTCTGTCTGCCTGTCTCTATTCCTAACAGATAGGAATTTAATCATTAGATCACAGAATAAGTAGGCTACTGTGATGGTCACATTTTGAGTTAGGTTGTAGTGGTTATGTATTGAACGACCATCGAAAACATAACATTGAACAGTGCAGAACAGAAAAGGGACAGGCAGAAATGAATTCCAAGGCCACAGGATCCAGTCTGATGCAACAGATTTGGTTGAGCATGTGCCTCCAGGATAGGTCTTGCATCCAACATGACGACATACTCCATACCAGGTTATGAAGATTCAGTATGCCTATACATCTGTCGGACCAAAAGGAAAGCCCGTATTGTTAACTTCAATCTGCAGTTTGGCTGCTAACTTGAGAGAGAGAGACCTGATGACTGCAGCGAAAGTTCTGGCGACAAGTCGGAAAGATGACAAACTTTGAACCCCTTTGGTGGCTTGTCTGATCTGGCGACAAGTTGGTAAGACGGCAAACTTGGAATCCCTTTGGTGGCTTGTCTGATCTGGCGACAAGTTGGTAAGACGGCAAACTTGGAATCCCTTTGGTGGCTTGTCTGATCTAGTGACAAGTTGGTAAGACGGCAAACTTGGAATCCCTTTGGTGGCTTGTCTGATCTGGTGACAAGTTGGTAAGACGGCAAACTTGGAATCCCTTTGGTGGCTTGTCTGATCTAGTGACAAGTTGGTAAGACGGCAAACTTGGAATCCCTTTGGGGCTTGTCTGATCTGTGAACAAATTGGTAAGACGGCAAACTTGGAATCCCTTGGTGGCTTGTCTGTCTGGTGACAAGTTGGTAAGACGCAAACTTGGAATCCCTTTGGTGGCTTGTCTGATCTGGCGACAAGTTGGTAACGGCAATTGGAATCACTTTAGGCTTGTCTGATCTGGCAACAAATTGTGAGACGGCAACTCTGAATCCTTAGTGGCTTGTCTGGTCTGGCGAAAGTCGGAGATGCAAACTTGGGAAACCTTCAGGGTTGTTGATCTGGCGATGAATTGTAAGACGGCAAATTGAATTCCTTTAGTGGCTTGTCTATCTGCGATGAATTGGTAAGACGGCAAACTGGAATCCTTAGGGCTTGTCTGATCTGGAAAGACGGCAAACTTGGAATCCTTTTAGTGGCCTGTCAGATCTAGCTGAAAAGCGAAATGGGCTGTGTCTGGAGCATCATGCCTGACCGCTTTTGCGATTGTATTAATACTCCTGTGGTTCTGGTAAATCAACATAGGAAGCTTCCGACTACTGAATGTCAGGACTCTAGTAAGGAGAGAAGAGCTGATAGCTATGCGAGCTGGCAGCTGGGCAGGCTGTCCAATAAGAGATATAAAAGCCTGGAGTAAGGCAAAGGAGGACTCCATTCTTCTCTTTTGGTCCGTTAGCTGATCTAGACTTGGTTGGTGCAAGTACTGTGGCTATGTCTAGGGGTTTGTCACCTCCCCACCTTGCCATTCGGTTTGTAAACAAGGTAACTGATGACTGGGTCCGAATGGGTCATGCAGCGCATGGACAGCTCCCCTCTGCTTCGTGTCGGGAGCTGGGAGGTGATTAATCGATCAGTGGAATGGCGATGTTGCTCTGGGTCCCATCCAATTCCCCCGGGTGTTTCTTGTTACCTAACATAGATAGATAGATCGATAGATGTATGTGTGTCGGTGTATGATCATCAATCTAGGCTGATATGATTACTGTTATCGGTCTTTGAACGTGGAAAGGGATCCGCCAGATGGGGGTGGGTGTGGGGGAAGCAATCAACTCATATTGCGAGCAGTTGGCACGTATCTTTTCATACATGCACATCAAATGACAAATCACTTTCATATTCCGTTGGAAAACGCTGTGTGTTGTGGATAGAGGGGTGTTAATATTTGATTGGAGTATACATTGTGTGTGTGTGTGTGTGTGTGTGTGTGTGTGTGTGTGTGTGTGTGTGTGTGTGTGTGTGTGTGTGTGTGTTAGTGTGGTCTATATGTGTGTGTCTGTATGTGTGTGTCTGTATGTGTGTGTCTGTATGTATGTGTCTGTGTCCGTGTGTCTGTGTCCGTGTGTGTCTGTTTCTCTGTGTGTGTGTGTGTGTGTGTGTGTGTGTGTGTGTGTGTGTGTGTGTGTGTGTGTGTGTGTGTGTTGCGTCTGGTCGTGTGCGTGTGTGTGTGTGTGCGAGCGCGTGCGTTTGTACGTACATGTACGAGTAGTTAGCTATTTTTTCACGTATTTAAAAGGATGCTGTGAACTGAGGATGACGTAATCGATGACGTAAAAATATGCAAATCCATATAATGCCAGTGTAGTGACATAGTTCAGCCTCTCTCTCTCTCTTTCTCTCTCTCTCTCTCTCTGTGTCTCTCTCTCTCTCTCTCTCTCTCTCTCTCTCTCTGTCTCTCTCGCTCTGTCTGTCTGTCTCTCCTTGTCCTTCCATCCCTCCCTCTCTCTCTCTCTGTTTCTGTCTCTCTCTCTCTCTCTTTCTCTCTCTCTCTCTCTCTCTCCACGCTGAAAGACAGACAGGCAGACAGACAGAGATGACAATGGCAATGATATTTACATTCTCCAAAGGAAGAGAGAACGAGAAACAGACAGAAGACGTACGGACGGAGAGATAGATCAAAATTAACCTGAGAACATAGGTTGATTATGGACTTCTTAGAATGAGGAGAACTTAGAGGAGAAGCACAGACAGACAAACAGCCAGCCAACCAACCAGAGACCCATCTTTCAGAAAATAGTTCACGACCCAAGAAATCAGAATAATTTATTGATGTCATCACTTATTGCGGCAGAACACCCCTGCAGGACACACGCCATCTGTCATTTCATGAAATTATTCTGATAAATTGCTCCCAGATTTTATGGCTATAAGAATGACCTAAATTGCAAACGGAAGACAACTATTAGTTTTTGAGGAGACACACTGAGTGAATCGGACAATCAGAAAATATGATGGAGAGACAAATAGACAGACAGAAATGATGTGAAACGAATGAACGAAAACTAAATGAGGGGGACAGAGACACAGATAGAAAGAAAAATGAATATTTAGCTCTCTGCCTGCCTGCCTGCCTGCCTGCCTGCCTGCCTGTCTGTCTGTCTGTCTGTCTGCCAGTCGATCTCTCCCTAGGGACAGGCAAATCGTTGTTCATAATTGACACTCTGTCTTGTTCTATCTCCCCATCAAAAAACTTCACCTGACATTGTGATAGGGCAAAGTGGTCTAGGTCATTCAAGTCCACACACGTACACACACATAGATACACACACACATAGATACACACACACACACACACACACACACACACACACACACACACACACACACACACACACACACACACACACCACACACACACACACACAAACGAACGAACGCTTATTCATTCACAAACATAACACACACATTCACTTTACACCCATACACAACACTAACTCAAACACACACGCCACACACACACACACACACACACACACACACACACACACACACACACACACACACACACACACACATACACACACATACACACACACACACACACACACACACCACACACACACACAACACGCATTCACTCATTCACAGAGAGAGAGAGAGAGAAGGGGGGGGGGGGGGCAGTGGCAGTGATACTTTATTTCCCATTTGCAGAGACAACGAGAGACAAACACAGAGTCAGACAGATATAAAAGCACACGGAGAGACGGAACAGTAATGGCCTCGGAACAGAGATAGATGATGGACTGAAAGAGAACTGAGAAAGGAGCCACAGACAGACAGACAGACAGACAGACAGCCAGCAGCAGACAGAGATCCATATTTCAAACATGTTTCTCTTTCTTTGTGATTGGTGTCACTTGTGTGGAGTGTTGGCTGCCCACACTGTGTTAGATATATTATCTCACCATTTGTCACTCTCCTCTAGGATGTTGAATATTTTTGAGTTCATCAGGGCGGTCCATTTTCCATGTTTCGCATATGGTTGTCTTTTGGTTTTTCACACCTTCTGCTGCCCTCCATCTTTCCTTGCATGACATCTTTCATTAGGGAGCACCTCTTGTGTCAAGCTTCATGTTCGAGGGAGGTCATTTTCTTCGTTCATCATCAAACCTAATTTTTTGTCTTTTTTCGTCCAGTTCCTTTTTGTTTGTAACTCTAAGAATTTCTTCTCAACGTCATTTATTGAGTTTTTGGACTTTGTCCATTGTTCCTCACTGTCCTTAGCATTTCCCAGAGAACTGAATTTTGTTTTCAACAGATCCGCTAAATTTTGCACGAGTTGATTCAGCTTTCTTTCAAAGTCCAAAATTTGGTTTGATGTTATGTTCGATTTGTTTTCTTCCCTTGAGTTTCGCCAAACTTTTCCCATTATAGAATTATGGTCCCTGTTGCAGTTACCCCTGGTAATGTTTTGCTATCAGTAAAGAATGTCTAGATCTTTTATTTATATAGATATAATCAATTTAATTTCTGTTGCTGTCTGTTGGATTTATCCAGGTCCATTTTCTTCTGTTAGGTTGCTCAAACCAAGTGTTTCCAAATATGAATTCATTTACTTGTGCCAGCGCAACAAGTTGTTCTCGACTTTTATTTCGTGTACCAAGGCTATGTAGTACAGCTATGTTATCTATTTTTCCTGTCCCACTAAGCATTGAAATATCCCATTACTATTGTAATGCCCTGTGATTTACTTTGAGCCTCTAATTCTACCTAGAAGTTGTCAGTTTCTTCCTCAGTACTTGCCGATGTTGGTGCATATACGTGGACGATGTTGATATAAAAATGGCTTGGTCTCCAGTCTAATTAGTAAAATGCGGTCTGATAAAACCCAATATGCTTTGCTATACTTTGACTTGTCATTGTCCATTAAGATGCCTAACTCTCTTTCAGGAGCAGCGTGTTCACGTCGTTTTCTTTGATTTAATTGATATGTCGGACCATGGGGTTCTTGGAAAAATACGGTGGAGGTTTACCGTTCCTTCCAACGGATTTTGTACTGAGTCTCTTCTAGCCTTGGTTGTTCCCAGGACTATCTACAAGGTAGTGGGGGCTGTCAGTGTTTACTCCCTTAGCCTTGGTCTCTCCAAAGACAACCACAAAGCAGCGATGATTTTCTGTCAGGGTTTACTCCCTTAGCCATGGTCTCTCCTGAGATAACCACGAGGCAGTGTGCTATGTGTCCATAGCTGGGGTCAGGTTCGTGGGCACTAGGGTGTATCCACACGCTGGTCGGCCTGCGTGCTCCGAACTGCGGCCAGACCTCCTTCGAGTCCCTCGAGAGTTGAGCCTGAATCCGTGAGGTGCTCAGTTACCGTGTTTCGCCACGGAGAGGCACTACACAGGGCTTGCTGATGGAGAGGCTATGAACTGACAGAAAGACGCTTACGTACTCTGCTCTTTTTTTTATTATTGTAATTTTTCGCAGGGCCGCAACAGCAATTCTAGCCAGAGGTGCCGACTAAAAGTGAGAAATGACAAGCATGCATTCACTAGCCAACACATTTGACCATCACATCAGTCAGTAACACACACTTAACGTTTTAGAATCTTTTTATCTTAGTGTTTATCCCTCTGCTCCTGCATGATAATCGTCCATACCAGACAACACATTAGTTTTACCTTCAGAGTTTCTTCAATCAAACTATCCTTCTAGATATTGACAAGCCCTACGGTTCTTTTCTTCACCATGGCTGTTCTTGTGTTCAAGTAGATTGCACAGCCACCATTGTCTAATTTTATTGAAACAAGTATCTGGACTGATGTACGTGTTCCAGTTCTCCTCCAGGAGGGGACCGCCACCTTATCGTAGTTGGGAGGCATGAGATCCCAATGACCCTTGAGGTGTACTGATGGGGCTGCTGATTTGAAAACGCTGTATCTTCACTAGCCGTGGACCTGATAACAAGGAAGTTAACTTCACAGTTTAAATTGATGCCCTTAGTAGGGTTACCCATGTCAAATAGTTCAAGGGAGAGGGACGAGACAAAGCGCTGTCCCATCTTCATCCCCATTTTCATCAACTTCATCTTCACAATCTCCAGTGTTGCCGAAAGTAACCCGTAATCCCACGATCGAGTCACTTGGCCAGTGGATGGTTGGCTGCACGTGAGTCAGTCGTGAAAGTACACCGTGTGGATTCATATGGGACGGTTCCTGGCAGACAGACGCCATGCGAATGGCCATCCACTATCCGTTCCCCAGCACGGCAGCTCTCCCAGGGTGATCCGTTTTATTCTGCTATCATTGAGCCTAAGACTCATCATTAAAACAAAACAAACTGAACGGTAAAGAGATACTTACAGTGATGGAGACTGAGACTCTGGTGAGCCATGATCACCAACTATATGTGGCAGGGCACACGATGATGAACGCAGTGTCGTCCGTGCACAGCAGATTCTATATCTCCCAAATTCCTCGTTTTACGTCATGTTTGTCGGTATAATGACTACCTAGCTGAACCTGTCTCTCAGTGACAAAAAAAGCTACTTACTGCGTAGCTTTCATCGGCGATCCGGCCGACTTCTTCAGTGCAACTGCTGGGTTGAGAACTGGCTTCAGTGCGCACCGCCGTGAGCGAACTCACGACAGTGCCACTGAATAAGTGAGGAGTACACCGATGGCAGGTTGTGTCGGCCCCGGTCACGGTTGAGGGTGGGGTTCCTTGAGGCGATGTAAACTGCCTCCTTTACTCCCCTCTGGAACCATCTTGCTTCTTTGTCGAGAACTTGCACACTGTCCTTTTCAAAGTGGTGTTGGGTGTGGGTCAGATGTTCCCCCACTGGAGAGGACTCACGTTTGTGTTCTTTTAATCTTTTGTGCAGGTTGCGCTCAGTTTCGCCAATATAACTATGGTCACAGTCCTGGCAGTCTATCTTGTATATCACCCCTGATGTGTCCAATGTGTCTGTTTTGTCTTTGGGCTGGACTAATTGGCTTCTGATGGTGTTGGTGGGCTTGGCGTAGACACTGACTCCCAACTTCCTGATCTTCCTGCTGAGAGCCTCAGTGACGCCGCTGACGTATGGCATGGAGACGTGCCCTCTCGAAGGGGTTGGCGGTTCAGTGGAGGGGTGGGGTATGGTTTTCTTGCCCACCGGAATATCCCAGGCCCACTTCTGGTATCCTGACACACTGAGTACTTTTTTGATGTACTGCACCTCTTCTTCTCTGGCGGTGTCGATGGAGCAGATGGTCTTCGCTCGGTGGGTGAGGGTGCGGATTACTCCAAGCTTGTGCTCCAGTGGCTGTTTGTCGGTGTTTGTGTCTCTCATCATTTGCTCAGTGTATATCCTGAACAGGTGAGGAGAAATAATACGTCTCTGAAAATGTTTACCACCCTAAAATATAATTGATTTATCAATGTCACCTTTTATTGTGACAAAGTGCCATTGCAGGACGCAGAACATACGTCATTTCATTAAATTGTTTTGATGAATTGTTCCAAGAACGTATGGTTATAAAAGTCACCTAAATTTCAAGTGCAAGTAATAAATCATGCAAACAGAGGGAGAAATACTGGCTGGGTGGATTATATTATTCAAGAGGAGAGAATTTTTAAAAGATTAAACTAGTGGACAGACAGAAAAAAAAGTGAGATGGAAGTGATTTGGAGACAGAGAAAGAAAGAAACGAAGAGAGGGGGAGGGAGGGAGAGATATATAGAGAGAGGGAGACAGACAGACAGACAGACAGACAGACAGAGAAGACACTAAATGCTTTATTCAAGCAAACCATGGCCTCTTATGACGGATTCTGAAAAATAAAAAAGTTTGCACACAATCATACATCATTAATATCACATACAGATGACTATGATGGGGTGAGACAGACAGAGACGGAATGGCATAAATGAATAGGGAAAAAAACACAGAAGATGAACGAATAACAATAACAAACAAAAAATCACTAAACAAGAGGGTTAGGGAAAGACAGGGAACTTGATGACCTCACATACGAGAAGTGTTATTAGACTTTTCTCTCAAGTCAGTTTTCTCTTTTGTTTGAAATGTGAGTAACTTCCTTCCATGTTTCATTGTGGTAAAAGAAAAAAGAATTAAAGCTGAGTTACTCCCACTGTTTACCACATTTGTTCCGAGGCTTCTCACCTATACCAACGAACTACTTGATTAAAAAAAAAAAGCAACATGAAAAATAAACGTACTGTCCTCGCTCTAAAAGTTGTAAGAATAAGGAGAGACAGAATACCGACCGGTTAAAAAAAATCTAAATTTAACTGCTAACAACTGTTGTCAGAAGAGTTTAGTTTATCTTCCCATCTCAAAGACTATAGCTCATGTACTTCACTGTTCACAGTACAGTAGATCGGCAACTTTGGACCTCTCGATTTCTGGGCAGGACGTCTCGCCACTATACCCTTTCTTACTTACGTAATTTGTGTCTGTAATTTCTAAATCCTAATAATTAAACTTACAAAACACACATACACATACACACGAACGGAAGCAAACAGGCAAATTGTTAAAGGATTTGTCCTAACGAAAGAACAAGATCTCGATCTCTGGTGAGGAGGAAAATGAAAAAAAAAAAGGGTTTTCACAGCCATTTGTGATGTCAGGAACTTCATTTCCCATAAGGTGTTCTGATTACAAAAAGCAGCTCAAAACACGAAAACGAAAAGATCAAGCCCCATAAATAAACGCATGTTTTACTATGGTCATATTACATATGATAAAATAAACATTACCAGTGAATGCAAACGGTTTTGTTTATCTTCGCGAAGTGACAGCAATGATTTATTCATAAAATATTTACAGGTATAAATTTCAAGCTTTGAAAAGCAGATCGTGTACATCGTCATTAATTATGAGGTGTAGTGACAAGTTCCTATAATATATATCACTACATAGTTTAGTTTGTCCATGGTGGATAATTTAGGTCACTTCACTTGCCTAAACAAATGGGTGCACTTTACCTCCGCTTGACATTCGTGTGTCCTTCCAATTCAGTCAACAACATGTCTTTTTACCACTCTTGTTAATTCTTTTTCAGGACATGTTATCATGCAAGTCCACACGCACTTGCATGCACGACACAGCGCGCGTGCACTCTCACACACACACACACACACACACACACACACACACACACACACACACACACACACACACACACACACACAATACACACACATACATACACACACACGCACGCACATACACATACACACACACACACACGCACACACACACACATACGCACACACGCGCGCACGCACGCGGCCTTATTTCTTTTTCCTCGTTTTTTTCACTCCCACCCCGTTTTTCACCCTTCCTTCACATTTCATTCTGTTCTCATTAGCTCATCTGGCGCTATTCATCCCTTTTAGGTGCTGTTCCCCATGGGTGAAAATCCCTTTTTAAGCCCAAAACAGGCTTAAAGTTCTCTCTCTCTCTCTCTCTCTCTCTCTCTCTCTCTCTCTCTCTCTCTCTCTCTGTCGTTCTCTCTCTCTCTCTCGCTCTTTCTCTCTCTCACTGTCAGTCAGTCTGTTTGTCTGTCTGTCTGTCTGTCTCTTCTCTCTCTCTCTGTTATGTCTGTTTGTCTGTCTGTCTCTCTCTCTAGAGATGTCTCTCTCTCTGTCTCTCTCTTTCTCTCTATTTCTCTCTCTCTCTTTCTTTCTCTCTCTCTCTCTCTCTCTCTCTCTCTCTCTCTCTCTCGCTCGCTCGCTCTCGCTCTTTCTCTCTCGCTTCTGTATCACACTCCTTTTCTCTCAAACGAAAGTGATTTTGTTGCTGTTGTTGATATGTAGACTGTTTGCACTACACAGATGGAAATATTATGGGATGTTTACTTTTCTTACTCGTCGATTTCCTTGTGTGTTACGTCTGCTGTTATTATTTTATCAGTGTATTTCTAATCAGTTGTAGGCAGATATATAGACTAACAACAGTAAGTTTGAACAAAATGGCTTTCAGTTGATAACTTCTACTGTTGGAAAATAATAATAATAATAATAATGGGTACTTTTTGAGCACACTATCCAGACAAACTGCTCAAGGTGCTTCACAATCGATGCTAGATCTATACACAATTGTAGCACATTACGTGGACATAGACATGGCATTGTAGACAAAAAGAAACATGACATGAGCAATAACATACAAAATAGTATTGCATTACAAAATCGACACAAACACTCTAGTCATTAGACAACAGGGTAGCAAACCGATACAAAATACCGTGTTTAAATAAAGATTATTAGGGTTATCATACTCTCTCACTCATCAGTCCATGTATTTTGCTACCTTCTTTCTTTTCTTCTTCGTCTTCTTCTTCTTCTTCTTTTCTCTCTGTCTGTCTCTCTCTCTGTCTATGTCTCTCTGTCTCTGTCTCTCTCTCTCTCTCTCTCCGTATGTCTCTTGATGAGCGCTGCATTGTCGAAGTAGATTTAAATGAATCAACAGAACACCCATTAAATTCTAAGATAACTATAGAAGAAGTCAGAGAATCCATCATAAAATTGAGGATAGGTAAAGCCAGTGGAATAGATGGTGTTACAGCCGAGATGTTAAAAAATGGTAACACAAATATCCATAATTTTCTTTTGAAGCTGTTTAACACTTTATTCGACCGAGGAATTTATCCTGAAGATTGGTCAAAAGCTATTATCATACCAATATTTAAGAAAGGAGATCCTGATAAAGTGGACAATTACAGGGGTGTGTCGTTATTAAGCATTGTTTCAAAATGTTACACATCAATACTGAATACTAGATTGTATGCTTGGTTAGAAAACAATGATTTAATATCAGAAAGTCAGTTTTAGGAAAAAATATTCTACAGTGGATCAAATTTTCAGTCTGTACGCTATGGTTCAGAAAACTATGTGCAAGAAAGGTAGAAAACTATATGTTGCTTTTGTAGACTTTAAGAAAGCCTTTGATTCGGTTCAGCATGACAAACTCTTAAAGTGTATTCAAAATCAAGGAGTAAAAGGGAAGTTTTTGGTTTCGCTAAAAGCAATGTATGAATCATTATGCTCATGTATTCGGGCAAACCGGGAATTATCTGAAATATTCGATAACCCCATAGGCGTGAGACAAGGATGTGTCTTAAGCCCTACTTTATTTTCGGTATTAATAAATCAATTAGCCAATTGTGTGGATGAAAAGGGGCGACATGGCATCCAGTTGATGCCAGGTTTAATGGAAATATTCATTCTTCTTTTTGCAGATGATGTAGCCCTTCTGTCAACAACACCAAATGGTTTGCAAAACCAGTTAAGAGTCTTGCAGACATACTGTGCCAGCATGAAACTGGAAGTTAATCTTGAAAAAACTAAGGTTATGGTTTTCAGAAGAGGGGGCTTCTTAGGACGACATGAACAATGGTTTTACAAAGGAACAAAATTGGAAGTAGTTAGTAAATATTGTTATCTGGGGTTCAGTTTCACGACAATGATTAGCACCAAGGCCGGCACAGAACATTTGGTGACAAAAGGTAAAAAGCAACTTTGCTATTAAACAGGACTTTTCAAAAATATAAAGACATGACTATAGAAACTTTCTTCAAGTTGTTTGATGCAAAAAATTCAACCTAGTTTGTTGTATTCTTCTGAGATATGGGGACCTAACAGACTCGAGCATATTGAGAAAGTACATTTGGTATCGTGCAAAAGACTGTTGGGTGTTCCAGTCAGGACACCTAACAAGATGGTATATGGGGATTTGGGAAGATATCCTCTTTATGTCAACTCCTCAACTACCTGTCTTAGATATTGGTTTAAATTACTGGAAATGAATCCAAATAGGTTACCTTATAAGGCTTACCAAATGTTAGTGGAACTTGACAGGGCTGGGAAAGAATGCTGGGCTTCAAAAATAAGGGAAATTTTGTGTGAAACGGGATTTAATATCGTGTGGCTGCAACAAGGTGTTGGTGATGTAAAAGCCTTTTTGCGTGTATTTAAACAGAGACTTGTAGACATATATTCAAGAATGGTCTGGGTCACTCAGAGACAGAGATAGGTATGAAAGCTACAGATCATTTAAGACTATCTTTGAAAAAGAGAAGTACATTGACTCTATTGATATATACTGTTTCAGAGTTGCCCTTTCACAAATAAGGTTGAACGTTTTACCACTAAACAATAATATAAATAGATACAGCGAATCTGATCAAGAAAAGGTGTGTCCATTTTGCAGGACAGAATCTGAAAACGAAGAACACTTATTATTTAGATGTTCCACTTACGCTGATCTCAGGGCGAAATTTTTAAAGGATTTAGTCAGCATGTCTCTGTGCATACTGCTCCAATCAACAAATAGCCACCGAAGTCACAGCGTATCCAGATACGTTTTCCACGCCATGAATAGGAGAAAAAAAATTGTTAAAAGGAGAAGAAAAGTAAATAGTTATGTAGATACTAGCACTAGAATTTCAGACAATACTTAATTTCAATTGTAAAGACAAAAAAATGTTTATTTGAATATGAAAGGGGTGCTCATATAGAGACACATGTGCATAGGTGCCTGTGTACTCACATTGACGTTGGTGTACTTATGTGCATATATAGGTGATAGTATCTACATTATGTATATGTGTGGATACATATGTATATATTTATGTGTGTATATATGTATGAGTGATTATGTATGTGTGCGTGTATATAGATGTGTATGTGTGTATGTGCGTTTATACATAACCTTCAATTCAGTCTATGGCCTGAACCATTGCTGACCGCCGAAGATTGAGTTATCTCTGAACTAAAAGATGCACGAAGTGCTAAATATGCGTTGAATGATCATTTGGTATTGTCTCAATGTCAATTGTTTTGGTAAATGAGTGACTGATCTGCGATTAGTCTGATTAATTGATTGGCATTATGAATGTCTGTTTTTGCCAATTAACCGACTGTTTTGGGGTCGAATTGCTCTTATGTATATATTTCTTGGTTCACTTCATTGTACATTAATTCCATTGATTGGTTTAGATTCACTGGTGAATAAATTGATAAACTGAACGCATGATTAGCTGACAACGGAATGATTATATAATTTGTTAATTGATGGCGATGGGTGGCTCACCGACTGATCGATTTATAGATTGATGGTTTTAGCTATTGATCGATCAGTGATTGAATTATGGAATGTATGGATGATTGATTCGCGTTATTTGAAGTAACGATTGCAAATTGATATATCGAACTCAGTTAAATTCTAGGTTATCTGGTCGATTAAGTCACTGGATGATTGATTAACTTGTTAAATGATTGATCGATTGATTGATTGAGTGAGGGAGTGATTACGTGAAGTGATTGTTACTGAAGTGATATCGATTGTACAGTTGGATGATGCATCTGACCCAGTCAATTGAAAGCTGATTTGTCAGTTGATTCACGGGCTGAATGGCGGATTATTTGATTGATCAACTGTAAATCAGTTGATTGATTGGTTAATTGATTGGTTGACTGATTGATTGATTGGTTGGTTGGTTGATCGATTGATGGATTGAGTGTTTATGTCAAGCAGCTGTGGTTGAATATATTGATCAACTGTATGATCACTGAAGGGTACAAGAAACGTCAGATCTGTGCATTAATTGAATGGTTTGTTTGTCTGATAGCCAGTTATTGTAAAATTGACAGTTGGATGAATGATATAGATGCGGTTAATGACAAATATTCTTAGCTGGCCAGTTGGGGAATGTGGACTAGAGTGCAAATGAGAGGACCACTGTGGATGCAAGGATGAATGTATCCCGGCTTGTGTGACGGTAAACGATAGAAGGAGACAATGTGACAGAGTTCACTGCAGTTTGATAGTATAACTTGTATGAATGTATAAGAAAACCTGATCTCCTCCCCTCCCCTTTCCCATGCATGTATTGTGGCCTAAGGCCGATGTACAATAAACATTTTCTGAGTTCTGAGTTCTGAGTTCTCTCTCTCTTTCTCTCTCTCTCTCTCTCTAAAAAGACGAGGTATGCAAAGGAAAGAAAATAAAACCTTTACTATATATAACGGCCACCGTTATAATAATAATAATAAATAATATATTTTATTTATATAGCGCAAAATCTTGATAAAATCAAATCTAAGCGCTGAGCGTATACATGCATACATATAATAAGAGCGTATACATGCATACATACATGCTTACATACTTACATACATAAATCTAAGCTGAGCGTATACATGCATACATACATACATAATACATAAAATCTAAGCGTTAATACATACATACATACATACATACATACATACGTACGCACATCATACATAATAATTACAATATTTATATAGCGCAAATCTCGACAAAATCAAATCCAAGCGCCGAAAAGACACACACGCACACACGCACGCACGCCACACACACGCGCGC
>CM060314.1:73839828-73842328 GCA_030674185.1 Monoplex corrugatus | reverse complement strand
CTCTCTCTCTCTCTCTGTTTAATTTTTTCTGACAGTAACAAGGATGACTTAAGTGGCCGGGAGGAAAAAGATGAGTCTGAATGTGACATGACCGATAACGAGGAAGCAGGTTGACACTCATGATATCGAGCATCCTAAAACAGTGAGTGAAAACACGAACACTACTACTGATGCTGATGGTATGATGGTAATGACAAAACAGAAAACATAGTCAGTATCTAGTCAAGGTATTTGTAAGAACATGATGTAAAAAAAGAAGTTATTTTGTACGATTGGACAACTGAACCATCAGCCCTCCCCGCTAATCTCTTAACGTAAACTCACTGGCTTTTATTTTCATTAATACTGTAAAGGTGCTTATCATTAATTCTTTTCTTTTTCTCTGTTGGTAAATCCTACGGGTTATCTTGAAATGGGGATTGAGAATGTGCATTACTGTTGATATATACAAAAAAATCTACCCATTGAAATATTCCTTTTATTTCCATTTTTGTAGACCGAAATGATGTGTGTTTATACAATACATGACGTACGCGTAGTGCTGCATTTCATTCAGTTTCTTAGATTTTTTAATAATGTTTAACATTTTTTTGTGAATTTTTGTACATTGTTGTCAGTTTATGTTTTGATGCTATGGTTTATGTTATAGATATTGTATAATTTTAAAGGAAAGAACTCTCTTTTGCAAGGCTGAAAAAGAATAGAAGGGAAAACTCACCCTGTTGACGACCTTAGAGCAGTTCGTTTTGTCTGTGCAGATGGTCACGTGTATGAGAGGGGACAACTAGACAAGGGCCCAAAATGACTAGGATGGATTCCATCCAGGTCGAGGGTGGAGTAAAACAATCCCAGTGACATCAGTGGCTATATACATAGCTGTGGAACCAGCGCCTGGGGTGGGTCTTCCTCTGATGTGGCCAGCTGTTCCAAGTTCACCAACCGTCATTATCATCGTTAACATTATTTTCAAGTCACCAACTGTCATCATCATCATCATCATCATCATCATCATCATCATCATCATCATCATCACCATCATCATCATCGTCGTCGTCGTCGTCGTCACAGTTCGTACTCTAGTCGCTGTCATCGTTATCGTCATCATTAGTCATCATTATTATTAATCGTAACGCGTTATTAATATCATCATTAATCTCCACCACCATCAGCATTGTTTATTCTTGTATTTGCAACAATAACATCAAAAGGTCAGTACAAGAATACATGTTGACTGGAGTGCAAGAAAACGTTAACCAGAATAGATTCCTTCTAAAGTCCTTGTACTGGTGGATTTACACGACGCCAGTAGCACATATACTGTACATACCATACTTTGATAGCACTGAAATGTTCAGCGGAGAGATACAATAACGTTATCTTCTCAAACCAAAGAAAAAAAAAGAAATTAATAAAATGTGTGACAAACAACAGCAGATCCATATTTAAGATAGCGTCTTTTTCACTAAGAGGAAATGTGTGCTGGTATTCATTAAAATATCATTCTATGTATGAAAATCTGGTCCATTGTTTATTCTTTAATATAAAGAAATATCAACACTCTTCAAACAATGAACTTACAAGAATTACGCTACCACCACCAGCACTATCTTCCCTTTAAAGTGGGATTAGTTGTAATTCTTAGTGAGTGTGCTAATTGATGATTTGGTTTGGTTAGGTTTTATCTGTTTTGTCTTAAGTTTGTTTCGTTTTATTCTGTTTTCGTGAAATATTTTTGTAGACAACTAATCTGATAACATTTCATTTCAAGTCAACACAAGGCAAGGATCTCCTTCAATATGAACTGTATTCTGTTTTCTATGAATACTAACTTCATGTCTCTATCACTTACGAATTCAATATAGTTAAAGAGTTTTGAGCTTGGAGTTTGTTCACACTCCGACAATTCCATATGCGCTCCACCCAAATTTCTCAGCAATTCTCTTTCAAAAATCCTTGATCCTGCATATAACCCTACGCGCTGGCACAGTCTTTAGACAGAGGTGAACGGAATCGCGACATATTGATACCACTGGAGTATTAAGATATGCAGCGAACGAGCCAAAGTGTATGCTGCGGATTGGGACTGAACTCGAAACATGAGATTGTCCATGGCTCTGTCAAAAGAGCCTGCCATCACGCGTTAACTATAGCCTGCTTGGGGATCAAAGAAAAGTTTCCATGCAGGAATGGAACCTGAGTAAAAAGCCTGGAATCCTAACCATTAGACCACACGAAATCAAACAAATTCACCAATGAATGGTTATCACTGTTTCATATGCATGTTCATGGCCAAACAAATTTGGCTATGGAAAAAATATGCAAGTTCATGGCCAAACTAATTTGGCTAATGAACCTGTTTTCCTTTCGTCTCATGGACCTATATATTTACGTACTTTTGTAACCAGCAACTTGTATTTTGCTCTTTGCCTCTGATCTACGAACCTTATACCCACGCCTTCGTTTTCCATAACCTTCATTAACGGCTGACACAGATTCTTGG
>CM060314.1:73829828-73834828 GCA_030674185.1 Monoplex corrugatus | reverse complement strand
ACCGTCATTGATCCTGCAAGCAAGAGATGGAGAAAGAACAGAGTAAACTTGGGCTAAAAAGACTGAATTAGGCACGTACATGATGGATAAAGGTGAACGGAAGGGATGGAAGGATGTGACGGGATTTGTAGGAAGACGAAGGCTGACATGGGAAACGGCATGTTTCAGAAATGAGATGAACATAATATTTCTATGAAATAAGTTGACCAAATTGGCCGGGATCTAATCGTCAGCATGTTCTCATTGTTTCAAGTTTCGAGATTGAAATTTTCCACCAAGATATCAAAATCTAAACAAAGACATCTACCGACCTTTTTTTCGTATATGTGTGCGTGTGTGTGTCTGGGTGTGAGGGTGGGTGGGTGCTAGTTGCTTCCCAAATGTTATGATATTGTGGTATTGTTTGAACTTATTTCAAATTTATTTTCATATGCTTGATAAAGACCATTTGGCTAACATGTGCCTGGCTTTTCATTAATCAAAGAGTTCATGTCCTGTAGTGGTCATGTTCTGTACAATAAGTCTTTTTAGTGTTCTGTGTCTTTCTTTCATTATCTTCATGTAAAATCACATCTGGCCATGACAGTGACCGTATTTTTCATGATCGTGTCAGCTGTCATGGTGTTCGATGATCAGAAGAGTTGTAGTCGATTACGTCTCCCGTCATTCCCCTTAATGAGGCAACCAGAACACTGGTTAGTGCATACATTCTGTCTACATGAAATTACTGCAATTTCCCCACTTACTGGCTATCCACAGATATTTCTCAGATCGCTACGGCAAGTTCAAAACTCTGCTGCTGGACTGATTTTAAAAACAAAACGATCTTTACACTGCACATATTTTGTTAAGGAGGTGCAATGGTTGTCCATCGAATAACGTGTCAAGAACAAAGCTGCTTGTCTTTGCTGTCGAGTCATTTCCGGATCCGTATCTCAATATCTTTCAGAAGTTAGGAAAATCTATGTTCCACCTGGATGACATAACTCCCGTGTCCCAAATATTAAAAGAGAAAAACATGGTGGAAGAGATTTTACTTCCTCTGCTGTCCAAATTTGCCTTTCTCTTTTCGACAGTGTCCATCCCTACCTTAATGTCTCAAAATGTTTCTTTTCCAGCAGTCCTTTCATTAGTGCCCACCTCCTGAATCCTCCCAGCCTGCTGACATGATTATTCTTTTCGAAATATATTCTGTTGTTCTGTGTGTATGTGTTTGTGAGTGTGAGTGCAGTTGGTGTTTGTGAGTGCGAGTGCGCTAGCACGTGTTTTTGTGTGCATGTGTATCTGTGCGTCAGTGTGTGTGTGTTTGTGTGTGTGTGTGTGTGTGTGTGTGTGTGTGTGTGTGTGTGTGTGTGTTTGTGTGTGTGTGTTTGTGTGTGTGTGTGTGTGTTGTGTTGTGTGTGTGTGTGTGTGTGTGTGTGTGTGTGTCCGCTTAAATATGGTGTAAACTGTAAAGGCCTTTATGCTTGATAAAGGTGTTATATAAATGTCCAGTTAGTAGTAGTAGTAGTAGTAGTATCACAACCATCATTGTTATTGTCATTATCAATAGACGCGACATCGTTGCAATATGTCTTCAGTTCTTTGGCCCCTAGGCGCAAGGACAAATAAGTGAAACCGTCAGTTTGAGTTTTTGGTATATGTAGGAGTTGAGCTGGTTGTTGTCAGCACGGAGCCTCGTCGAGACTACTTCCTATTGTCTGGTAGCTAACTGTTTCTGTCTCTGGCTTATGGAGTGATCTGATGTTGCTCCTCTTTTTGTCGTAGCTGTCGACGTTATCTGATATATCTTCTTGTGCTCCTTTTTTCTCAACTCTTCTCCACCTTGTTTCCCGGTATCCCACAGTAAGTGGGGATCTACTTCAAGACTAGTCTTGTGGTTCTTCTGACATGCTGGGACCTTGTCATTTTCCAGGGTATAGAGAACAGACGGGTATCTAAGAGGAAGACTATTTGATAGTAGGTTTCATTTGCTGCCTGAATACTGAAATGCTGCTTGCTCGAGTTCCTCTATTCCTGACAAGGACCATTCGAATTATCATTAGAGCCAATGCCAATGTGATGTTGTGACATGTGATATGAAATGTTGACCTTATTTGAAAGCGATAGGACAACTGGTTCTTATTTTAGTTTCATATGCCTACTAGTGGATCGCGATGTAGCACTTGGATGATTCCAAAATGTTCGAAACACCATTTCTAGTATGTCGTATATGTTCAGCACATTCGTGTCAATCTCTTTATATCTGCTGATACTTGTTTCATTGATTATTGTCATTAATGGACTCAAAGGCCAAAGGAACAAGAGATAACAAAGAAGAAGATGCCATGAGTCCAGAAGGCAGTCCAGGAGGACCATCAGGGACCATGGACAACATGAGACAGTACTCTCCAAAGAAGTGTCAGTTCGAATGACATGTGGTATATGGTCCTTCTCAGGATCAGTTTCATTCTCAGATCTCTTATTATGAACTGCTCTCGAAAGCAAATCTGATGAAATGGGGGAAATCAGATGACCACCTGTGTCATCTCTGCTGAGGCAAAGAGTGGAACTTCTACTGAGCTCATGTAATGTAGCGCTAAGCCAGCTAACACATGGATGGTATACATAGCGACACAATCTAGTTAAAGAGAACGCACAAGCAATTAGAACTGCCAGAGGGAAAACCTTGCCACCAGAAGCTTCGGCAACCTTCTACACGGCAGGACGCAGCAGACAGTGTCCTGGAAAAGCTACAGCATCCGGAATATGGAAATGGGCTGTACTGGATGTATCTGGTAACTGGGAGGACAGTGGACATCTTCCAGAATGGAAAAGAAACACCAAGAAATCATCAGCAAGAGTGTCATGAGATCAGACCTGCTACTCTACTCGCATTTATGAAAACAAATGATTCTGATCAAAGTCACCATGTGGTATAGAACTAGAATAGAGGTCTTCCATAAGAACAAGATTAAAAATATACCAGTCTGGCCAGCAGCTTGAGAAAATCCACTTCCAGGCCAAAGTTCTCGTCATAGATGTTAGAGCAAGGAGGTTAGTAGAACAAGGGAGTTTGTAGGAATATCTGTAAATGATCTCATAAAACACCTCTCGGTTCCTGGAGAGGAGAAGATCAAGAGCCCGAAAAGCAATGACAAACAACTGATGAATTCCAGCTGGATCTGATGGCAGAGGAACAAACTTTGTCAGGCTTAAAAGTTCCCTGTGTACAGAGATGACTGGTAGATAAGTGGTTTAGACATCTGTCGCAAAGGTCTTGAGGGCTTGATCACAGTGGAGACGCCAGTTTGAACCCAGGTAGTGGAAGAAGAAAAATGGCGACAACAGAAGGGGATCCAGGTGTCAAGACCTGGACACGGCTCATCCATCTTATGGCTGAAACACTTGCTTGAGGGCGGAGGGGTTATTAGTAGTAGTAGTAGTAGTAGTAGTAGTGGTAGTAATTTACAGACTTGGTTTTGTAATTATTACTAACAGTAGTAATAAAAGAAGTAATGGTAGTTGTAGTAGTAAGAGTGGTAGTAGTGGCAGTAGGAGTAGTAGTAGTAGTAACAGAAGTAAAACTAGTAGTAGTATGGTATCATTCACTTCCTTGGAAAGCTAGCAGTATGTCATAGGATCAAAAATCCTGTTCGCAGGGGAAACAAATTACTGAACAAGCTAGAAGAGCGTGGTAAGGGAGAGAAGCACAGGGAAGGAAGAAGCTGTAACTCAACGACGCTTACGGATAGGAAGTGAGTGGAGTAAAGACAGAAAAAAGGGAAAACATCACGAGTGGAAGGCATGTTTCTGCAAATGGGGTTCTTGGAAAATGTGCCTCTTCTATCCTTTAATCCAGGTCTTGCTTGTTCCTGCTAGACTCAAGCCTGTTGACAAAGCCTAAGGGGACAGACTTTTCAGACACAGTAAAACAATCCGGTGGCTTTCATCCTTAACAACTCCCCCATGTCCTCTGTCTGTCTGTCTGTCTGTCTGTCTGTCTGTGTGTCTCTCTCTCTCTCTCTCTGTCTCTCTCTCTTTCTCTTTCTCTCACTCTCTGTCTCTCTCTCTCTCTCTCTCTCTGTGTCTATATGTCTCTCTTTCTCTCTCTGTCTCTCTGTTTTTGTCTCTGTCTCTCTGCATCTTGTTTCCATTTCTCCCTCTTTCTCTCCCTCCCTCTTTATATCTCTCTTTCTCTTTCTTTCTCTCCCCTCTCTCTCTCTCTCTCTCTCTTTGTCTGCCACTCTGTCTGTATGTCTGTCTGTCTCTCTGTCTCTCTGTCTCTTTGCCTCTCTCTCTCTCTTCTCCCTCTCTCTGAAAATGTATGTGTTTAAAGATCAGTGTGAGGGGGAGATGCTTTTTAACAGTGAGACAATCTTATGGCATTCAACCTTACCACTTTCCTCTCGAATTCATCAGGAACTATTATTATTGTGATAAACCGATTTTGTGTAGCACTATTCTTCAGACTCAGTTGGATTTACTATACATTACACATAATCAAACCTTTTAGCAAAACACGGAGAACTGAAGCCGTTAGGTCAACTAACCACATTCCAGCTTTTTGTTGTACAGTCTGCATAATATGTTGCACGGTCTGCACACTATGTTGTTGTACAGTCTGCACACTATGTTGTTGTACAGTCTGTATACTATGTTGTTGTACAGTCTGCACACTGTGTTGTTGTACAGTCTGCACACTGCACTGTATGTTGCGGTACAGTCTGTACACTATGTTATTGTACAGTCTGTACACTATATTGTTGTACAGTCTGCACACTATGCTGTTGTACAGTCTGTACACTATGTTGTACAGTCTGTACAGTATGTTGTGCAGTCTGTACACTATGTTGTTGTACAGTCTGTACAGTATGTTGTTGTACAGTCTGTACATTATGTTGTTGTACAGTCTGTACACTATGTTGTTGTACAGTCTGCATCATCTGTGAGAGTGCTTCTGGGTGTTTGCATGTTTTATTAAGCTAGCTACTGACTTGACGTATAGGATTTTTTACGCC
>CM060314.1:73812328-73824828 GCA_030674185.1 Monoplex corrugatus | reverse complement strand
TGATGCTACCTATGTTGTTGACAGGCAAAACTGAAACTACATCTAAAATCCATCGTCGAGGAGTACAATGTGGAAAAGGTTGCCTTGTAAACATGCTTGGGGACTCTGGAGATAAGGCTGTCAGGTCAGTTCAGCCCACGCTGAAGGCTGACAGAAAAGGGAAAGCCTGGGAAGCAGTGGACGCAGCAAAGGAAAGCCTCAATAGATCACACACAAACCAACATTATCTCCCTTAAGCTCTATGTTGGATATTTCACTGGAGTTTCTCTTGAAGGGTCTTTTCTGTTTTGCAGATGGGCAATATTCAACTTCCATAGACGTTTGTTCCTGGCTCCTTTGGGATTTTTGTTTTTCGTGATTTTTGTTCTTCTTGTTGTTGTTTGTTTGTTTGTTTGTTTGTTGTTTGTTTGTTGTTTGTTTGTTGTTTGTTTGTTTTTGAACTAGTAGCCATTCATCTTGCTGAGCAGTGGCCAGTGATTGGATCAGTAGTCAGCTTCTGTTATGCAGTGTGAAATACGCCCATCTGTCCTGTCTTTCTGCTGCTCTGTGACATAATGCACCATGTTTCACTGCTTGGAGCGTCGGTGTCTTCACGTGTTCTTGAATTTGTGCTTTTTCTGGGAGAGGGTCTTGAAGATTATGAACACACGCTAACTACACAATGACAGCACTATCAGTCTGTTTGAGTTATCCTTTCCAGTATCGTGGCGTCCAAGGATGTTTGGCAATGTGGGTAGTCCACTGCCACATGAGCAGTGAAGACTCCAAGGATGATGAGTTTGCCTTTGTGGTTGACTGTAATGAGACAGTTGAGCTCTTTATAGACGGCTTCTTTGTTGTCATCTGGAGTTGTCATCCTTAGGGTGTAAACATCTATGACTGTATTGAAGCAGTCTTTTATAAACCAAGGAAACGAGGTCATCAAATGACCATTGACTGATGCCATCGATATCGTTTCCAACGTCCTTGCGAGGTTGGTGTGCATGGCGAATCCGAAACCAGAGGCTCCTTGATCATCTGTCGTCTTTCCAGTCTTCATTGTCTCGCTTACTGAAGCTTGTAGTTCCACAGGTTCAGTGACTGTCACGTGTAGAACGGCCTCAGCAGGTAGAGGTTTGTCGTTCGGAGTATCTGTCTACCAGTCTCTGAATTAAGTCAATCATCATCATATGCCCTGCCGCATGGTCTAGGCGATCATGGCCCTCCATGTACATATATCCCTTGTTGCCGCAAGCACATCTTCCACCCTCTCTGTCCTCAGCCACCCTGCAAATCCGTCCAATAATTTCTTCCTAGGTCTACCTGGTGTTCTCTTATCTTCCAGCTTTCCTGTTGTGACCAAGTTCTCTAATTCCCCTTTCCTCATAAAATGGCCTATGAATGATGCTTGTCTTTTCCTAATCTTCCTTATCAATGATCTTCTTGTGTCTACCTCCATCTCGTTTGTTTTCTTTGCTGTCCAAGGAACTCTCAACATTCTTCTTAGAAACCACATTTCGGCTGCCTCAATCTTGCTCTAGCTTTGCGTGTTGACCGTCTAAGCCTCACAACCGTATAACATCATCGGTTCTATGTAACATTCAAGAACTCTCTTCCTGGTGTTAATTGATAGGCATTTGTTGGTAAGAATTGCTTTCCATCTTCTTGAATGCTGTTTTGGCTTGGCCGATTCTGGTGGCTATTTCTGATATGCATCTACCGTCTGATGACATGACCGTTCCCACATATTTAAACTTATCAACCTGTCTCAAACTTGTGCCATTTGCAGTTATTTTGCATGAAGGGATTTTATATTTTTTACTGATTACCACGACTTCAGTTTTCTTGCCATTTAGCTCCAACCCTTTATATCTGCTTTCTATTTCTATTGTATTCACAAGGTTTTGTAGTACTGTAAATACTGTCCTCAAGGACTTTAATGATTTAAAATCAAAGTTGGCCTACTTGATGGACTGTCTTAACAGGACTTATAAGTTCCATATATCCGGTTTGGTCTTGATTCTTTCTGCAGTTTGAACGCAAACTTGGTATCGCCATCTCTTAGTCAGGTTCTGTAAATTTCACCTAGACCAGTGTTGAAGGTCACAATGCGGAGAGCCAGCGAGAAGAGAAATATGATCAATTTTTACAGGACTGGTCGAGATTTGAACCTGTGCGTTCTGATTTCTCGCTTCCTAGGACAGGCTCTTTATCCATTATATCACAGCCACTACCTCCCTGTTACGAAAACAAACACATGCACACACACACACACACACACCACAACACACACACACACACACAATATATATATATATATATATATATATATATATATATATATATATATATACACACACACACGCACATACACGCACACGCGCGCGCGCGCACGCATACACACACACGCAAACATAGAAACTCTTAAATATAAAACCTTTATACCACAAGCTCTTCTGCTCAACAGGGATATAGGGCAGGAGAAAACTATTATTGAAGGTCGAAAAAGCACTTAAACTTCAACTGTGCACACTCCTGCAACATGGTGCAAATCGATTTCCTGAACACAGAGAGAAGAAAAAACATTTTGTGGAAGTGAAGGCGATGGGACATGGGGAACAACTCGACGCGACAAGCAAGCAAACGGAGACAAAGAAGACGAGATACGACCATCTTACCTACTTTTCGTGCTTAATCTACTTATATTGAAACAACAAAAATACATCTACCGCAGAAGAATAAAAAAAAAATTAAGTCCTCTTAATCCCCCCCCACCCCCCCCCCCCCCAAAAAAGAAGAAAAATGACGTTTTCTCCCAAATACAAATGGATACACATTCAAATGCATGTACGAGTGTGTGTATGTGTGTGTGTGTGTGTTCGCGCACGCGCGCGGGCGTGCGTATTGTGTGTGTGTGTGTGTGTGTGTGTGTGTGTGTGTGTGTGTGTGTGTGTGTGTGTGTGTGTGTGTGTGTGTGTGTGTGTGTGTGCGTGTTTCAAGAAAAGAAAAAACAACAAATACAGATTATTTAACAATAACATAAAAATGCGCTCACATATTTAAAAGAGAGAGAGAGAAAGAGAGAGAGCATAATTGTTTTTATTTTAGAGCATGGTAACAAAAGCATAAATGTGCTTTTTACATCTAGCTTCTTCCATAGAGACTCAACAGTAATTTATTATATCATAATAGTCACAGGGAATTTATATTAATACTAGTCATAGAAAACTAGAATATTCGTAATACTGGAAAGGAGAGGGAGTGACAGAGAGAGAGAGAGAGAGAGAGAGAGAGAGAGAGAGAGAGAGAGAGAGAAGACAGACAGACAGACAGACAGACAGACAGAGGGAGGGATTGTTAAAACATGTAGGTACCATCACAACGACCATTGTTACTGATTGTATTATCAAATCTGTCACTGATTCCGTTATCAGTTCATACAACTTTGAAAAATAACTCAGACAAAAGATAACTTTCATGATAACACTAACAGAAGAGAGCACAATCTCTTCCAAAAGGTAGTTATTGAGTCACTAACAAAATATATACAGATTCTTAACAAAATGCAATACTGTTCTTTCGATGAAGTATATTATGTTTATATTTGTGAAATGTAAACAACGTCTGTGTTGAATGTTGCAATGTTTTCAGAGAGAAAGACAGAAAGAGAGAGAGAGAGAGGGGGGGGGGGAGGAGGCGGAATCTGTACGTGTGGCATCTACGTTTTTGATGCATATAAATGTATATATACAAACACATACATCTACACACAAACACACACACACACACACACACACACACACACACACACACACACACACACACACACCACACACACACAATACCACATACTCACACACACACAATACACACACAATATATATATATATTAAAGATACAGTTGAAATCAATCTTAATTAAAAACACGTTTGTAGTACTTGAAAAGGAATCGGCAGCAATACATTTCAGTGAAATCATGATAAACAAGCAACAAAGTAAGCCTCAAGATAATGGAATGACTGTCTGCACTGACAAGAGAAGATCAAGAGCTCAAGCTACTAGAAGATAAATGGAAGGAATCAACAAAGAAAAGAAACAAGTCTGAGAGGGAAACATTTGAACACACAGAGCCGTAAACAAAATTGTGAAAAAGAAGCGCAAACAAACAGCACGAACAAGACAAATAAATCTCGTTGAAAATGTACTTCAAAATGGCAGAGGACGGAAACAGATTCACAAAGGAAGACCAAAGAGGAAAATATAAAACGTGTGAAGTGAAAAGTAAAAGAATTGAAGTGATGATCTGTGTAGACTTCTACAAAGAACTGTACAGTTCTATAGACCAGTATCAACGCCTTTTCAGAAAGGAATGCCATCCGAGACACAGAGAATTCCCACCAATCATGAGATGAGAGGTAAAAGAAAAAGACCAAAACCCTGAAATACAAGGCCCGGGCATAGTGAAGTAATGACACTTAGAGGTGAAGAATAGGTCAAACAAATAACGAAAGTTTTCAACGAAAAATAAAATGTATCAGTTGATTGGAAAGAGGCGACGATGTTCATACTACATAAGGAAGGAGACACGAAAACTATTAAAGATCACGGACCTATCAGTCTAATTGTCCCACATGTACAAATTGTTCACAAGGATAATGCAAATACGAGTGGAAAAGATTCTCGACAAAAATCGACCCAGAGAACATGCTGGTTTCAGAACAGGTTATTTAATAGCTTGCCATTTTCGAACAATCATCTGACAGAAAAAGTTAACGAATTCAACTTACCCCTTTGCATCGGATATATCGACTATGAAAAAGCAACTAGCCCAGTGGAACAAGAAATGATATTCATGGCACAGAGAACAATGGATGTAAACGAAACCTTTGTTCCTATTTCAGAAGATATCTACATGTACACTACAGATACTGCAAGACTACAGATAGATAAACGACTCTCAGAGGAAATACTACTATTTTGAGGCGTGAGACAGGTGGACCGCATATCTCCAAAATTATTCACATGAACAATTCAGAAAGTCTTGGAAAAAAAGCCCATCTAGAAGAGAAAGGAGTAAACATAGGAGAGAGGCTGTCAATACAGACCTAATATTTGCCAACGATGTAGCCATGACAAAAGAAGGCACTAAAGACGTGGAACATCAGTAAAACACAGAATGAAGAGTGTAAAGGTCAGCCTCAAACTACATAGAAGAAAAACCAAATTCATGACAAATATTGATACAAGAGACCAAAAGGCAAGCAGAAAAAAAAGAAATAGATAAGGTGACAAATACAAATGTTTGGGAACAGACAATTGTGGTAGGAAAACAGAACAAGAAATGACATTTTGATAAGCACAAAAGCAGGATGAAGTATTTTCGGGAAACAGAGATACCTTTCGAGACGAGCACCTCCTCATCAGTCTAAAGAAGGAAGTCTTCAACTAACATGTCTTACCAATGATGCCATATGGATGTCAAACGTGGCCTTAACAAAACAATAGTGTGAATCTCGAAACAAGCCAACGAACAATGAAAAGGAAAATGTTAAGCATCAAATGAAAAGGTACGAAACCGAAACGCCACCGTTAGACAAAGAATCAAAGCCACAGACATAATTGAACTTGTCACCAAAACAAAATAGAAATAAACTGGGCACATCGCTAACGTGAAAGACAGTATATGGACAATCAGAAGCACAGAATGGCAGGTAACTGAGAGCGTAACATCAGTCGGAAAGTCGTTGATGAGGTGACACCAGGTGGCCACAAGGAGCAACATGATCAAGGACATCAAAAGACGACAGCAACTTGGAAAACCCTGGCGGAAGGCTGCTTCTTCTTCACAGAGAGAGAAAGAGACAGACAGACGGACAGACAGACAGACAGACAGACAGAGAGACAGAGAGACAGATGACAGAAGACTGACAGAGAGACTGACAGACGGACAGAAAGAGACAGACAGACAGACAGAAGAGGACACACACACAGACACAGACACAGAGAGACACAGAGAGACAGAGAGACAGAGAGATCATCATAACCCAGGGAGAAAATATTGGGAGGATTTGCGCGGTGGATGAAGACAGAGAGGATGGGAGATGTATATGCAGCAACAAACAATGGATTCGAATGGAGGGTTATGATCATCGCCAACGCCACGCGGCAGGGCATTTGATGATGATGGTGATGATATATATATATATATATATATATATATATATATATATATTATGTGTGTTGTGTGTGTGTGTGTGTGTGTGTGTGTGTGTGTGTGTGTGTGTGTGTGTGTGTGTGTGTGTGTGTGTGTGTGTATAGAGTATCCTCGTGGCAAAGTTAAAATCCAGTTTGAAACTGCATACTTCATGATTTTTATCCCCCGTCCACGGTAAGATTACTGATTTACCTTTTAGCTAAAGCGAAACAACAGATTCTAAAGGTGCTGCAGACGCCAATAAAGTGGAATGTGTTGCATTATTTTGTATTTCCCTGTGGGGATGCCGAGGGTCTTTCAGTATAAATAGTGCCCCCACCTTTTGGAAATTCTGTGCTAGAAAATTCCTGTTTCTGTCACTCTCCTTGTTTCTACCTTGTTCCTTTGCTTTCTGTCATTTCTTCCTTATCATTTTCTGCCTTGCTGGCCCATTCACCTGTATGTGTTCAATAAGTCTTACGTACTTTTCTCTTAGGATTTATAATTGAGTACATGTATTATGTGCATTTTTGGCTCTAGGGAAGTGAGATATGCGGAAGCAATTTTAGGTAATTTAGTCCTGTTTTTGTGTATGTTTTGGTGTCCTTAGTTATGTTTAAATTTGTATGTAGGCATGATTTTTAAATCCCCTGTGCGATAACTTGGACGGAGCTGTCAACGCCAGGGACATATCCTTAGATTATGTGCGTTAATTCAATAATATGTGTTTTTAATTTTCTTTTCTATTTTTTTTCCTGTTGAAGTACTGTACATGTTTTTGAAACGGTTATTGCCCTGATATGGCTCAATGCAGTCGAGTAGGCTTTAAACAACAATAACAATAACAATAATTATTTTGTATGAGACGACATGATATGAAAGAGCTTAATGTCAGTTTCTGAAACACACTTTCAAATCCACTACTCGTTGGTAGATTTATAAATCTTTGTAATGTTGTTATTTTTGTTTATAATATTCTTTTGTTATGTTTCTGTTGTAGATGTTAATGCCAAGTGCACCACATTTCACGGACAATAAACAACAATAGTAATAATTACAGTATTTATATGGCGCCAAATATTGATACTTAAATCAAAGCGAACTCAGGCATCAGACATAAGCATTTGATCAACATAGACCACATACAATACACAAAAAAAGGCCTGCACAAACTGGTGAAAAGACGTATTCTCAAATTTATTGTGGGGAAAAAAGGTGGGATTTTAAATTGGCTTTTAATAGAGACAGGGTAGGCGTTAAGCGAAGGGAGAATTGAAGTCTATTCCAGGCAGACGGTCCTGAAAGAGCAAATGAACATGAAAGAGGTTGATAGGAAATGCGATAACATGACGATTTTTCCAACAAACAAACGCACAGACACACAGACACAAACATACACACACACGCACACACACACCACACACACACACACACACACACACACACACACACACACACACACACACACACACACACACACACACCACACACACACACAAACACACACAACACACACACACACACACACACACACACACACACACACACACACACACACACACACACACACACACACACACACACACAACACACGAACATCTGTGTTTTTAGCAATAACAGACTACATAGCTCTCTCTTGTCACAGTAGAATTTAATCATCGATAAATGCTTATATTTGTGACCTAAAACCTGAAATGACAAGGTGTTCTTTGTAACTCGTAAACTGATTACAGCGACTGTGATGTACGCCAAGTCGTGTTATATGATTAACAGTGGTTTGGTTGATACTGTTTCTTCGTAGATGTTTCTGGTTGATGCACAGTATACATGTCCAGGCTGGCTCTTTTGATAGAGTTGTGGACTTGACATGTGATGTCTTCAGTTCAGCCCCACCACGCAACATATAAACTGGCATGTTCATCCGCCTTTAATGCTTCAATCATTCTGGTGGTGTCAGCTTTGTGTTTCCTAGATCTTGCCCTCACCCCACCCTCACCCCCACCCCTCCTCAGATCCGCATTTCAAGAACTTGCCAGTGCATAAGAGGTTTGTGCCAATCCAGGAAGTCTGCCAGATCATTGCTGTCAGATTTGGTTGGAGGACAGACGTATGGTTGGAATTGTCTGAGTGCGATGAAGTCTTCTTGAACAAACAAGGCACTCATAACTTATGGAGTTATGGGTTCCATGTCATTGGATTTTTCCCTGCTTTTCTGCATTACTGGCGTTTTTAGTTTGTGCTTGGCAGAGAGATGCATATGTAGTTCTTGAGCGTTGATGGGATTCCAAAGGGAGCATTCATAAATGTTGTGTTTTTTAACGACGTGATCTTTTGTGCAGGCTCAGCAATGTTGCATGAATTCATAATCAGCACAGCCCTTTTGGGCCTGTGTGTATTATGTACCGTATATTATGATCTAGAGATATGGATTATGTATGTTCCCAATTCAAACAAGTACATTGTTTATTTTTGTACTGTGTTCATTTCTTTTTTGTCACAATTAATTCACCTTACGTAATTCGGGCAGCCCTCCCCCCTTCTCGGGGAGAATGTGTCGCCACAATGTATTATTTATTTTTTGTCTGCTTATCCAAGAAAGTCGATTTTCTAAACAAATGTGCCAAGGACAACTTCTTTATTACCGTGGGATCGTTGTCACGAGCTAAATGCATATAGCACACGGGTTTATCATCTCATCTAAAAAACCTAGCATCTAGACTACCACTTAAGACCTCGTGGACTGCGGAGAAAGTATCCCTGTGCGATCCGTGAATCAAACCCAGGTGTCTCATGTCTTAGGCAGGGGCTTTAACCACTACACCACACATTTTATGGTAAACTTATCGATCAGAATCAGACAGGAGCATAACAAATATTCCCGGACTCCATAGCGATAAAATCAACCACAAATTCAAACGCTCATCATTATTTTTCGCTAAACCAACCAATCCTCCCCACATCCCCCGCCACCACTTCCAAATTTTAGTCTTTCTTTGCACAGAGGAGCTGTGCTATCCTCTTAAAATCTAAGAACCGTGGGCTAACATCACAATTCCTCCAGCTCTCTTAAAATCACGTTTACGATAGGTCTAGGACATTTCACAACCAGTTCCACTCGGGAGCAAACTTCTGGGATGCCGCTTCACAACCGGCGAAGAAAATCGTGCAATTGATTTTTGCAATGGCTTCGCACGACCGTGAGAGTAAACAGAGCATTAACAGCAGGATGGGTGAATTCTGCCAGAAGAGAAAGAGAGAGAGAGAGAGAGAGAGAGAGAGAGAGAGAGAGAGAGAGAGAGAGAGAGAGAAGAGAGCACAAAAATGACTCTTTTTGCTCCAAAGAGACAGAGAGAGTGAGAGAGAGAGAGAGAGAGACAGAGAATGGGGGAGGGGATCACACAGAGGGCACAGACATGACTCTATTTGCTCCGAAGAAGAGAAGGCATGTGAAGTTGCTGTTAAGGAGACGGGCAGCAGGGAAGCGGGGATGGGAAGGGGAAGGGTGAGTGGGTGTACTGGGAGACTGGGGAAATTAGGGGTGAAAATTGGAGAATATTGAAATTAGCGGAATTGGATTATCAGATGATCAGTCATGTGGTCTGAGAAGGGCTGACAAGTCTCTTCTCTCTCTCTGTCTCTCTCTGTCTCCCTCTCTCTCTTTCTCTCTCTCTCTCTGTCTCTCTCTCTCCACTCCCTCTCCACTGTCTCTCTCTGTCTCTCTCTGTCTCCCTCTCTCTCTCTTTCTCTCTCTCTCTCTCTCTCTTTCTCCATTCTCTCCCTCTTCACTCTCTCTCCACTCTCTCTCCGCTCTCTCTCTCTGTCTCTCTCTGTCTCTCTGTCTCAGTCTCTGTCTGTGTCTCTGTCTGTGTCTCTGTCTCTCTCTCTCTCTGAGTGTGGTGTGTGTGTGTGTGTGTGTGTGTGTGTGTGTGTGTGTATGTGTGTGTGTGTGTGTGTGTGTGTGTGTGTGTGTGTGTGTGTGTGTGTCAGTCACTCTCACTCTCACTCTCTCTCTCTCTTTGGGCGAGGGCTGGCTGTTAAAATGCATATACTTTGCTTAATTCATACCCTCCTAAACAAAATTTGTTCTCAGTCTATTTTGTTCTCTCTCTCTCTCTCACTCTCTCTCTCTCTCTCCTCTCTCTCTCTCTCTTTCTCCCTCTCTCTCTCCCACTCTCTATCGCCCACTCTCTCTCTTGGAACAATGTCAGCATACACATGTTTTCAAGCTAACAGGCTTTATGTATTTTTTGCTATTTGACATCAATGATCTGGCCAAAGACACACCAAGGTCGTACATCAGTCATGCGATGTCATTTCGGAAATCGATGTTTGATGTACAGCATTGCACACTGTCGGAATATCTTGTAACCTCCACCTCAATCCCCAATTCACACTTATGGACGGGCTCATCAATCTACATTACATTAAACTTTGTTCTCTCTGTCTCTGTCTCTTCTCTCTCTCTCTCTCTCTCTCTCTCTCTCTCTCTATCTCTCTCTCTCTTTCTCTCTCTCTCTTTCTCTCTCGTTTCTCTCTCTCTTCTCTCTCTCTCTCTCTCTCTCTCTCTCTCTCTTTCCCCTCTCTCTCTCTCTCTCTCTTTCTCTCTCGTTTCTCTCTCTTTCTCTCTCTCTTCCTCTCTCTTTCCCTCTCTCTCTTCTCTCTTCTGTCTCTTCTTTCCTCTCTTTCTCTATCTCTATCTCTCTCTTTCCCTCTCTCTCTCTTTTCTCTCTCTCTCTCTCTCTCTCTCTCCTTGCTCTGTCTTTGTCTCTCTCTCTTTTACTCTTTCTCTCACTCTCCCTTCCTCTTTATCCCCCTCTTCTCTTCTTTTTTTCTCTCTTTCTCTCTTTCTCTCTCCTCTGTCACACCCACACCACACGCGGCGCGCGCCTCCACACACACCACACACACACACACCCATACGCGCACACAGAAAAATCACACACACAAACACACACACAACAATACATACAACACACACACACAAACACACTACACAAACAGATACATCACACACCACACACACACTCACACAACTCACACACCTCACCTCACACATCCACAATCACACACTACACACACACACACACACACACCACACATCACACACCACATACACCACACACAACATGGACGACGACAAATTCTATCTGAGACTCTCAGCATTTGTATTTGTCTCTCTGTTTGTCTGTGTGTGTTTGTGTGCGTGTGTGTGTGTGTGTGTGCTGTTTGTGTGTGTGAGTAGCGTGGTATGTGCGTGTGTGCGTGTGTGTTTGCGTATGTGTGTGCGTGCGTATGTGTGGTCGGTGTGTGCGTGTGTGTGCGTGTGTGGTGCGTGTGCGTTTGTGGTGTGTATGTGTGTGCGTGTGTGTTGCGCGGGGCGCGTATGTTTTCGTGTGTCGTTGTGCTGCGTTTTGATTGCCGCGGTATGTATTTCTCTCCGTGTGTACGTTGTGCTTATGACCGTCTTTTTGAAATCTTCCTTTTAAAATACAGAAATTGTTTCATATCGACCAGATGAGTGCGTGTATGTACTGTGTGTTTTGCGTGGTGTGTGTGTGTGTGTGGTGGTTGTGGTGTGTGGTGGTGTGTGTGTGTGTGTGTGTTTGTGTCTGTCTGTCTGTCTGTCTGTTTATCTGTCGTTGAAAAAAAAATGTGAAAAAAGTGTTCTCTAATTTAAGTCGATGGGACTGCCAACGTTCAAACAAGAAATAGGAACCAGAAACACACAAACATGAACCATAACGTTTATTTCCAATGAAAAGACAAGGCCAGACAAGACAAGACAAGTGTAAAGTCTCGGCTGGTTCTTGTATTAGAGCAGTGGATAACAGATAAGATTTCTCAGCATCTATTTAATAACACCTATTCTGTTTGGTGCCCATCTTAATGCTGTAATTATTCTGGTGGTGTCATCCTTGTATTTCATACATCCTTCATCCTCGTATCCATTTCAAGACCATGCCAGCGCACAGGATTTTGCGCAGGCTCAAGGAGGCTACCAGAAAACAGATGGTAGATTACGTGGAACACAAATGGAATTGTGTGACTGTGATGATTCCTTCTTGAGGAAGAAACTCCAATGTCAGTCCGAACTCTGTATTGTGCTCAAACTGTCATCCACCAATTTCGACGTTTGACATTTGTTTGATTAGAGGGGCTGTTCCGAGCTCTCACAACCAAAGAACCCGTGGCTTACGCCACAAATCCGCCAACTCTCACAACGTCACGTTTACCGGGAGCCTGAAGCCGGTCACAGCCGATCCCGCTCATGGGCAAATTTCTCAAGTGCTACTTCACAACACGGGTGTGATCGGTGGAAAGAAAATCC
>CM060314.1:73797328-73804828 GCA_030674185.1 Monoplex corrugatus | reverse complement strand
GCAAACAAAAACAAAGCAAAACAAACAAACAAAACAAACAACGAGACATGTCTTGAAAGAAGCAAATGCAAAAAGAAAATGAATGAAGAGGATTAGGAAAAGAAAAGCAACATTATTAGACATTGTCACGACCTGTTTATCTGACAGGACGAACAATTAAGATGTTACGTCACTCTTGCGGATGCAACCAAGGGGATAATTACATACTAATTATCCAACAGGACAATAGGCAGAACACTTAGTGTACACGTTGATAAATAATAAATGCAAGTCATACCACAAGGCAGTTATACTCCTTTTTTTTCAAATGTGGCGGATGCAATTTCGCTTGATAAATGAGACAGGCAGACAGAATGATTGGATCACTCAGTCCCATGACAGAACAATATACGTGCACTACTAAAATAAAGATTTACAACTGGCGAAAATAATCAGTAATTAATCAAACATGTTATTTAACTAGCAGGATACTTAACTAGTGGTGTGATCACCTCGTAAAGTGCACTTAAACCTAACTAATCTAGAACAAGTACAGTACCCCTTCTTTCCAAGGTTGCATTGTTCTGTGGACATAGCCATAGACTCCAAGATCAATGTCTCGAGTTCAGTCACAACATGCAACATAAAAACTAGGGTGTTCGCTGCCCATTTTCACACTCCAGTCATTTTGGTAGTTTTAGCTTCGTGTTCCATAGGTCTCGTCCTCCCTTCACCCTTACTTATATATCAAGATCTTAGCAGCGCATATGGTTTACGATAGACCAGGCAATTTGCCACATGATTACTGGTAGTTTTGGGTGGAACACATACGAAACTGTCCACGTACGATGAATTCCTCTCGAACAAAGTAAATATTTAAAACATGGAAAGAGCCAAGTGCTCTTTCACAGCTGGGTAGATTGGACACTTGCACGTGCGTATGAAGTTCCTGATTCGCACCAGTGCTAAGCTTGTGCAAACAGATCGGAAGGCGAGTGCGAGTGCTCTACTGCAAAACCAACAAGACATGACTACGCATGCATGCACAATTCCACTGACCATCAAAAAGCGGAACAAAGGAAGACAAAGGAGAAGGAAATCGTAAAACGGTCTTGGAACACGATGTGGGAACATGAGAGGAAAGGAGCAAAAAGATCCGTTAAGAAAGAGGTGTGGAAGAGGTTCCACTTGACAAATGCGAAAAGAATTGGAAACGGAATTGACAGGTAATCAATATAAATCATCACAATGAGCAGACATATTCTCTTTCTCTCTCTCTCTCTCTCTCTCTCTCTCTCTCTCTCTCTCTCTCTCTCTCTCTCTCTCTCTCTCTCTCTCTCTCTTTCTCTCTCTCTGTGTCTCTCTCTGTCTCTCTCTCTCTCTTTCTCTCTCTCTCTGTCTCTCTCTCTATCTCTCTCTCTCTCTCTCTCTCTCTCTCTCTCTCTCTCTTTCTCTCTCTGTCTTTCTCTGTGTGTGCGTCCGTGTTTGAGAAACAGAGACAGACAGACAGACAGAGACAGAGACAGACAGAGAGACACTGACACTGACACATCGTTTATTGTGAATTCCACCGACCCATACACAAACGAAACACAGAGAGATACAGAGTGAGAGAGTGAGTGGAAGAGATTTAGAGAGAGAGATTTAGAGTAACAGATTTAGAGAGAAATTTGGAGAGAAAGAAATTTAAAGCGAGAGATTTAGAAAGAGAGAGAAAGAGAGAGCGAGAGACAGAGATAGACAGAGAGAGAGACACAGAGACAGACAGAGAGACAGAGAGAGAGAGAGCGAGCGAGAGAGAGAGAGAGAGAGGAGGGGGTAGAGAGAGCGTTTAATTTCTGTGTGACAAAAGAACCGGTGCAAACTGTCAGGTAATCAATTGACACATCACAATAAAATGAAACACGTTTTGTTTGTTTGTTTGTTTCATTTTTTGTTGTTTTCAGTTTGAGATGCGTGCTGTTTACGCCCGTTTAGTTGATTTTATGTTTTGGCAGCTTTGTTTTACGTCCACTTGTTCTGGAAGGTTAAAGCAGAGAGATGAAGCTGTTGGTTCGTAGGGAGACAGGAAGCCTAGCATACAGTCATGGTGTAGATGAACATGTGTCCGCCATTATTTATTTATTTATTTATTTGACTCTGAAGCCCGAACATCTAGTGTTGTAGACTAGAAGGGTTGGCTGGTCGGTTGGAATCCTGATTAGGTGGATAGACTACACGATCCGGTATTACACTGATACTGGCAAAGTCTCTCTCCTCACACTCCTTGATCTGTCTGCAGCCTTCGATACCATTGACCATGGTATTCTCCTTTCTAGACTTCATCATACTTTTGGCATCTCTGACATTACTCTCTCCTTTTTCACTTCGTATTTATCAAACAGAAAACAAACTGTTCTCATCAATGGCACTTACTCTCAACCTGCATACCTGACCTGTGGTGTTCCACAAGGATCTGTCCTTGGCCCTGTTCTTTTCACTCTTTATACCTCCCCCCTGTCCACCATCATCAACTCCCACTCTATAAAACACCACTTCTATGCTGATGACACCCAACTTCAGATAGTGACTCACCTGATAATATACAGCGCCTGTTGACTCGCATCACTGAGTGTTACTCGGACATTAAGAACTGGATGACACACAATAGACTTCAGCTTAATGACGACAAGACAGAAGCTATCCTCATTGGCACCCGTCAGAAACTTTCCCAGCTGCCTCCTCTTTCTCTCCCATTATGTAACACATCAGTCCCAATTTCTGATTCAGCTAAAAACCTTGGTGTCTGCATTGACTCTACCCTGTCCATGAACAACTTTGTTTCTCAAACTGCCAGATCTTGCTACTATCATCTCCATCGTATAAGCCTGATCAGGAAGTATCTCTCTGTCGAAACAACTGCAAAACTCGTTCTCTCCTTCATAATGTCTCGCATTGACTATTGCAATTCACTCCTGTCTGGTCTTCCTGCCTCCACCATTCACATCCTACAGCGCATTCAAAACAATGCTGTACGCCTTGTACTCAAAAAGAAAAAAGCTGACCACATATCTCCTCTCCTGGCACAACTTCACTGGCTCCCTGTATCAAAGCGCATACAGTACAAACTAGACACCATGTGCTACAAAAGCCTCAATAACGCAGCCCCGATTACCTGTCAAGCCTACTTGAGATCTATGTTCCCTCACGTACCCTCCGCTCTGCCTCCGATCCTCTGACTTTTCGCTTTCCACGCACTAAGCTCAATACCTATGGTCCACGAGCCTTCTCTGTTTCTGGTCCACTCTCCTGGAACAAACTTCCTCTCTCAGTCCGTCAGCAACCTACTTTTGCCTCCTTCAAGTCCGCTCTCAAAACTCACCTTTTCTCCTCTGCATAAAATCCTAACCTCACTCAACCCCCCTCTGCAGCCTGTCTCCGCTCGGAGGGGAATCACTTTGTTTTAATATATAATTGTATATGATGTGCTCTCTGTGGTTTTCCATTGGTTTTATTCTTGCTTTTATTGCTTTTATTCTTTTCTCCCCATTTGTGGCCATGCATGTGTGTGTGTGTGTGTGTGTGTGTGTGTGTGTGTGTGTGTGTGTGTGTGTGTGTGTGTGTGTGCGTGTGTTGTGCGTGCGTGCGTGTGTGCGTGTGTGTCTTTTCGGCGCTTGGATTTGATTTTGTCGAGATTTGCGCTATATAAATATTGTAATTATTATGTATGCATGTGCGTACGTATGTATGTATGTATGTATGTATGTATACGCTTAGATTTATGTATGTATGTATGTATGCATGTATACGCTCAGCTTAGATTTATGTATGTAAGTATGTAAGCATGTATGTATGCATGTATACGCTCATATGTATGTAGGTATGTATGCATGTATACGCTCAGCGCTTAGATTTGATTTTATCAAGATTTTGCGCTATATAAATAAAATATATTATTAAATATATTAAATATATTATTATGATATTTGACAGTTGTTGTTCTAACCAATTCCTGGATCTCTTCGCTTTTAATCAGATCACAATTTTGGTCTTACCTGCTGCTATTCTCATCTCATAAGTTGTGATCCTTTTTTCAATTTTTTTGTTAAAAGTTGAAGTTGGGGACTGATAATTTAATGTGTGTATAAGCATTTTGTGGCTTGTTTGAAGTTTCTGTTCTTGATTCTGATGTTCAGTTTGTCAGGGATTCGTCTTACTGACATAACGTCTGTCTTGGGGGTGTTGATTTTCATGCCATAGCTTTTACAGGTATTGTTTAGCTTCTTTGTTTGTTTTCAGCTTTTGTTTTTCGTCGTTCATGATCGCTTGGTTATCGACGAATAATAGTTCATTTAGAGTTTCTGGATCAGTGTTTGCATTTTGAGTAATTGTATCTATATAGATTACGAATGGAAGAGGTGATAAAACGTGTACTTGTCAGACCCCAGATGTTACTCCGAACGAGTTAGAAAATCTATTTGAAGTCCTTACGACATTCTAATTATGTGACTAGATTACCTACGTTTGGGCGTTGGCTCTTAATTCTTCATGCCTCCAAATACTTCCTAGATTTTTTACTCTATTGACATGGTCAAATGATTTATCCTGATTTATAAAGATGAGATGCTCTGTTTCTGGTATTGACATGCATTTTTCATTACACGAGAAATAAATGTTACAATTCTACGTTTGACTTAAAATCTTGTGTTTTCAAACAAGGCTCTGTTTATCTGAGTCACACTCTGATAGTTCCCATTACTTCACAATCTGCATGTTAAATAAACAATTGTAATAGTGTAAATATATTTTGACATTCTGAACACCCAGCTTAATGGTAGTAGAAAGAAGATTTAATGTGTGGCCAGCCCGAAAAAAATACTTTTTTTCAGTCTTATCAGTCTGACAGATCCCTTTATATCCCTGACAGCACAGAACACAATAATTGTATAGCCTGGGATATCATGAACACATAATAAATTTCAAGCTTAAGCACATAAAACAAAATAATAGTAAGCCAACTTAAGTATCTATGAGAATACTGCTTACCCGATCATTTTCTAGTTACCCTTTCATACCACTGTTCAGTCTATTAAACTTGTACCACAGATAAACTAGCTGTCCACATTAAGATAAAGTCAACGAGTGTGTGTGTCTGTGTTTGAAGAACTGTACGAAATCAGAGTTTATATTCATGGAGCTGTAAACGATCTAAATGAAACGGATGGAAGGTGACCCTTCTCTTAGGTTTGTTCTCCACCAACGGAATATCAGATAGGTTCACTACAAGTATTGAGTCTATGTCCTCTAATTGTGACATGTCTTTCATTGCACAGACAGCTTACAGAAGTTTTGTCAAAAGGCCATGAGTCAGATATGTTTGATATTTCTCCCGCTGTGATTGTAAATGCTCTGTGCATCAGTGTTGATTTTGTTGGTTGCTCTTGTCGGTATCGTTGTTGTTGTTATTGATGTTATTCTTCTTCCTTTTCATCATCATCACCACCATTCTTCTTCTTCTTCTTCTTCTTCTTCTTCTTCTTCTTCTTCTTCTTCTTCTTCTTCTTCTTCTTCTTCTTCTTCTTCTTCTTCTTCTTCTTCTTAATATCATTATTATTTATTATTATTATTATTATTATTGTTCTTGTTGTCATCATCATCATACATCATCATCAGTGTTATTATTATTAATTTTTTGGTGTCACAGTTGATTTACCATTTGAAACTTGGGCTTCTCTCTGCAATGAGAGCACCTCGCCGCGGTGCAACGCCACACAATTAATTCATTTATTTGTTTATCTATGTTTTGACCAAGACATCAGAAAGGGCAAGAAGGCTAGCTGGCTTCCAAGGACCTGGGAAATGAATCTATCTCTCCAATATTTTATGCCGGGGCAGCCATGCAAATGCCCTGCTTTCCACGATTTTCAACTGCCATTGGATCTTTCAGCGTGCGCAGGGCAAAAGGCACACGGGTTCGACTCGTTTTTTCTCCCCTCTCGGAAGGACTAGACGTTCAGTTCAATTTTCAGGTCACACTGAGGAAAAATGTAGAGACCTCAACTGGAAACGAATCATGGAACCTGAAATTTGGACATTGGCCGTGAAGGTCTGAACCATCCTGCAACCTTTCTCCATTATTATCACTATTATCATCATCATTATTATCATTATTGTTATTATTATTATCATCAAGAAGTCAGTGTTGGTGATGGCCAGCTTGTGGTAAGAGCAAAGTTCCAGGAGTCTTTGACCGTTCTCATTTTGCTTCCCAACACCATGATGTCCAATGCTGGTTGGCCAGGCCTCAAAATCAGCACCTACGCGTGCGTTCAGGTCTCCCAATATGAAGAGACCTTCCTTGCTGGGAACTCCTCTGACAACAGCATCCAGGGCCTCATAGAACTGATCCTTGACGTCGGGTGAGGAGCTTAATGTTGGGGCATAGGCACAGATGAAGTTGACTGTGCCTGAACTGGTCGTCATTTTTAGGGTGAGCAGTCTCTCTGTACCTCCCTTGGGGAGCTCTACGGTTGCTAGGAGGGAGTTCTTTACAGCGAAGCCCACACCATGAATACGTGGCTCCTCTTGGTTCTTCCCCTGCCAGTAGAACGTGTAGTTCTTCTCACGCAGTGATCCGTCCCTAGGTAGCCTTATCTCCTGTAATGCAGCGATGTCGACGTTGAGTCGCTGAAGCTCCCTGTCTATCACGGCCGTCTTCCGCGCGTCGTCTAACAGCTGTAGGTCGCTGTCAAAACCAGGACACATTGTCCTTACATTCCAGCTTGATATCAGAAGAGCTGGCATCTTCTTTTTCTTCTTTGTGTTGCCTGGTGCCTGGTATTTACAACCTGCCTGTCAAGTTTCCTCTAAGCTCCAAGCACCCATTGGAGCAAACAGGTTGTGGCAGGGTAGCACCTTACTGACTAGGGGCTGCCCAGCTTGAGGCGGGCGGTAGCTACCCAATGGAATGCGAAGATTCCTCCCACCGTCGAGAGTAACCCCTGGCGCCCGGCTCTACGCCAACAAAGCCTAGACTTAAAACCAGTATCTGCTACTCTCCGTGTTGTGCCGATGCTGTGTTACCAGCGAAGCTGGAGTGACCTCTCCAGGTGCAGGCCTGGGCAAGTGAATATGGAGGACGAGCTGTTGCCCATGCAGCAGATCCCCCCTCTCCTCGCCACTAGTAGAATCCAGGGGAAAGACAGATGATGCTGCGCTGGCTTCCCACAGTGAACAAGATCTTCAGAGGCTCGTTGATCGCTTCGCCACGCTTGCAGAGAGTTTGGTCTCACAATCAGCTTGACGAAAACTGAGATCTTAGGCCAAGGCTGTGAAGAACCACCATCTCTACACATTGGAGACTACGACCTCAATACTGTCCACAAATTTCAGTACTTGGGGTCCACCATAAGTGACAACCTCTCTCTGGACGCTGAAATCAGCGCCAGAATTGCAAAGGCCTCATCTGTTATGGTTAAACTGAACAAGCGGGTCTGGTCCAACAGCAGTTTCACTGCGAACACCAAAATGCAGGTGTACAGA
>CM060314.1:73699828-73787328 GCA_030674185.1 Monoplex corrugatus | reverse complement strand
TTGGTGTTGATGATGATGATGGTGTTATGGTGGTTGTGATGTTGATGGTGGTGGTTGATGATGATGGTGGTGGTTGTGGTGCTGATGGTGGTGGTTGTGGTGTTGATGGTGGTGTTGGTGTTGATGGTGGTTGTGTGTTGATGGTGTGATGGTGGTGATGGTGGTGTTGGTGTTGATAGTGGTGGTGGTGGTGGTGATGGTGGTTGTGGTGTTGATGGTGGTTGTGGTGTTGATGGTAGTGGTGGTGTTGATGGTGGTGGTTGTGGTGATGATGGTGGTGGTTGTGGTGATGGTGTTGATGATGGCGGTGGTGTTGATGATGGTGTTGGTGGTGTTGATGGTGGTTGTGTGGTGGTGATGCTCTTGATGATGGTGATGTTGTTGATGATGGTGGTGTTGGTGTTGATGGTAGTGGTGTTGTTGTTGTTGTTGGTGTTGTTGTTGATGGTAGTGGTGTTTTTGTTGATGGTGGTGGTGTTGATGGTGGTGGTGGTGGTAATGTTGGTGGTGGTGGAGGTGGTGGTGATGGTGGTAGTGGTGGTGATGGTATATGGTGGTGGTGGTGCTGATGGTGGTGGTGGTGGTGGTATTGATGGTAATGGTAGTGGCAAGAAGTGTGGTTCTTTTTCCATCTTTAAACATACCAGGCCAATCGATACTAAACAGATGGTGCCCGGTAACGATTGTGGTCTGAGGGGTTTATGAAGAGAGCTTTTGTCACTGTGATTGTGTGTTTCAGTTTTCCCTCAAGTTCTATTCCGTCTAGAACAAATTAATTTCAGATAACTTACGCATCACTGTGTGTGTTTGCCTTTGTTTTTCCATTTTAGCATGAGAGCGAGCGAGCTTGCAAACACAAGAGAGAGAGAAGGAATGTGTGTGTGTGTGTTTTTTCAGAAAATGATTCTAACTATTTAAACAGTGCATTATGAGCTGTCTATCTAAGTGGTACGTTTACAGAGTATACTCAGATATCCAGACATTGCGACATTACATTATGATTATGTAATTCATGTAGTTCCCTCATATAACCACTAAGATACCACCGTCACAATTCGACAGGAAAGGAGAGTGTTATTCTCTTCCATTCCAAGACAAACACTAACTGTACACACAGTTTGAACAAATTTGGCGAAGTCATTTGTGCAGAAGACCCCTAGTGTGTCGTCATAGCAGGTTCTAGGGCGAGACTTCAAGAATGCAGGTTCACAGTAGGGCCTTATAGGGAACATGAGCACGCACAAAGAAGTAAACTGAACATCAGACAGCAAAAAGAAAAAGCTGAAGGATATGAAAGGAAAACCTGGAGATGCAATCATAATTCTGTTTCCTCTGAAGAAATTTCAGCATTGAAGACATTACCCAGCTAGATGAATAGACGGATAGATAGACATATAAACAGACATATATACATAATATAGCCTAATGTAACCTAACTTCACTTCCCGTCATGTCACGTCACGTCATGTCACGTCACGTCACATTACATTACATCAAACGATGTGATATGATATGATATAATATGATATGATATGTATATGATATGATATGATATGATATGATATGATATGATATGATATGATATGATATGATATGATATATGATATATGATATGATATGATATGATATGATATGATATGATATGGTATGGTATGGTATGATATGAGATGATATGATATGATATGATATATATGATATGATATGTATGATATGATATGATATGGTATGATATGATATGATATGATATGATATATGATATGATATGATGTGATGTGATGTGATGTGATGTGATATGATGTGATATGATGTGATGTGATGTATGTGATGTGATGTGATGTGTGTGTATGGATGGTATGGTATGGTATGGTATGGTTATGGTATGTATGGTATGGTATGGTATGGTATGGTATGGTGAATGTATGGTATGGTATGGTATGGTGATGGTGTGTATGGTATGGTGTGGTATGGTATTGGTCTATGAACATCTAAACACTTTTCTACGATATCGACACCATACTACCTGTCATTACGACAGTTTTCTGTCGAGTGGCTCAGTCCCAGATGGTTTCAACACTGCACCTATGAGACCTCTTCCAGAAAAGCATTGGTTGATCCAAATACTTTGGAAATATATTGCCAATCTCCAATCTCTCCTTCCTGTCAATGTATTTGAGAGAAAGTAGTTCTCCATCAATCATCCCAACATCTTTTGACGGACATTCTCCTCAGCTCCCACATCTCAGTCTATCGTGCTGAACACAGCACAGAAACTGTTTTCGTTGGAATACTGAAGGGCATTCTGACTTCTCTTGCCGAAAACAAATTCTTTTCTTCTTTTAGATTTCTTTGCGGCCACTGACGCAATAGATCATGATGTTTTTTAATCTTTCTCTCACGTCTTAATACAAACTTTGGCACACGGGACATTGCATAAACTTTTTTTTAGATGATATCTGACAAACAGAGAGCAGTCTATTCTCCTTGATGGGAAACAGTCCTCCAAAACTCCTTCAGAATTCGGCGTTCCTCGGGGTTCTGTACTAGGCCCTGTCCTGTTTATAATATGTACAACAAATCGGACCGAGCTCATGAACAGCAACTCAATAGTCTATGTTACGAAATATTCGCTGATGACACCCAGCATTAACACTCTGATACATTAAACAAGTATAACAGTCTTGTTAAAGTAAACTAAGACTGTGTCTCTGACAGCAAACATTGGATGTCTAACAACAAATCAATATCTAAAACAATGAAAAGTCAGAATCCATTATGTCTCTGGCAGCAAATACTGGATGTCTAACAACAAATTACTGTAAAATCAAAAAATGAAAAGTCAGAATCCATTGTGTCTCTGACAGCAAAACACTGAATGTTTAACAACAAACTGAAATTAAAAACGAAAAAGACAGAATCCGTCCAGTTCATAAAACGCTTTCAGGCTCCAGATCCCCATCTTCTTCTGTCAACAGTCCTTGGTTCTGCTGCAATCCCATTCATGCCATTTGTTTGTGATCTTGGCTAGTATCTAGAGTCTGAACTCACTCTGAAAGATCACATAGCCAAAATCTGCCGAGCACCCTTTCTCAAATTCCGTCGTATGACTCTATCAGACCATTCTTTAGAGAACAAGCCACGAAAACACTGGCTAGTGTGTTCATGCATCCTTTCTAGATTTGATTGCTCTAATGCTCTTCTTTTAGGTGTACCTGCACCCATAATTCATACACTTCGGTGTGTACAACACTCAGAAACACGCCTGATGTACAAAGTGTCCAAACGACATCAGTCATCACATCTCTTGAAACATCATCGTATGGCACCTGTGATGTCATAGCATATGGAATTCATTGTGAGCGGGAGACATCATCTTGAGAAACTTAAATTGAAACTGAAACTTTTAAACTGCAGCACAGGCTCAAAACGAAACAAGGAATTTCATACTAATGTGCCTGTCTCTGTTACAACGTTAACGCATGTGAAACACCTATCTTTCTGAGATCATCGAAACATACATTCCTGCCCGATCCCTTCGTTCCTCCTCTAAAGACAATTTCTCCCTTTTGACCGAAAGAAACACGGCGTTAGGCCGTTTTCTCATTCTGTTGGAACATTTTGGAACTCAGTCCTTTTCAGGGTACGTCATGCCAGTTCCTTTCCGACTTTCAGTTCCGCACTAAATATTAGTTTCTTCAACAGGCAGTTGCATGACTTCACCTAAAACTACTGAATCCTTGCCTGTCACTTGTTCTTCTTCTTGTTGTGTATTAACGTATGTGCTTGCCTGTGTTATGCTCTCCGTGTGTGTGTGTGTGTGTGTGTGTGTGTGTGTGTGTGTGTGTGTGTGTGTGTGTGTGTGTGTTCGGTCTTTGATTTAACGTCTTTTCACTATGAGTGATATTAGACGGTGTGTGTGTGTGTGTGTGTGTGTGTGTGTGTGTGTGTGTGTGTGTGTGTGTGTGTGTGTGTGTGTGTGTGTGTGTGTGTGTGTGTGTGTGTGTGTGTGTAGGCAGAGAGGTATACAAAGCCTGACAGACAATGAGAAAGATAGAGAAAAGAAGGAGAGAGAGGGAAAGGGAGTGAAGGAGAGAAAGCGAGACAGACAGACAGACAGGCGGACAGACAGACAGGCAGAGAGACAGAGGCAGACGCAGGCAGGCAGACAGACAGACAGAGAGAGAGGTGGGGACAGTTCATTCGAATTCTGTGAAAGAATTGGTGATTGAAATTGGCAAGTAGTCAATTCCACCCATCACAACATTCATAAAAATTGCTGGTTTTTTTTATGAATGTGGGGAGGAGGAGGGCGCGTGTGTGTGAACGTGTTACAGTATAGGAGAGAGAAAGAGAGAGAGAGAGAGAGAGAGAGAGACAGACAGACAGACAAAGGACAGACAGACGGCTAGAGAACAAGGACAAAAACGTATTTTTGGTTTCACGACATAGTGGCATAAACACATTGATAGCCTTTTACATACAAGCCTCGTCCTTGGAGGGTCGACGCTTATATGAAAACATGGAGAATGTATATTAAAACAAATGAAGCAATATAAAACACAAAAACATCAACGAAGTACAAAACTGAAATTTAAGAGGGAAAGCTCAAGATTCTACAAGATGCACTTTTCGTCACTGTATTTTATTATCGTCAATTTTGTTATTGAGCCAAAATAAACTGTCATAAGAACAGAACACAATACTATCACAAAAGCATAATTGTAACATTTTACAAAAGATAGGTATACCCATGCTGCAATGGTTATCATAACAGACAAACGACTGGAAGATTGTTGTTTCTTATTCCATCAATTCGATCAAAATCATTGCGGGATGTTTTCGCCCCAAATGATTTCCATCCAGAGTAGACCGTGCTATAGACTCATTACAAACTCTTTACGGGTCATCATCATTATCATCATCATCAAGTGCCTTGCCACATGGCATTGGCGATCATGTCCTTCCATCTGTTTCTATGCCTTGTTGCCTCAAGCACCTCTTCCACTCTCTGTCTTCAGCCACTCTGCAAGTCCGTCCAAATTCTTCTCCTTGGGTCTGCCGGGTGCTCTCTCTCCCTCCAGCTTTCCTGCTGTGACCAGGTGCTCCAATTTCCCTTTCCTCATAAAATGGCTTATAAATGTTGCCTGTCTTGTCCTAATCTTCCTTATGACTGATCTTCTTGTGTCTGCCTCCATCAAAACCGTCTCGTGTGTTTTCTTTGCTGTCCATGGAACCCTCAACATTCTTAGAAACCACACCTCGGCTGCCTCAATCTTGTTCTGGCTTTGCTTGTTGTCTGTCCACGCCTCACAACGGGTGTGTCATTAAAAGTGTTGCTCAAATGTCCTAACTAACAGCGCAGCAGTCTGTATCCTACTTGACGCCAGGATATGTTTTGAAAGAAAGAAGTGTACAGCCTTAAAAGAGAGAGAGAAGGGATTGAGATAAAGAAATGAAAGAGAGAGAGAGAGAGAGGGGTGAGACAGAGAGAGAGTAAAAAACAGAGAGAGGGGGGAAGAGAGAGAGAAAAAAAGAGAGAGAAACAGAGAGAGAGAGGGAAGTGAGACACAGAGAGAGGAAATAGAGAGAGAGAAACAAAGACAGAGGGCGAAGAGAGACAGAGAGAGAAAGAGAAAAAAAAGAGAAACGCAGAGAGAGAGGTTGAGAGAGAAAGAGAGAGAGAGAGAGAGAGAGAGAGAGAGAGAGAGAGAGAGAGAGAGAGAGAGAGAGAGGTTGAGAGAGGTTGAGAAAGGTTGAGACAGAGAGACAAAGAGAGAGAGAGAGAGAGAGAGAGAGAGAGAGAGAGAGAGAGGAGAGAGAGTGAGAGAGAGAGAGGGGGGACAGACAGACAGAGAGAGAGAGAGAGAGAGAAGAGAAAGAGAGAGCAATCGAATTCTGCGAGAATACGAACATGATTTAGTCTGTCAGGTAATCGTTTGACACATCACAACAAAATGAAACAAGTCGTTTGATGTCAGCTACATGTCATTTACTTCTAATTGTTTTTATTTTCTTTCTTTTTCTTCTTGTTTTTTGTTTTGTTGTTGTTGTCACAATTGATTTCCCATATAAAATTCGGGCTGCTGCTCTCCCCGGGGAAACAGTGTCGCCACAGAGCAGCTCCATCCATTTTGTTCTCTTTTCGCTTGGATCAGAATATATTCATTTATCCTATGAATATGGACTATTTTCCACATATGTTTGCCAAGATCAACGTCGTTGTTTCCGTAAGATCTCTAACGTGCGCGGAGTGCGTGCGTCACACGTGACATACGTTTACTGCCTCACCGGGAAGTTTAGCATCTAAACCACCGCTTAAGACCTAGCAGAGGGGGTGTGGGGTTAAAAACAATCCTTGTCCTGTTCGTGATTTGATCTCGGGTTTTATCACTCTAGGCAGATGCTTGAATTACTAAGCCATACAATCCTGATTTTGCTATCGTGTAGACAAACAGGTTTGTGCACTTCATAAAGAAGATAAAATGATAATCAAGAAAATAACGTAGAACTTGTCCGTACAGCAGTGTGGTATTTAATCTGATTTGAACGTTGATAAGTACTACTAACGCGACTGCTGCCATTACTACTACAGACCACTTGTACAGCACCACATCTCACGTGAGGCCTTATATACAGGGGGTGCAAAAGTAGGTATACAGTAAGTATCACATCATTATTATTATGCTTAATTCCGCTCTCGATAAGAGGAGTGTGTGAATACCGACGGCAAGCAGTTTGAGCATCTGAGAGATTAAGGCTGTGCTTGTTATTACTTGTATATGCAATATTCATTTGTTTGTATAATAAATGCAATGAGTATGAGATTGTTTTCTTTTTTCATAACTGTATACCTACTTTTGCACCCCCCTGTATTAACGCTTCACAAAGCCATGACAAAGGCTGACACACGTAAAGGAAGCACATTTCAGCACTAGCCCTGCGAAGAAAACAAATAAACTGCCACAGTACAAAGTGGTCATAAAACCATAAAACTGAATTGTAATAAAATATTCACTTCTATGTTGGTCGGTTATTGTATTTAAAAAATGTCATATTTACACTACAAAACACGCTAACGCGGAATAGACACACACAACGCAAACATTCACTCTCTTGAAAATACACACATACCGTATAACACAGACACGTAGACATACACACACAAACACACAGATAAACGCACACATGCAGATTTACCGACACACACAAATGACCAGATAAGTCAGGATATTTCATACAACTGAACATATAGTTTATTCTCATGTGTTGACTACTTTTAATACATGATACTGAAATGTGATTACGAGAATGGAAAACAGAAAATGAAACTAACGAAAGAAACAGTATCAAGGGAGACGTGATGAGAATGGGAAGCTAGCTCTTGCAATAAATAGAAATGGAATGAATAGTAAGTTGTAAATAATGAATGTCTTAATAACCTAAGAATGATGAATGTGTACAAAATGTTAACAAAAACTAACAGCAACAGAAAACAGAAAGAAAACCAGACACGACCAAGGACTCACATCGCCAGCAACCGCATTTCAAAAAGACGAACCATGAAGACTTGCAGCACATGACATAAGGATCCAAGGAAATCCACCACAGACAACAAGCAACCGAAGTCAAAACTACTGTCTCTACACACAGCCAACGTGTGACCAATGCCAAAATGAAACACCCAATGCAGTCTGTCAGAGAAAAAGAAAATCCAAGAAAACAAGGAGAAATCACAAAGGACACTTCACTCAAGGAAGAAGAAGAAGAAGAAGAAGAAGAAGAGAGAGAGAGAGAAGAGAGAGAGAGAGAGAGAGAGGGGGTGGTGGGTGGGTGGGAACAGACAGCTAGGCAGACGACAGACAGACAGACAGACTGAGACAGAGACCAGAATGCTTGCATTATCTTTGCCTGTCTAATTAAATAACTCCAAAGCCTTCCAGTACCTATATCCTACTCTGTGGAAAATGACGGAAACTCTGATATAAGAAATGAAAAAATAAATGGGTAAAAAGAGATTACTGCATGGTTATGTAAAACCAATTCACTGGCAAAATAAAAATGTTGCTAGCCTGAAAGTAACATGTTATGTTTATTTATTTATTTAATTATTTATTTTCTTTTTCGTCACATTTCCCGAGTTCCTGTTTATGTGGCCACAAAGCATTCTGCCTTCCGATATGACTGCGTAATTTCAAGGTTAGAGAAAGTACAGCAGTAACGGAAAGGAGATGTGTAGCATCCTCAAAATCCTGGTCCTGAGAAAACTCGATCCCTCTACCATCTCACTCCCAAATGACGTTGGCCTTACTATACAGACTACGTCCGACAACTCTTTTCGTAATACTCGATAAAAAGACACTTCACGTGAAAAACGAAATATTCGCAAACCCCTGTGAGAATGGTCACAGTCAGTTAGTGCCTCTGAAACTGAGAGTTGCATTTACCAATTACAGAGTTCATGTTGTTTGAAAATAGGACTTCGGAATGTGTTCAAGAGAGATCCGTCGAACTCGAGAAAAGTTCCATACGTGCTTCACCCGAATGTGCCAGTCATTAATGCTTTCCATGATTGCAACCGTGTGTAGAAGTGTTTCAAAACCTGTTGGACAAAATGATTTTTGTGACAGTGACGCTGCAAACGATCTTTTGTGCGATGGATGACATAACCATGCAGAGCGGCATGCTGAGTGGGTAAAATGTGTGTGTGTGTGTGTGTGTGTGTGTGTGTGTGTGTGTGTGGTGTACAGTCTTTATTACATGTTATTTATCTTGTCTTCATTTTTTATGCATATATTTGTTGGGCGGTTCCAGTCTTTACATTTTTAACACTTGCTTTGTTTTCATACTCACGTCATATGTCAAGGGGGCTGGGGTGAGATGGGATGGGGCATGGGATGGTATTGTATTTCATTTTCTCCTTGTGTTTCTTGCTCATCATCTTCATTTCAAAATGGCATCAGACTTGTGGAGTTAAGATTTTTTTTCTGTATCGTCTTTGTTTAAACTATGACCCCACCCGTCTTGTCTCTTGTCAAGTATCTGTCTGGCTCTCTTACGTATCTGTCTGCCTGTCTTCTGTGTCTGTCTCACTTTTTCTGTCTTGTCTGTTCTTTGTCTCTGCTACTCTCTCTCTCTCTCTCTCTCTCTCTCTCTCTCTCTCTCTCTCTCTCTCTCTCTCTCAGTGATTTTTAATATTTGCACGCAAGACAGTTGATTGAAGCAGAAGCCACAAAAACTGTAGTGTTTCAGAAATGTCCGTAGATTGTAAGTTGGTCCAAGACAGCAACCTGCCGTCTCGTTAATTTGTTTGTTTTTCATTGTTTGTCTTGTTTGTTGTTTGTTTTTGTTTTCTGTTTTGCTGGTTGGACAGTTGATTTGGCTGCTGGTTTGACAAATTGAAAAAAGGTTTCCTTCTTTCTGGTTTGTTTCTCTCGCTGTTCCCATCTTGATGTCTCTAATTATCTGCTTTTCTCTTGTTTCTTTTTCCTTATTTCTCTCTTTATGTTGTTTGCTTTTCTTGGTTTCTCTCTCTGTCTCTCTCTCTGTTTTGTTTCTCTCGCTTTCTCTCTTGCTGTCTGTGTCTGTCTGTCTGTCTGTTCGCTTTAAGAATAGCATGACTAATCGTTTTAAAGACGACTGGAAAAGCAAAATAATAATGATACGCGTTTCCATCCTCGTATGTTTTAATCATTTCATTGTTAGAACCGTATTTAAACAATAAAAACTATAACAAAGAAATTGAGAGTCAGAATACGGAAGTCTGGGCGTAAATAAACTTGATGTAGGTAAACAGTTGCGAAAGGCAGTGTGATTTAAAACCTCATGCAAATGTTATACCCATTCTGTAGAAGGTATAAGACAACATTCGTTTTCTTATTTGTATCATTCGTATGTCAGTATCAGAGGAAAAATATTCCTGTGTAAGCATACATTCTGCGTGACACCATTCCATGTTCAAACCTAATGCTTTTGAAGATCCTAGTTTAAAACGCGTAAAAAATTTAGCAGTGTACTTTTTTTTTTTGCCTTACAGCTCACAGAAAAAAATGTGGGTGATTATGATTTGATGCACAGTATATGTGTTGTTTGTATTCCCAGAATGTAGTTCAAACAATATAAAATCAATGATCTGTACAACATTCCATTCCCCACCTCGCCTTCCCTGTACTGAGTGAGCGGTTGGCTCTCATGAAACACGGTCAGTGTTAGTGTTTTGTCTTCCGGTCTGTGTGTCCACCTGCATTCTGTCCCCGGCTTTGTCACTCCTGTCCTCTCTCTTGTCTCTCTCTGTTCTCTGTTCTGTCTCTGTATCTGTCTCTCTGTCTGTCTGTCTGTCTGCTCTCTCTCTCTCTGTCGTCTCTCTGCCTTCTCTCTCTCTCTTCTCTGTCTCCCTCTCTCTCTGTCTCTGTCTCTCTATCTCTGTCTGTGTGTGTGTGTGTCTCTCTCTGTCTCTCTCTCTCCCTCCTCTCTTTCAGTCCGTCTGTCCTTCTGTCTGTCTGTCTCTGTCTCTCCTCCTCTCTCTCTCTCTCTCTCCTCTCTCTATTTCTCCCACCTCTCCCTCTTTCTCTACTCTCTTTCTCTGTCTCTCTCTGACCAGCTTATCCAAATGTCCAGTTGTTTTAAGAAAACATTACTGTCTAAACACCCAAAAAAGAGAGAACTTGTTATTAAGAAAAGAAATGGAGATTATATAGGGTCTATCGATCATTTCCAGGCTCCAGATTATCACCGTGAGTACATACTCTTCCGCATGTGGCAATGTGGGATTTGTTCGTGATAGTGGGATTGCGTTCGGACAGTTTCGTATGCACTTCAGCCAAACCTGCCAACCATTATCTCAGAGATTCATTGAGCCTGCACAAAGCTTTAAACGCTGCTAAGGTCTTCAAACGAGCGCATGCTCATACACACGCAGGCAGTAACACACACACACGCACGCACGCACACACACACATACTTACATAATATATATATTAACATATATAATATATATATATATATATATTATATGTATATACATACACACACACACGTGTGATATATATATATATATATATATATATATATATATATATATATATATATAATATACTGCTTAAATAAAACCACCACAAATTTTAATAGATTAAAGGCAATAAAACCAAATCATGACCAAAAATAGAGAGGAAAAGATAAGGTGGAGATTCATTTTCAAGTTCTTATGATAAGGCAAGAAACATTTCACGTAAATTCAAAGGAACGAAGCTGTCTTTGCTCTTTTTTTATCTGAGCGGAAGGACAGGGGGAAAAAAGAACCCGAAATGAAAAGAAAACTTTAGAACATGACATTTTCTTTGCATGTGTATGCTGAGACGAAGAAAAAAGAGGAGCCGAAGAGGAAAACAGGATGCCAAAGGAAAGAAAAAAAAATGAGAGGAAAAATAACTGAAATAAAAGAGATAGACGAAGTTCAAAAACCTTAAATGTGTTATTGCCTGTAGAAGAGGAATCTGTGGGAAACTTTATTACGTCGACAAATTCAATTAAATACGATCACGTTTAAAATATGGATAGAAAGATCTCTAACACAAAGTTTCGTCTCCAACACTTTTATCCTCGGTCCATCCTCCACTCTGTATCACAAAATATGCTGTGTGTAATCAACACTTTAGAAATCATCTATATGCTTGTCGCTTTCACAGCACATTAAACCTATTACGAAGGAAAGAATCGTGCATACTTCTGAGAAATATTTGATTATTTACTTCCCGAAGGTGTGGAGCTGTTCCAAATTCAAAGACATTCAGGCTGGTTCTGAGTCCTGATGATGACAAAATATGATTAATACTTGTGAAACTGTTTCTTTGTTGTTGAAGTTTTGACACATACGCCAGACAGACGGAGATGAAGACATGCAAACACAAGACAGACAGACAGACAGACACAAGACAGACAGACAGACAGACAGGCAAGCACAGACAGACACCCATATCATTATCTATCTATCTATCTATCTATCTATCTATCATCCATCTATGTGTGTGTGTGTGTGTGGTGCGTGCGTGATGTGTGTGTGTGTGTGTGTGTGTGTGTGTGTGTGTGTGTGTGTGGCGAGCGAAACTTTCCAAATAAGGCACAAACTGACATGTACATCTACCAACGTAGTGTATCTCCTCCACTGCGATATCTGCCCTAAAACTCAATATATAGGACAAACAAAAATTCTCTCAAAACCAGATTCTACCAACACAGGTCAAACATCAAAAAAAATACAGGCACTCAGGTCACCAAACACTTCAACCAAACTGGCCATTCACTTCAAAACTTAAAATGTATCGCAGTGGAAAAGGTGCACTCTGAGAACCTGGACACCAGACTGAGGAGGGAGTCTTTTTGGATGAACAAAATGAAAACCATATTTCCTCTGGCCTGAACTCTGTCAATTGACGTCACAACAATATCGAGTCAAAACTACGTAATGTATCCTACGTAAAATATTCTGATGTGTTTGTGTAGCATATCGTAGTCAGTGACTAAAGTCCCCTTGAGGAAGGCGGGTGTACCGCCGAAAATAGGGAAATTTTTACATTGATTTGTTGCCTTTTCTGTGCACATGCTGCTTGAATTATTATATATATATATATACTCACTGTCATCATATTTTATCACTGGGTCTATCTGGTGCTCTTTTTCACTCCAGTTTTCCTGTTGTGGCTAGGCGTTCTTATTTTTCTTACCTCGTCAAATGTCCTATAAATACTGTTTGTCTTTACCTAATATTCTTTTTAATGTTTTTGTTTGTTTGTTTGTTTGTTTGTGTGTGTGTGTGTGTGTGTGTGTGTGTTGTGTGTGTGTGTGTGTGTGTGTTGTGTGTGTGTGTGTTTACCTTATTAAAAACTGTCTCAGTTGTTTTCTCTGCTGTCCATGGAACTCTTGGCATTCTTTTTAGAAACTACATTTCAGCTGCCTGAATCTTGTTCTGACTTTGCGTGTTGACAGTCCACGCTTCACATCAGTACAACAGTAACAGGTTTTGTATAACACTGAAGAACTCTCTTCCTGATAATTGGTAGGCATTTGTTGGTTGCAACGCTTTTCATTTTCTTGAATGCTATTTTAGCTTGTTCGATTCTGCTGGCTATTTCTGATGTGCATATATATGCCTTCTGGTGGGATGGCTGTTCGCAAATATTGAAACTTATCAACTTGTCTCAGTGTTGTGTCATTTGCAGTTTATTTGCATGAGAGGATTTCTGTGTTTTTTCTTAATGATTACCGTGATATATACATAGTTATAATATATATAATATATATATATATAATATATATATTATATATATATATATTATATATATGTGTGTGTGTGTGTGTGTGTGTGGTGTGTGTGTGTGTGTGTGTGTGTGTGTGTGTGTACCTGTTATCACTTTGACAAGAGGGCTCGTTGAGTAAGGTTGACGGCAGTTCCAGTATCGATGAGATGAGAAAAACAATACTGATGACAGTAATCCCAACAGAACAAAGACAAAAGATAGCAATGCTGTTTTAATCCTTTTCCCAGTGCCTTTTTCAGCCAGTTGTTTTGAAGCAGTGGTTGTCACATCGGACTGGCTAACAGAAAGTTTGCACCTCGCTTGCACCAGACCCAGCTTGCTTCTATGTAGAACCTTCGATGATCTGTTTTACTCGCTGGATAATCCTGACAGGAAAGCCTTCCTCCTTCATATACATAGAGGGAGGTCTCCTTGGTGTACTCTATGTTGTGGCAAGTATGCTACGATTTCGGATGTACATGTATGGTGATAGCGAGTGTGTGCAGCTTTGAATTGTATTGTATTGCATCGTATTGGGTTCTGTGATGTATATGTATAAGTAAGTACAGTACAGTACAGTATGTACGTAGCATGTATGTATAGTATCAGTATGTATGTACGTAGTATAGTATAGTATAGTATAGTATAGTATAGTATAGTATAGTATAGTATAGTATAGTATAGTATAGTATAGTATAGTATATATAGTATAGTATAGTATAGTAAGTATAGTATAGTATAGTAATATTATAGTATAGTATGGTAGATAGTATAGTAGTAGTTAGTGAAGTAGTTGGTAGGTAGGGTAGGTAGGTAGGGTCGTCTTGTCTATTCTCGTCTCGTCTTGTTTCGTCTTGTCTTGTATTGTACTCCATTGCATTGTATTGTATTGTACTGTAGAGTGCTGTATTGCATTCTATAGCCAAATCTGGTGTTAACGAGATTTCCGTGGGAAATGTGGGTTGCTCTTTTCAGAGGGTTGGTACCATCACGGTGCAGAACAATATCACTTTTTCTATTTACACGATTTAGTCAAACAGTTGATTTGTTGGTACAAGATTTTCAAAAATAGAACCTTTACTATCATATCTACACCTTCCCGGAACGCATCCTGCACACGAGACCCAGGCTTGGTGTGTTATCCAAAAGAATTGCAATCATCCTGCAGCTGAAGGTTTTGGGGAATAGGGAGAAAATCCCCGTCCAGTCAGGAAATTAAACCCGACACTTTTGTGTCGTAGGAAGCGCTGTAGCATTCACGTAATCACTCCCCCTTAAAAATCAAACCCAGAACACGACACCACCAAATTGGACATCGACTTTTATTTAATCAAACTAACAAGTCAAGCTAATTAAAAAAAATGCGTATTTCTTTTGATTCCACTTGCCATGTTTCTTTCATTAAAAAGGGTTTTTATTCAATCCTGACGTGTTGTCTGGTACATTACTTGTTCAGTTGTTGGCACAACATATGAATGGGCGCTCTGTACACATAGTGCCTATTAGTGATTCCTGTATCATACCTCCACTTCTAACAAATCTTTTCGCAAGATCTCTCAAGACCACTGGATTCATTTATATTGTTTTCGTTGTTAGACAAAAGTAATGTAAAGTTGGGCCGTGCAAATTCTAACGCAGAAGATTATCGGAGTGACAGATAATCCACGAATAGCCTGGCGCAAATGAAAAATGCAATTGTTCATCGTGACTAGCTGTGTAATCTGAATTTTGAGGCAAAACAAAACAAAACAGACTAAAACAAACTGGTTCAAAACGTTTTTTTTAAATCACACGAGGAAAACAAACTCTAGTTTCCATCAGTATGAAACATTGGACAGGGCAAAACGGTGTTCACGCTGTATTCTTTTTACCGACATTAACCAAAGGTTAAAGGTCACTCCTTCTTCCACTTTTCCTTCCCTCCTTCTGTAATCGAAAAAGACAATCAGCACAAATGTCAGATCCGGGATCTTTTCAGTTTAAATTGTGACAATGTTCTTGTTACTTTTCCAGCCGTGGACAGAGTTGGAAATGATTCGGACTGACACACGATGTTTGTCTGTCTGTATGTGTGTTTCTCTATCTTCCAGTTTAATTCATAGTCACACATTTTTATGAGCAACTTTGTGTTAGATGTGTGGGGGCTTGGTAAAAAATATATATGTAGTTACATGGCCCCCATAGACCGGATAAAAATACTCAATGTTATGCCTACATGGAGTATAGAGAGAAACTAAATCGTCGTACCAGAGGTCATGACTTCAGTATAATGATGACTCGGATCAACCTGAGAAACAAAAATCGTCGAACAGTAGGTCCTAGATAGAAGAAGAACTATCTGACTGTCAGGCAGGCTACAGATCCAACAGAGGCACAACTGACGTAGTGTTACAAATACTCAGAAGAAATAAAAAGCACTGCTGAAAAACTTTTGTCACCTTCAAAGACTTTAGCAAAACATTTGATAGCGTCATTCATCTGTACCTATTCAACGCAATGGTTAAATTGGCTTTTCTAAACCTCCCATTTCATTCATTGCCTTATTATACAAATAACAAAAGCCTACAATAAGATGGGACAGTCAGAAATGTGAAATTTTCAACATTCACAGGGGAGTTAGACAAGGTTGTATCCTTTTACTCTATCTTTTTAACATTTATTCGGAGCACGTCACGAGAGGTGCTGATATAGAAGACATGGGTACTACAAGATAGGAAGAAAAATCTTAAAAACTTGCGCTATGCCGATTATTATACTTCGCTATTAGCAGACAATATTACCAGTTTGAAAAGAAATCTGTACAGGATGAATGCAGCGGGTAAAAAGGCTGGCCTAAACTTGATCGCCAAGAAAATAAAAGTACTACAAATTTAAGGCAAAGACACTGAAATTTAGCCATCTTAATGAATGAAGTTCCTTTGGAAAATGTTAAAGATTTTAAATATCTAGGTTCTGAAAAGACATGATGGAACCTGCTCTAAAGACAACATAAGAACTGGAATGGCAAAGCAAAAAAAAAAAGGTCCAACTCGACAATATCTGGAAAAAACAGAAGCATACCAAATGGCCTAAAAATTAAACTTTTAAAATGTTTGATCGGACCAAGCATGATTTATGGCTGTGAAGCCTGGACTCTGAGGAAAGCTAATTGCAAAAGAATTGAAGCAGCAGAGGTATGGCTTTATTGGAGACTACTATGTGTCAAATGGACAGATAGAGGAACTAATGTAAGTGTTCTGGAAGAACTTGATACTAGCAGAAAATTACTAAGAGACATCTACAAGAGAAGACTATAAAATACGTTTGCCATGTGTCACGTAGCAAGAACTTGGCAACCATTTTTTAAGGAAAAACAGAGACAGAAAGGAAGAAAAGCAGACCTCCAATCTCATACATCGAGAACATAACCAACATCAGTGTCCTAAATATTCAAGAAGTTGTCCACAAAAGTCAAGACAGAGCCATTTGGAGGTAGCGCCAACACTGAACCCGGTGATGCTGACAAATGAGACAGGGGAGACCATAGGTCATGACTTAAATACTTAATGATTACTCAGATCAACCTGCGGTTGTGGAGGCATGTTTGTGCGTACATATATGTGTGTGTATATACGTTGGTTGCATGAGCGTGTACGTGTGTGTAGTGTGGCAAAATTTTAGCAAGATAAGTGGTTGCAAATAAATAGACTGTATTTCCCATTGATTGTTACTAGACAGTCTATGGGGACACGGGGAAGCGTTCTCTTTTCTAAGTACAAAAAACTTAAATCTGTCTTATCCACACAGCAGTTAAAAACGTATTATGTTTCATGATTTGTGATAAAGGATCCACAAACTTCATTTCTTAACTAGGAAAATAGATCTGGTTACACTTTTTAGTATCAGCACCATCCCTACCTTCACTAAGCTTGCCCCCAAACAGTGAGGGTCACTATTTTTCTTCTCAGTTATGATGGTGTGAGACGAACAGTCACTGCCATATCCAAAGACAAGCGTGTGGCATTTTCAACCCCAGAAGTGTACCATTTTCAATCTTTCTTTTAAACAGACATCAAGTCAAACAAAACAAAACAAAACAAAACCAACCAACCAACCAACCAACCAACCAAACAACCAAACAAACAGAACAAACTTAAAACACAAACAAAAACGAAACCCGAACATTGTTTCAAATCGACCGCACAGATGCTTATGTGACTGTCTGTCTGTGACAAATTAAATAAGTCAGAAAGATTTTCCGATCTCTTCATGAATAGAACTACCAAATTAAAATCGAAAGTGTAAATTGATGAGGAGAGGCAAATGCATTCGCTTCAAGAAAAATGTTATATGCAAGCATAATTGTTTCGTGTATTTTGTCACAGTGGATTTATCTTGTGAAATTCAGGCTACTGTCCAAGGAGAAAGCGTTGTTGCAGCGCATTGCCACGCATTTTTTTCTTTGTATGAGTGTAACTCCCTTGTTGTCATGAGATCTTTAATGTACGCTGAGTGCTGCACATGAGACCCCCAGTTTATTGTAGACCACCATTTAAGATGAAGTGAAAGTGGGACTGGTGGGTGTTAGGGGAGAAAAGTCCCGGTTCCGTCCGTGATTCAAACCCGCGTTCCTGGTGTCCTAGATAAGTGCTTTAACCACTACACTACACAATTTCACTTTTCTCGCCACTTTTGTATCGGGAGACAGGCTTAAGATCAAGATCGCATGAATCTTAAAACTACCTTAAATTAATACTTAGTAAGGTGTACAACCAGCACTTTCAGGAACTTCTCATAATACCAATAAAATGTTTTCACTGTTGTGATAATCTGCCACTTATTTTATTTCAACCGAAGTTTCTCCGAGGTGACAAAAGTATACAGTCTTGATTTTTCTGTAATGTAACGACTTTTTTATAGAAAGGAAGTTTGTCGGGTCGGCTTGACCATTTTGCTATTTCTTCCCTGGCGCCTGCACTCAGACTGATACATTTAGGTTTGTTCAATAAAACCTCATTTTCTTAAGAGAAAGCTTTTAGTGTCACATTTACTAGTCAATCTATGTTTTCTCCGTTTGATTTTCTAACTCATTTTGTGTTTGAATGTTCGCAAGACAATAGGAATCGTATTGAATTGGAAGCTATGATGTGTTTCTTAACAGTTATATGAACCGATTTATTTCTTCAACATAATATGCTCAACATTATAGTCCCCCTTTTCCCTTATTTCCACTTCATTTTCATTTTTTTTAAACTTGCATTCCTCTCTCTCTCTCTCTCTCTCTCTCTCTCTCTCTCTCTCTCTCTCTCTCTCTCCTCTCTCTCTCTATATATATATATATATATATATATATATATATATATATATATATAATATTTTTTATTTATATAGCGCAAAATCTTGACAAAATCAAATCTAAGCGCTGAGCGTATACATGCATACATACCTACACACACACGAGCGCACACATGCATACACACATGCCTACATACCCACATACACAAATCTAAGCTGAGCGCACACATGCATACATACATACATACACAAATCTAAGCGTATACATACATACACACATACATACACACGTACGCACATGCATTACACAACAATTACAACATTTATACAGCGCAAATCTCGACAAAATCAAATCCAAGCGCCGAAAAGACACACACGCACACACGCACGCACGCACACACACGCACACACACACACACACACACTCACACACACATACACACACACACACACACACACACACACACATGCATGGCCACAAATGGGGAGAAAAGAATAAAAGCAATAAAAGCAAGAATAAAACCAATGGAAAACCACAGAGAGCACATCATATACAATTATATATTAAAACAAAGTGATTCCCCTCCGAGCGGAGACAGGCTGCAGAGGGGGTTGAGTGAGGTTAGGATTTTATGCAGAGGAGAAAAGGTAAACGGGGGCTGCGTTATTGAGGCTTTTGTAGCACATGGTGTCTAGTTTGTACTGTATGCGCTTTGATACAGGGAGCCAGTGAAGTTGTGCCAGGAGAGGAGATATATGGTCAGCTTTTTTCTTTTTGAGTACAAGGCGTACAGCATTGTTTTGAATGCGCTGTAGGATGTGAATGGTGGAGGCAGGAAGACCAGACAGGAGTGAATTGCAATAGTCAATGCGAGACATTATGAAGGAGAGAACGAGTTTTGCAGTTGTTTCGACAGAGAGATACTTCCTGATCAGGCTTATACGATGGAGATGATAGTAGCAAGATCGTTTGAGAAACAAAGTTGTTCATGGACAGGGTAGAGTCAATGCAGACACCAAGGTTTTTAGCTGAATCAGAAATTGGGACTGATGTGTTACATAATGGGAGAGAAAGAGGAGGCAGCTGGGAAAGTTTCTGACGGGTGCCAATGAGGATAGCTTCTGTCTTGTCGTCATTAAGCTGAAGTCTATTGTGTGTCATCCAGTTCTTAATGTCCGAGTAACACTCAGTGGTGCGAGTCAACAGGCGCTGTATATTATCAGGTGAGTCACTATCTTGAAGTTGGGTGTCATCAGCATAGAAGTGGTGTTTTATAGAGTGGGAGTTGATGATGGTGGACAGGGGGGAGGTATAAAGAGTGAAAAGAACAGGGCCAAGGACAGATCCTTGTGGAACACCACAGGTCAGGTATGCAGGTTGAGAGTAAGTGCCATTGATGAGAACAGTTTGTTTTCTGTTTGATAAATACGAAGTGAAAAAGGAGAGAGCAATGTCAGAGATGCCAAAAGTGTGATGAAGTCTAGAAAGGAGAATACCATGGTCAATGGTATCGAAGGCTGCAGACAGATCAAGGAGTGTGAAGAGAGAGACTTTGCCAGTATCAGTTGCAAGGAGGAGATTGTTGAGAATGTGTAGTAGGGCAGTTTCAGTGCTATGGCACTGGCGGTAGGCTGACTGGAAAGGATTGAGGAGATTGTTGGCAGACAGGTGAGAGTTCAGCTGGTTGAGGACGACCTTTTCAAGGAGTTTTGACAAGAAAGAGAGATTAGAGATAGGCCTGTAATTTTTCAGTTCATTTGGGTCTAAATTGTGTTTCTTGAGGAGAGGGTGAACAATAGCAGACTTGAAAGAATCTGGGACAGTTCCAGTTTGAAAAGAAGTGTTGATGATGTCACTGATGAATGGGAGGAGAGTAGGGAGACAATCGAAGTAGAGAGAACCTGGAAGAGGATCCAGTTCGCAGGTTTTGAACGACATGGATCTGATTGTGTTGAAAATTTCTTCTTGTGAGATTGGGGTAAAAGTAGTGAGAGGTGTGCCAGAGAAGGAAGGGTCAGGTGGGCATGGTTGACAGGGTGTCCTGTCAAGCCTGTCACGAAGAGTTTGTATTTTGGTGGTGAAATACTTAGAGAATACAGATGGGAGTTCTTCATTTGTATGTTTTGTTGGGAGAGGTAAGTCTTTTCGTGTGCCAAGGAGATGATTCATGGTTGTAAAGAGTTCTTTTGAAGAAGAGGCATTCAGGATTTTGGTTTGGAAATAGCTTGTTTTTGCAGATGCAATGAGGGTGGATACTTTTGTTTTAGAGGCTTGGAAAAGTTGCCTGTGTACAGTGAGTTTGGATTTGCGCCAGCGGCGCTCTGCTCTGCGGCGGGCACGTTTTGCACAGGCTATCTCATGAGTGAGCCAGGGGGTAGGGGGGCGGTCAGGTAAAAGACGGGTTGTGGCTGGAGCATGATTGTCCAGAAGATGGTGGAGAGTATATATATGTATATATATATATATATATATATATATATATATATATATATATATATATATATATATATATATATATATATATATATAGAGAGAGAGAGAGAGAGAGAGAGAGAGAGAGAGAGATGAATATATATATATGTGTGTATACATGTATAAATATATTTATATCTTTCTTTCTCTCTCTTTCCCATTCACTCCTCTCTTTATCTCTGTCTTTCCAATTTTTAGTCCTTTTCTCGTTGTTGCTCGTTTTCCCTTTATTTCCACTAACGCCTTTTGTAATTATGAATTTGTCAATCTTTTGTATATCTCAAACACACGCCTTTTTCACATACAAAGACATATACACGCAACACCACGCACACGCACACTCACGCACACGACATACACGCACACACATACACAAGAGCACACACACGGACACACACGCTCACACTTGCACAAAACACACACACTCACACACTAATACTATCACACAACACACACACAACACAACACAACACAACACAACACAACACAACACACACACAACACACACAACACAACAACACACACACACAAACACACATACACACACACACACACACACACACACACACACACACACAACACACACAAGCAACACACACACACACAACACACACACACACACACACACACACACACACACACACACACATACACACACACACACACACACACACACACACACACACACACAAAACATACACAGACAACATACAGACACACACACACACACATAACCACACACAACACACACACGCATACACACACAACACAACACACACACACACACACACACACACACACACCACACCTACACACACACACACACACATGGCTTTGAATTATATGATACATTTTCCTTGGACACTTCCCCAGATATTTTTTGCGTTAATTCAAAATCTGTACTTCAAGCTCTTGAATTATCAAAATTACAAACAAGATCTGAAATGATATTGAAAATTACTCACTTGATTAATATTTTATCCTTAAGAGGCATTGATAGTACTTTCTGCTGGATACCATCTCATAGTTCTTTTCATTATAACGATATGGTTGATAGGGCTGCCAAACGGGGGGCAAAGAGCTCACCAGATTCAAATAATGTACAACTTTCCCTCTCATTGTATGAGTGTTATACCTTAGTGGACTCCTATGTATGGAAGCAGTTTCAAGATAAACAGAAAAAGTATGAAAAATGTTATATGAACTTTGAAATTATCAAAACACTTAAGCAGTTTCCTGCCAGCAGAAGTGTACAATCCCTTATGTATAGGTGGAAACTTGATGCATTTAAAACAAAATACACCAGGAATATAGTATGTCTGTGTGGAAAAAAGATAACACATAGTCATATTCTTTCATGTGTTCGGGTGAAACGACATATTCCTATACTATCTAAGAAGACAGTTTCTGATATATTTGCCTCACCATCCTTAATATATGAATTTTTTGTTAGCCTGTCAAGAAGTCCTATAGCAAATTATCTTTAGCAGGCCGTTATTTCACATGTTCAATGTTATGGTTAGCCAATTTTACTGTTTCAATTGTTAATTATGATAACGTCTTGTGATTTTGTTCCTTCTCGTCTTCGGCACAGTTGTTTTCTGGTTCATTTCTTTTTCCTGAAGATTAACCATTTCCAAGTATACTCTTCACTCTTCATGAATTTTTGTGTGTGTGTGTGTCTAAAATCACTTAAGTGAATAGACATTAAACGAAAGACCACACACACACACACACACACACACACACACACACACACACACACACACACACACACACACACACACACACACACACACACACACACACACACACACACACACACACACACACACATGGAAATAGAGAGAGGGAGAGGAGTGAGGGAGAGATGGGGCGGTGGTTATGTATGGCGTTCACAACGATTATCGACTGATATGTAAAAGGAATGATAATTTCTTTCTCTCTTTCACACATATACACATAGGCAAACCTCCACGCAAACACGCACATACATGTATACACTCACCCACAGACGCGTGCGTAACATTTCAGTTATCTCAAGTTTGTTCTGACTTTGCGTATTGACTGTCCACGCCTCATCACCGTACAACAGTATCGGTTCTATATAACACTCAAGAACTCTCTTACTGACATTAATTGATAGGCATTGATTGGTAAGAACGCTTTTCATCCTCTTGAATGCTGTTTTCGCTTCGCTATTTCTGTTGGCAATTTCTGATGTGCATCTGTCGTCTGGTGAGACAACATTTGTTGTGCCATTTGCTGTTTTTTTGTAGAGGGGATTTGTTGTTTTTAACTGATTACCATGACTTCAGTGTTCTTGCTATTTAGCTGCAGCCCTTTATTTTTGCTTTCTGTTTGTATTATATTCACAAGATTTTGTAGGTCTTTGTCATTTTCTGTATTTTTTTCATGTTCGGAGTCATCAGCGTTACAAAGATTGTTTTATCTTTTTTCCTCCAGCCTTTATCCGAGGGATTCTTCTAGGTTCCTCATGATGGGGATGGCTTCGCTGTGAAGTGAAAACATATCTAGTGACAGGGTATATATATATATATATATATATATATATATATATATATATATATATATGTATGTATGTATATACATATATATACATATTATAGTATATTACATATATATATGTGACTGGTTCTTGCAAACGGGGTCACAAGTCGCAACGTGTGAACTGAGATACGGGCCTGAAAAGGTGGTGAGGGTCGATCTGGGTGATTTGAGATTTTTGTTCCTACACATTGTCTGACCATTAATTTATTAATTATGGCAAAGATTAAAGTGAAATTTGGGCTGAAAGAGTGTTAAAATAACATTTTAAAGTGATAACCCATCGAGAATTGCAAATTTTTTCCGTGAAAATGCGTGTGTTTGAGCTTTAATTTAGGCCATGAAACCGTACAGGGCCTCAGCATATCGCATACCGTTGGAATCAGCTCGCGAAATAGCTAGTATGTAGTGCAGAACCACTTTATCTATCACTTCACTAAGTTTGATGAAGATAGAATACTGGTTGCTTAGGAAAAAGCAGAGAATTTTGTTGTCCTTCTTTAACTCTGCTTTTCTCAAAATGGCCGTCCCATCATCCACTCCCTTTAAATTACTGTAACTCGCTCGATTTTCCAGTTAGACAGTTGAATTATACATCATTGGAAAGAACATTTTTCTGCTTTCCGGTGATATAAATATCTCTATACCCCCCAGATTAAGTTGTGACCCCATTCGTGAGAACAGGTCACATATATTTAGGGGGGGGGGGGGTGTAGAGAGAAAGATATGGATGGATGGATGGATGGAAGGATAGATGGATCGATAGATGGATGGATGGATGGTTGGATGGGTCGATGGATCGATCGATAGATAGAGAGATAGATAGATAGACAGACTATAGATAGATAGATAGATAGATAGATAGATATTAAGATAGATAGATAGATGCTAAGATAGATATATAATACAGTCATTATCATCATCATCATCCTCATCATCGTCATCATGCGTATTACTGCATGACGTTGGCGATCATGGCACCCCATACAAATATGTCTTATGTCGCTGCGAGCGTATCTCCTCCCTTATTATCCACACCCTCTCTGCGTGGCTATCTAGTAGTTTCTCCTTGGGTCCACTTATTGTTGTTTCACCTCTAGATTTCCAATTGTCAGCAGTGCTCAAATTTCACTTGCCTCATGAAATGACCTTAAATGTTGTTTGTCTGTTCTAATACTGCCTTGGTGTCTTCCTTGCTGTCTATGGAACTTTAGACATTCTTCTTAGAAACCATATTTTAGCTGCCTCATTGTTGTTCTGACTTTGCTTGTTGACTGTCCAGGTTTGTATTTCATAGTTAGAACGCTTTTCATTTTCTTGAATACTGTTTTAGTTTTGCCAATTCTGCTGATTAATTCTAATGCTAGACTCGAGGGACGCAGAGGAGGTCTAGCACTCTAGCGTGCGGCACGCAGGCCCACCAGCATGTGGACAGACCGTGGTGCCCACGAACGAGACCCCCAGCTATGGGTAAATAGCACCAATACCTTGTGGGTGTCCCAGGAGAGACTAAGGCTAAAGGAGATAACCCTAACAGAAAATTACCACTGCTTTGTTGTTGTCTCAGGAGAAACCAAGGCTAAGGGAGTAAACTCTGATAGTCCCACTTCCTTGTGGATAGTCGTAGTAATGACAAAGGCTAGCGGAGACTCCGTACAAAAATCGGTGGAAGGCAAGGGGAAACTACCATCGTATACTCCAACTTATTGAGGCAGCCGAAGGAAAAAAATCATGATGAGGACAAGGAACATAATTAAAAGAGAAATAGCAGAACAGTGAGGATTTTTTGAAGGGAAAGAAAGTATTAATACTGCATACATCCATAGAACTCATAGAAATATCAGTTGAGTAGATACGTATGTATATTCATGTTTTTTGTTGGTTGTACCAAGGCTTTTGATCGGGTAAGACACAAAGTATTAAACAACCAGCTAAACAGGCTCAATGTTGATGGAAAGGATCTAAGAATAATATACATTATATGTATTGGGAACAAACAGCATCAATATGAGTAGAAAATGATGTAAGCTCTTTCCAAAATATCAAATTTTGGTGAGGCTGGGATATGTTCTGCCATCAGATTCGTTTTCATTTGACAGCGAAACCATATTGAGAAATCTAGACGAATGCTCTGGGATAAAATTTGAAGGAAAGACGTTAAGCATTCTTCGTTATGCAGATGACACCGTTCTTGTTGCAGAAACTGGAAAAGACCTACAAAATCGTGTGAATATACTAGAAATAGAAAGGAAAACATGAAGGGCTGGAGCTGAATAGCAAGCAGACTGAAGTACTGGTAATCGGTAAAAAACATGAAATCCCCTCATGCAAAATAACAACACATGGCACAACATTGAGGCAGGTTGATAAGTTTAAATGTCTGGGAACAGTCATCTCACCAGACGGCAGATTCACATTAGAAATAGCCAGCCAGCAGAATCAGCCAAGCTTAAACAGCATTCAAGAAAATGAAAAGCGTTCTTATCAACAAATGCCTATCAAGTAACTTCACAATGAGAGTTTTTCGGTGTTAATTGAGCGGATACTGTTGTACGGACGTGAAACGTGGACAGTCAACAAGCAAAGTCAGATCGAGGAAACTGAAATGTGGTTTCTAAGAAGAATGCTAAGAGTTTCATGGACGGCAAAGAAAATAAATGAGACATTCTTGAAAGAGGCAAACACACAAAAAATAACGAAGAGGCTGGAGTGAAAAAGAGCATAAGGTACACCTAGCGAGAAACAATGGACAGACTTGTGGAGTAGATGAAGAAACAGACGGAGGGAGATGTACTTGCAGCCATGATCACCAAAGCCATGCAGCAGGACACATGATAATGATGAATTCTATTGTCATCGGCCGTCTGGTGAGATGACTGTTCCCAGATATTTGAACTTATCAATTTGTTTCAATGCTATGTCATTAGTTTTTATTTTACACGAGAGGATTATTTATTTTACTGATTACCACGATCTCAGGTTTCTTACTACTTAGCCCTAGCCCTTTATTTCTGTTTTTTATGTCTGTATATTCACATGAATGTGTAGGTCTCTGCTAGTTCTGGTTAACACGCAAACTTCTTTGATGAAGTAAATCAAAAGACAGAGGACGCAGGCTGTAACTTTATAATTATGGGAGGCGACTTAAATGTAGCCCTGGATTTAAACAAAGATGCTTATACCTAAAGGACTATGTTAAGCCGTTCGGGATCAAGACAACAAAAATTAAGCAGTTAATGGCAGCTTTTGATTTAACGGATTTTTGGAGGCAATTTTATCCAGAAAATAGACAATACACATGCAGAAAGTTCAACACAAATAAGCAAGGCAGATTACATTACTTTTTCGTTTCTGAAAATCTGCTGGAAAATTTGAACAATGTTATAAACAACCAAATGTTTTTGAGATGCTATTATTAGAAATCAGAGGAAAAACAAAATCGTATGCAACATTCAAGTAAAAAATCGACATGAAAAATAACAACAAAACAAAAGCTGAAGACAGAAATTAAATCTCTTCAACGTAAACATAACTAAAAAAACAACGACCATTAGCAAACAAAATATAACAGTTAGGAAACATACGATCACTGAAGATCCAGTGTATGGTTGTTAGATCAAGAGCAAGATGGCTAACACAACGAGAAAAAGTTAGTTATTACTTCTGTAATTTAGAGAGTCGCAATTTCACAAACAAAGCAATACTCTTTCTACAAAAAGACGATGGTAACATCACATTTGATAAAACTGGTATTTTCAGTGAAGTTCAAAAATGTTCTCGTAAACTATATCAACATGAAAACAAACTGAAGATAGTTTTCCAGGTATTCTAAATGAACAACAGACAGGTCTCTTATGAGGAAGATACATAGGCTAAAACATTCAGTTACTTTATGAATCTCTGCTGTGTACGGTTGATTTTGAAAAGGCATTTCATAGTGTATCGTGGTCTTTTATGAGCAAATGTCTGGATTCTTTAATTTCGGTCCAGACATAAAAAGGTAGGTAAAATATTTTACAAAGATCTTACAACATGTGTCTATGTAAATGGGCATTATACAAAATGATTTGACATATACAAAGGGATAAGACACGGTGTTCCATAACTGCCATATTTGTATTTCATATACGCAGAAATTTTGTCATCTATGATAAGACAAAACAGAGAAATGAAGGGAAAATGTACAGGATAAAGAAATTCTTTTGTCTCAATTTGCAGATGATACAACACTCTAACTAGATGAGAAATGAAAGATGTTTTATTAAAGCTATTTCCACAACTAAATATAAATTACAAAAAAACAAAAAAACCACAGGTAGTTTGGATAGGCAGTAAGAAAAATTGCAAAAATAGATTTCGAAGAAATATGAATTTTTGTTGGGATCCAGGAATCTTTAAGGTTTTAGGAATAAGATTTTCAGCTGATACAAAACAAATAGTGGATATCAATTATGAAAATAAAATGAAACAGATAAACAAAATGTTGTGGATATGAAACAAATGTCAATGTAGCCCTGGTAGGACAAATTACAGTTACTTAGACCCTTATTATTTTCGAACTCACATATTTATTTCACTGCTGGATCCTACAACAAATGCATGAATGAAATTGAGAGACTGCTGTTTTACTTCTTTTTGGGGCGGAAAAGTAAATAACATTAAAAAGACAATATCCTGTAAAACATATGATGAAGGGGAATAAATATGCTTAAGGTTAGTACTTTTTAGCCTCTTTTAAACTTATGTGGTTGAGAAAGCTTGATGAAAAACAACAACAAATATTACTAATTTTGTGTATGTGAATATTTATCCCGAATTTGACAATTTACAGTGCTTTGGGGGTGAGTATGCAAATATACTGATGACTTAAAAACTTAAATAATGAATGTTCTCCTTCTGATTATGAAGAACTTTTGATAGAATGTTTATTCCATAGTCTGAATATAATAAGAGGATAAATACTTTATATATAAAAGAGTGAGGTCGAGAATGGTATTACAAAAGTAAAACATCTAACAACTTCTTGTGGAAATGTCTATGAAATTTATGAATTTAAGAACAAATATCCTTTTCTGAGAATAACGCTCTTGGTATATGAAGGAATCAATAGTATAAAAGAACACCAAGACAAATTACTGAAGAATAAAAGATCTCTTAAAGGAATAACCACTGAATATCTTTTCAAATATAAATTTGTGGAGTCTTCCCTGTACAGTTTTTGTAAAGAAGAAAAAAAAAACATCCCTCCGTTTTTGGCAATGTGCAATAACAAAACACTGTTGGACAAATTTACAAGATCTCGTTAAAAATAATGGTGTGCATTGCACTAACTTCACGCTTTCTAAGCACATCTGGTTATGCATACTGTGAGTCAGTGAATGAGTGAGAGTGTGTTTTGTGTGTTTGTATAATGTGTGTGTGTGTGTTGTGTGTGTGTCTGTGTGAGAGAGAGAGAGAGAGAGAGAGAAGGAAGAGGGAAGACAGACAGACAGAAGACAGACAGACAGACAGGAGAGAGAGAGAGAGAGAGAGAGAGAGAGAGAGAGAGAGAAGGGTTGGGAGGGGGGGGGGAGAGAACGTGAATTAGCGACTATGTTTTAATATTTCTAATGAAATTCGTTTAAGAAATTTTTACTTCAGTGGTAAAATGTTTTTTGTCAAAAACATTACAAACTTTCATCATTTCATAAACTTAACATGTAAAAAATTTAATTCACCAGTGCTAAGACGTTTTCTTGCATGCCAGAGAAGCGTAATGTATGAAATCATTACAAGCTCCTTTTCTAAAGAGACTATGCAGTTTTTAACCTTGCCCAGATATTGCATTGGGCATTTGTAAAAAAACACCTTCGATAAAATTCATAATTTCCATTAGTATTGAATGCTGAACATTATCAAACATTAAATACATGTACATTAAGTACTGAACACAAAATATTGAGCATCGAGGCTCTTTTTCTGTAGGTGTTTCAAACTGGGAATATGGGGGCGGTTTGTTACTTAGTTGGTTCGTTTCATTTCGTTTAATTGTTTATTAACTAACTCGTTATTTATGGATTTGATGGTTGCTTGGTTGGCTGGTTGGTTAATTCATTGGTTAGTTGGTTAGGTATATTAATTGGTTAAATAGTTAATTAGTTAGTTGATTGTCCTTGATTGATTAGTAAGTTGATGATTCGTTAGTTGGTTGCCTGGTTAGTTCTTTGATTGATTGGCTTGCCAGTTCAAAGTCCTGGGTTTGGTTGCTGGACAAAATATGAATTTTATTTCTTTTTCATGAGTGGCGGTCTGGATGTCAGCCTTTGCATAGCATTCTCCACCAGCAATGAAGAGGATTGAGTGAAATCCCATGTTTAGCATGCACTTAGTAAGTGTAAAAGAAACCACGGCAACAAAGCTGTTAACCTAGCTAACCTCTCGACGATGAAAGAGACCATAGCGTTAAAATTATTTCCCTGGTTCAGTTCTGAACAAACATCTGCTCTGACAGGTTAACACAACGTATGGATACAAAAATAATATTAAAAAAAAAATCAATAGCAACGTACTCTCTTCTGAATGGATAACCCTGTATTTTATGCTGGAAAGCAGGATTCAGAGTAAATCGTCCAGTGTAGTTTATTAAAGTAAGACACATTTTATATCTTTCCTGGTATTTTTTAATCTTTCACCAGCTGACGCGATGCCGTTTAGAAGAGGTGAAACAGAACCACAGAAAAGTGGATGAGAGGAAGACGAGAGTTATCTGAAACTTGTGATATAAAATGTCATCAAACTTCAACTTCTGTCTTGGAAAAATCAATTTTCTGTGTGAGCTAAAAGCTCCTGACACATTCAGCATAAATTTCATCCATAACAATAAGTCAATTCTTTAAGAGTTGCTCGGAACTTAGAACTGAGCACCAGATAAGCAAAAATGTTGGCTGTAGAGTTCACACAAGAAGCGAGTAAGATGTTCACATAGACGACATGGAATGTGTTGTGGTATTTTTGATACATGTAGAAATCTGGGACGAAATAACACGTGACGCCAACACACACTTCTGGTAAAACTAACACATTATAAACAACACATAAAAACAGCAACATCTTGGTGATACGATTATCTCTCCACCCAGCATCAGTTTGTCCACTCTCTTGCATTTGCTGTCGTTTACGTGATGCTTGACGCAGTTTAATGATGTGATGATGCAAGAAAGGGTAACAACTGTGAAAAAGACAGGTTTCAGAATCATTTGGATGAGGGAAAGCATTGTCACTGGAAGTCTGTTGTTCATGGTGAACCAGTCATTGATGGCCAGGTAGGCAGTACTGCGGTTGGTCAAAGGATCCACTGTCCATTTTACTGTGTGGTGCAACATACTGGGAAGATGCACAAGGAGAAGACCGAGGTACATCATCACAATGGCTACCAGCATGGCTCTGCATGGGCAAATGTGGAGACAACCATCATATTTTTTCCTACGTTTCTATTTAGAAAGAGTACAACATTACCCTGTAAGGTGTGCATTTTGAAATGATTTCGTTTAGTTTAGTTTATGTCGTTGACTTTCTGAATTATTTGCAATATTAGACATGACGGTCACAGTGTATTTGAAAACATTCTTTTTTCTATTTTGTAAGTTAATTTCATAACTTTATAAATGTTTCTTCGTGTTTTAATCTTTACTATGCAGTTTGCCTGGCGTCTTTTAAACCTCAGTCTTGAGTCAAAATGACTACTCTTCACGTGTAGACTTTTGCGAAGATAGACCAAAGGACTGTTTTGGTTTCTATGTTTTCTATTAATAGTCTGTACACTGTTTCCTGATGTATAACATGGTCCCTTTCACTGACAACGGATAGTGGCAATGGGTACGGATTTCCTTTCCATGATCACGGGAAACTTTCATTTCGTAAGGCGTCTGTCTGATAGAAATTCAAGGACTTAGACATCGTATCGCGAAGATGGTGAACTGCATTTGGACTTCACTCTATTCAAATATTTCTATTTGAGTTTGTTTCACTAAAAAGGAAGTTGAGTTAACAGACTAGTGACGTTAAAAGGAATAATGATCATTTTCAACATTATCACGCAAACAGTCTAAATAAAACATTACGTTGTACTTTACATAGTAACGTATTATTGTTATGTTTTACACAGTGACAACTGAAGCAGTAAAATGAAACAAATAGGCACCAGAAACCACTATCTTAAACAAACAACCGAGCATGTAAACAGTCAAACCCATGAAGTCAATATATTTTTCACACATAGAAAAATAACACAGACACACCAACACGCGCGCGCGCGCACGCACACCACACACACACACACACACACACACACACACACACACACACACACACACACACACACACACACACACACTCACACACACACACACACACATATCACACACCACAACACACACACACACAACACACACACACACACACACAACACACAACACACACACACACACACACACACACACACACACACACACACACACACACACACACACACACACACACACACGAGATGTGGTTTCTAAGAAGAATGTTGAGAATTCCAGGACAGCAAAGAAAACAAAAGAGACAGTCTTGATGGAGGCAGACACAAGTAGATCATTCATAAGGAAGATTAGGAAAAGACAGGCAACATTTATAGGCTATTTATGAGGAAGGGGGATTTGGAGCACCTGGTCACAACGGGAAAGCCGATATTTATTGCGTACAAAATGCGACAAACACAACAACAGATCAACAAACAAGATCTTCTGCTTAAACCGGGTTTTTTTTTCTCTTTTCTATAAACAGCCTACCTGTGAGACAGCAGTCTGCCTGCCTTGAGTGGCATGACCACACACAGACACCGATCCACACTCATGATCACGATGAGACCAGCAGACACAAAGTTGGCCCAGAGAATGACATAGCCAATATTAGCGTTCTTTATCACTTCCCAGTTGGAATGCTGCACTTTGTCCCAGGTTTTGATGTAACAGTCAACCTTTATCAAGAACTGACTCATGAGATTGATGAGGTCTGCCACAGCCAGCCAGAAGAGGAGCAGATTGATCCTGTCTGACAGACCTTGCTGTAACAATAAGTGGTAGATGAGTGACCTAGATGACAGTGGTAATAACCGTTTATACAAATCAGAAATCAGAGCATAAATGAGACTTCAAATCACCAACTAAACATCGTCAGTTACTCGAAAATTTAAACATAAAACAAGTAGCAGTATGTGTGTCAAACTCTCGTCTAATGTGGATTATCACACTAACAGACAAGTAGATACTTTACTGTTTTATTTAACAAAAATATAAAAAATAAACTAGTTCATCAAAGCTATCTTTAGCGTAGGAACTTTCTGTTAAAGTAACCGTCTCAAGCTCTCAAAAATGAGAAATTCACACACATCGGAAATACACATCAAAGCAATTCTGTCACAGTGCACAAGCACAAAAACTAATTCACACCATGATAATTAAAATCACCATATCAATAAATGACTTTTTCTGAACATTATGTTTCAAATATCTCAAATCGCTTCTGGTCACATTTTCAATAGTATAAATGTTTCGAACTTCAAGCCATGTATACTAAAACCTTTGGCGTCACTATCTTCTTCAAACAAAGTGTACAACAGACTTCATCAGCTCTTATGAAACCCTCTACATTTTTAAATCAATAATAGTAAACTAAGAATCAAATAAGGACACTGGCCTTAAGAAGGCTGTTAGCTTGGAACTTGTTCAGCAAATGTTTAGAAAATCAAAGTTATCATTTTCTCATTATCAAAGAAGAGAAAAGTTATATTAGCAGAAGTTGCTCAAACTGTAAGTTTGACACTGACGATAGAGAATCTGTTGACCCTTTCCCCCTATGTGTCTGACTGATGAAATATGGCAATATGCCGAAAGAACATGGAATGCAAAACTGGAGACCTCCTAACAATTTCAGATAGAGCTGTATGGTTATGCTGTTAAGAAGAACTGGTATTCTCATTCAGTATATCCGCTATACAGCAGATTGCATATTGAAGATTGTGTGTTTCAGATTGTTGTTAACAATATCTACCTGGTAGCCTAGCTGAAGAACAGTCAAGACACTAAAACACGAGAAAAGAATCAGAACGTGTATTTCATACCAATCAGACAAGACAAATACGTGTTCTGATTCTTCTTGTCGTGTTTTCTTTGGTTCCTGTTTGCTTGAACGCGGGCAGTCACACTTGTTTTGGATTTCAAGACACCAGAACAGTTTTATCGTGGTATCACAAAAAGACCGTACAATTTATAAAGCAGTTAGGACCTCCAGCGTTGAAGCAAAATAGAAACCAGAAAAACACAAAATAGAATGAAAACACGTAGTTAAGGTAAAAAAACAAAGCAGGTGCAAATTCTTCGTTAGTTTACTTTTGTCAAGCGTACACTAAAGACATCAAAGAACAAATACAGACCACAAAAACACAACCAAAAAAAATCAGAACACGTATTTAATATAACAAGAAAAGGCAGACAGAAGAAGTCGGTAAATTAGTCTTAGTGCACAAAGGACAAAAAGCATGCAACATAATTTAAGGGAAAACTGCAACAGTTCCCTGATGTTTCGTCGATCAGAAGGAGATGATCGATGTTAAATCATAAAGTGTTTGTGAACTGTAGTAAATGGGAAGCAGGGGAGACAAATGACTTGATTTCCTCTTTACTCAATGAAACGCCAGGAAGAGATACTGTTTTTCTCCCAAATTGTATTTGTTCTTTGTTATCTTTTGCGTATGCTTGACAAAGACCAGTAGGCCGAAAGTTGCGCCTGTCTCGTTTTGTTATATGAAAAACACGTTCTGATTCTGTTTGTGTTTTTCAGGTTCCTTTTTGCTTCAGTGCTGGAGGTTATTTTGGTTTCGGTTGTGTAAAGCAGTTGTAATGGATTTCCTTAAACAGCAAAGAACAAGAATCAGTTATCGAACATTAGAATAAACAAACTATATATGATTGAATAGTTTTTCAGACAGGAAAAAAAACTCTCATTTCTGAAAACCATTCGAGAATGGTGGCCAGTGAAGAAAAGCAACCTTACAAAATCATTATACTGGAAATTATGAAACTTGAATGTATCATAACACTATTTCAAATGGCCACCTTTTTGAACATTTCACATTAAGTTATATTACGTTTCAGCAATAACATGCAATAACCAAAATAAAAGAAATTTTTCATACGCACAGGATCGTGTTTCAATTCGGTGAATTCTCAAAACCATATGCGTTCCACTTTGTAATACATATTTTGCACATATCCCATTCGGAATCCATGATCAAATCCTGTGCTGTACCTGGCAGCTTTATTGCCTAAATTATCATTCTGATATTCTGTTTATCACAATGTCAAGCTACCCACTGGCACAATTGCGCGAAATATTGTTTGGATAGATTTGCAGCCTGATATTTTGCTTAATGTAAATCAAAGATTTACCCAATAGCACAAATATTAATAACTTGCTGGGGTGGCTGGGTAGTGGCACTATAGTCATGTTTGACCGAACTCTCAGTGCTACTGTCACCGTTTTGCGTGGGACCAGCCATCACTTTTGTCAACCATCTCTTCATTACCAACACTTTATACTCTTGCCGGATAAAGAATGAATGAAATACAGGAATAGTACTCAGTGAAATGTTCATGAGTTGCAAGAAAGCATACACTGTATTGCCTCTAAGTGAGACCAATAAGCCATATACTGCATCAATCTTATTTATGTGAGAGGCCAAAAGACCCACTGAGGGAATGACCTGCCAATGAAGTTCCACAGTTTTTGAAAACAGTTTGGCTGAATTACCTCTCCACATCCAGATTACATTCCTAGATTATGAGTCTTCTGTAATGTTCTTTCTTCACGCATGTATGCCACAAAGCGTCAAACAGTTCTCATAGTATTCTATTCCCAAATGGCTACGTAATAGTTTGCTATTATGTAATGACTGGTGTTAAAAGCATTTTATACAAGCAAGTGTGTATTGATTTTCATTGGGAATTTTGTTTTCGTGTACTCCAAAATCGAAATATTATTTTTTTGTACCAGACTTTCTCCATAATTTTCTAATTTTCTCGGATGAAAGCATGCATATAGTTTTGTCCACACTGTGAGGACATGTCGCTGCATTGTCTGCATTTTTATAAGAGTGGATGCTGGGCATTTTATTTCCATAAGCCACCGTCTCTGACATGACTCACAGTATTTTTTATTGTGATATCAAATGCTCTGCATGCATATACACACGACGGTAGTTTAGGTACTAAAGCGTTTGTGCACATTTTTATCTCTGGCAGATAGGAAACGTTTCTTCCATTTACCCAAGTAGAATGTGACGCCATTCGAATGCATGTCATGCCCGGATACACTGGTGCCCATTCAGAATTCTGTCGCTCTCAAGATGATTCGTGAAGTCACTTAAAACATTTTGCTCATTATGATTTGTAACTAATGCATGTGAGGAACATTAGTGAGCTAGGTTCCTTGCTGTCATATTTTTAATTGAAACAGGCATCATTATTGTATTCCTCTAGTCCACTGGCAATTTCGCAACGTTATTGGAGACTGATAAAGTTTGTTAAGGGAGCAATGGGCAACGTTATTGGAGACTGATGAAGTTTGTTAAGGGAGCAATGTGCAACGTTATTGGAGACTGATGAAGTTGTTAAGGGAGCAATGTGCAATGTTATTGGAGACTGATGGAGTTTGTTAAGGGAGCAATGTGCAACGTTATTGGAGACTGATGAAGTTGTTAAGGGAGCAATGTACAACGTTATTGGAGACTGATGGAGTTTGTTAAGGGAGCAATGTGCAACGTTATTGGAGATTGATAAAGTTTGTTAAGGGAGCAATGTCATACGCCAGTTCAGTCATGACACGTGAGCTGATTTTTTGCTGCCCTCTTGTCACAAAAGAGCTCACGTTCAACAGCACTCATTTCCTTTGTTGCAATTACCGAGCGCCAAGTGGATTATTTTGAACACGCCGCTAAGCTGCATTTTTGTCTTGCTTGATTTCTATGACGAAGAAATATATATAAACTAATTGTATCACATGCGCTCAGGAGTCAAACTATCTGCCCTGCAGCATGCTGGTACCTATGTGGATCCAAAACAATTTTCACAAAATAATTCCCGTGAACGACAAGAATGATGTAGCTCGCATTTAATGGTTCAATCTTCTTGACAATGCCTCTGTGCTACTGCTCCTATGCTAATCAGTCCAGCTGTTTAGCACAATTAAGACCTAACAAAAATAAATTCACTAAGAGAGCAGTTCGTGAAGGGTTACATATTTTGGGACACACTTTTTACTTTGCTTAGACGATATTCGATCATGGGGAGGATGATGGTGGTGCTATATGTGGCGTTCCATGGTTGATACAGAGTAAGTCTAGATACAGACTGAGCTGTACTCTATGCTTCGTTTCATAATAGATTCTATTATCAACAAGGTCTATGCAATATTGATATAATGCGGCTAATAACTCCTGCATAGTTAAAGGGAAGCAAATCTTGAAAGTGGACTTATATATGTAAGCAAATACCTGACCACTATTGACATTGTCGATATAATGTCCTGATTTTGTAGAACATAGTCACGCCCAGAACATGATTGTTTGATACGTGTCGCTTTATATGATTTTCATAACATGATACAACAAGCGAATAGCATTAGGCAACAGCCACAACATCACATTACTGTATTGTTAAAACAATTAGAGAAACACCTTCAAGTGTGGTTTTGTAAAGCAGATGGAAATATATTAGGTCGTTTTACTCACTTTCCCAGAGAACCCATCATTGAAATCTGGGCTGGTGATTCCAGGAAAACCCACAGGGATCAGGATTGAAAGAATTTTAACCCACAGCCTACGAATACTTAATTATTGCGCCGACAGCTTTATCATAGACAGTGGTAAAATTCTTCACAATTTGAGGATGATTGTACATTTTACATTATATGGTCAAACAGGGTTGGGTACGTTGACACCTGCTGTGTTGTCAAAAAGTATGATGAAAACAACAGTCTGGACTTTGAAGTTTGTTCAAACGGGATTCAAAGCACTTGCCAGTTTCTATCTGCCAGCAGATATCTAGCAGACTTCTTGAGCATGCGCAAACCCTTACGGGTTGACAAGGTCTTGAAATGGATCAGGAAATAGGACCCAATATACAGTGAGACCACAATTGATTATTTTTGGCAATGCGCTGTCAGAATATTCACTACAGAAACGCACTGCTTCCCCATGTGTTGAGAGAATGCACGCAGCAGACAATTTGTCAGCCAGTGTAAATTGCGAGTATTATCGCAATGGACTTCCTAGAAATAACTGAATGGGATTTTTACATAGGATCCCAAACAGTGTGTTCATATATACATTCCATCCCTCCTGCTCACATAACATGAATAGTAACTTGTGATGGCCAGTTTTATTGCTTTATTTCAAGAGGGAACAACCAGCCCCTGCCTTCAAGTGCTGTATTTTCACTGAAATAATGGCAAGATGACGGGTTTCAACACAATTCAAGCTGTAGAGCTTGTATTATCAAAAGGCTGAGATGAAGAAATAGAACTTGATCATTACTCTTGTAGTGATGAGAATGTTCAGGCTGAGGATTTTGTCGTTGTTATTCCCGAAAAGAATGGTCAGTCTTTGAAGACGACGATGAGACTCAGTCAAGTATCAACAGGGAACCGGTGCTACCCATGTACTCCAAGACAAGGAAACCTCAGTGCTTTGGATGTATGTGTGTGTTGTGTGTGTGTGTGTGTGTGTGTGTGTGTGTATGTGTGTGTGTGTGGTTGTTGTGTGTGTGTGTGTGTGTGTGTGTGTGTGTGTGTATGTGTGTGTGTGTGTGTGTGTGTGTGTGTGTGTTGTGTGTGTGTGTGTGTGTGTGTGTGTGTGTGTGTGTGTGTGTGTGTGTGTGTGTGTGTCAGCGTACTACTTTCTACGAAACAAACTTCGTTGTTCCTTTGTTATGTGTGTCTGTCACTCACCTGTTTGTCATTTTGAATTGATAGTCTACGATGAAATTAAATTTTTGTGTGTATTGCTAGATAGTTGGATGCATTTCCATCATACCTGAGTGCTGAACATAATAATGTTTATATCATATAATACACCATACTGACGGCATGGACTGTTTCTCTTTTTCACTGTCGGAAGTTTTCATTTTTTCTTCTTAGAAGACCATTTTTAAGAGTGTCAAACAAAGAGAGAAAATTATTAGTATGATAGTTCAAACATAAATCAGTGGAAACATGAAAGATTATTCTCTGTGAATGTGTGAAAACATATCCACTGTATGTTGAAACTTTTCCACACACAAAAATGAATTTAAATACCACAAATTAGGCGTCCTTGGCCAATCCCTGTGCTAAGATTGCAAGGGTGCACAATGGAGATCATGTCGATGCATGTGACTGTACTTTAAGATGGGCAGTAAACAGACGAGTGTTTTTGTCGTGGAGTGGGATTAAACACACGTAATGAGATAGTGAGTCCACGCCTCAGTCAAAAGAGCAAGCCAGCTTGTGCTGAACACACCTTAAAAAAAAATAAACTGAACAGACGACAATCGGTTTATAGGAAATGGCTAATCAGGTAGGAAGAGTGAAGATAGGTGGGTAGATATATAGGACATAGGCATATACATGCATTATATGTGTGTGTGTGTGTCTATATCAAGTGCCCTGCCGCATGGCGTTGGCGATCATGGCCCTCCACACAAATCTATTCCCTGTCACTGCCAGTGCATCTCCAACCCTCTCTGTCCTCAGACACCCCGCAAGTCCATCCAGTATTTTCTCCCTTGATCTACCTGGTGTTCTCTTTTTTGTTGTGACCAGGTGTTCTAATTCCCCCTTTCCTAATCTTCATTATCAATGGTCTTCTTTTGTCTGCCTCCATCAAGACTATCTCCCTTATTTTCCTTGCTGTCCATGGAACCCTCAACATTCTTCTCAGAAACTACATTTCAGCTGCCTCAGTCTTATTCGGACTTTGTGTGTTGACTGTCCACGCCTCACAACAAATAATAATAATGGTAATACTACTACTACTAATAATAATGATAACAATGTTTATTTGTATAGCGCATATTCCATATAAAAACATGCTCACCAGCGCTTTACATTTTGCAAAAAAAGCAAATGGTAATAAAAATGTTCACAATTACATGCACAATAAGAAAACAACAAACATTAAAGCTATACAAGTAAGAAGACACATAAGAAACCACAAAATATTAAAGTTTAAACACTGAGTTATGTCATAAAAGAACCAACAGATTTTACATATGAATAAAGAGGCATACTGTGTTTATATATTCATGCGTGTGTGTGCATGCGTACGTGCGGTGTGTGTGTGTGTGTGTGTGTGTGTGTGTGTGTGTGTGCGCGTATACGTGTGTGTCCGTGTGTGTCCGTGTGTGTCCGTGTGTGTGTGCGTGCATGCAGGAGCGTGCACACATGCATGTGTAAGAATATGTGTGTGTGCGTGTGCGTGCGTGGCTATGTTTGCATACGTGTGTGTGTGTCTGTGCATGCAATAGTTGTACATTACATTGTAATCAATATTATGAATGACAGTTAAAACACATCACAGAAAAATTCTAATCCATATACAGAAAAAACATTATAACTTCAGTATTACAGCATCAACACTTGACAATCAAAATTACTTCACAGATTATAATCTATTCGCATATCATATATCACAATTTACATACAAAAACGGTTAAGAAATTTCGTAAAGTATTTCAGTCCCTTTCCACTCAGCTTTTCCCCTAACCCCTCCTCAGCTATACACAAATATACAGTGATACACACACATGCTCACTCATGCACACCTCCCCCCCCCTCCACACACACACACACATGCACGCACACACACACCTCGCTCTATGGCCCTGACACAAAATACTATTATACAGGCAGGAGAAATAATCTGATGACAGACTTGCAAACTTAGGCTGTTCATTTTAGATGAGTTTGAAAGAGGTGGGTTTTCAGGTGCTGTTTGAAGTTTGAGAAACACTTAGTTTTTCTGAGAGACAATGGTTGAGAGTTCCATACATTTGGGCCAAAGACAGAGAAAGACATTTTTCCAAAGGTGTCTTGAGAGAGGCGACGAACAGTCAACAGTGAGGTGTCAGAAGAGCGGAGCGTTCGAGAAGGTTTGTAACTCTGCAGGAGGTTGGGAAGATAGGATGGAATGTTCTTATGATAGATACACTGAAAGCAGAAATAGGCAACTTTGTATTGAATCCTAGGCTTTACCGGGAGCCAATGAAGTGTTCTAAACAGAGATTTTGCACTCTCACGCCTGGGCTTGCGGAGAACAAGGCGAGCCGCATGGTTCTGTATGCGCTGAAGTTTACCTGCGCTCTACCTGCGAGTAGAGAGTTACAATAGTTCAGTCTAGATAGTATGAAAGAGACAGCAAGCTTGTTGGCAGCATCAGTGGAAAGAAAGGAGCGAATCTTATCTATTCTGCGTAGCTGATAGTACAGAGTACGGCACACCTGTTTGACATGGGCTTCCATACACAGTGTTTCATCCAGGTAGAAGCCAAGATTTATAACAGTTTGTGAGAAAGGTACATGACAACCAGAGATAGACATGGGGGCATGAGTAACCTGATTGATCTTTGACTTAGTATCAGTAACAATAAGCTCAGTTTTATCATCATTCATCTTCAGCTTGTTTTCACTCATCCACATGGAGACATCCTCTATACAATCTCTCAGACTGCACGCAAGAGCATCAAAATATGATGGGGCAGAAGAGCTATGCAGCTGTGAGTCATCTGCAAAAAAGTGGTATGAGTGACCTGATGAATGACAGTGCTGAGAGGTTGTGTATACATAGTGAACAGGACAGGTCCTAAGACAGAACCTTGTGGGACACCACATTTCAGCACAGATGGATTTAATTTGTGGCCAGTGACATAAATGTATCAGTTCTATATAACATTCAATAACTCTCTTCTGATATTAATTGATAGGCATTTGTTGGTAAGAACGCATTTCATCTTCTTGAATGCTGTTTTGGCTTGGCCGATTCTGCTGGATATTTCTGATGTGCATCTGCCGTCTGGTGAGATGACTGTTCCCAGATATTTAAACTTATCAACTTGTCTCAGTGTTGTTCCATTTGCTGTTCTTTTGCATGAAGGGATTTTGTGTTTTTTACCGATTACCATGACTTCAGCCTTCTTGCTACTTAGCTCCAGCCCTTTATTTTTGCTTTCTATTTCTGTTGTATTCACAAGATTTTGTGGTCCCTTTCGCTCTCTGCAATTAGCACGGTGTCATCTGTGCAACGAATGTTGTGTATCATTTTCCCTCCAACCTTTATCCCTGGGCATTCTTCTAGTTTTCTCATGATGGTTTGGCTGTAAAGTGAAAACATTTTTTTTCTGAACTTTATTACGATATCATTGCGAAAACTGAATAAGATTTATAATATACAATGGATTGAACATACATCCATCATGTCTACCTGTCTGTTATATGTTTTTAAACAATACAAAGTCATTTAATTTATACAGTTTCACATTTTAGTTGTTGTTTGTTTGTTTGTTTTAAATTTATTTGTATTTGTTTTCAGCAAAATTTAGAGATAAACGTATTAGCAAAGTATGATCAAATATAAACAAATATGTCATACAGAAACTATGCATACATCACATAAAGCAGCAAAATGCCACATCAAACTTCCTCTGAAAGTCACATCAATTTTCATCTGAAACCAGGTACAGAAAAGGCAACCATTTTTCTCTAGAAGTTCTGTAAAATACCAGCTCAGTTTTGCATTATATTCATCTATCTGATATTTCTAGGTAAGAGATCTAGTAAAAGACATGGTGTTTGGTAGATTTTTTTCGAGTTTACTTTTCTAAGTATACATTTTCCTAAAATGAGTGATAACAAATCTGGTTACAGAACAAAACCCTGCCTGACCCCACTTTTGATATTTTGGAAAGAGCTTATATCGTTTCATAATAATAATAATAATAATAATTACAAAATTTATATAGCGCAAAATCTTGATAAAATCAAATCTAAGCGCTGAAACAGACACACACGCACGCACGCACACACAGACGCACAGCACGCACGCACACACCCCACGCAGCACGCCACACACGCACGCACGCACGCACTCACACACACATACACACACACACGCGCGCGCACGCACACACACACACACACACACGGCTATACATGGGGAGAAAGAATAAAAGAAATGGAAAATTATAGAGAGCATATTATATACAATTATATATTACAATGTGATTCCCCTCCGAGTGGAGACAGGCTGCAGAGGGGATTGAGTGAGGTCAGGATTTTATGCAGAGGAGAAAAGGTGAGTTTTGAGAGCGGACTTGAAGGAGACAAAAGTAGGTTGCTGACGGACTGAGAGATGAAGTTTGTTCCAGGAGAGCGGACCAGAAACAGAGTAGGCTCGTGGACCATAGGTATTGAGCTTAGTGCGTGGAAAGCGAAAAGTCAGAGGATCGGAGGCAGAGCGGAGGGTACGTGAGGGAACATAGATCTCAAGTAGGCTTGACAGGTAATCGGGGGCTGCGTTATTGAGGCTTTTGTAGCACATGGTGTCTAGTTTGTACTGTATGCGCTTTGATACAGGGAGCCAGTGAAGTTGTGCCAGGAGAGGAGATATGTGGTCAGCTTTTTTCTTTTTGAGTACAAGGCGTGCAGCATTGTTTTGAATGCGCTGTAGGATGTGAATGGTGGAGGCAGGAAGACCGGACAGGAGTGAATTGCAATAGTCAATGCGAGACATTATGAAGGAGAGAACGAGTTTTGCAGTTGTTTCGACAGAGAGATACTTCCTGATCAGGCTTATACGATGGAGGTGATAGTAACAAGATCTGGCAGTTTGAGAAACAAAGTTTTCATGGAGAGGGTAGAGTCAATGCAGACACCAAGGTTTTTAGCTGAATCAGAAATTGGGACTGATGTGTTACATAATGGGAGAGAAAGAGGAGGCAGCTGAGAAAGTTTCTGATGGGTGCCAATGAGGATAGCTTTGTCTTGTCATCATTAAGCTGAAGTTTGTTGTATGTCATCCAATTTTTAATGTCCGAGTAACACTCAGTGGCGCGAGTCAGGAGGCGCTGTATATTGTCAGGTGAGTCACTGTCTTGAAGTTGGGTGTCATCAGCATAGAAGTGGTGTTTTATACAGTGGGAGTTTCCTATCATCATTGCTGCTATTTGTTCCCAATACACATTTCTGATTATTCTAAGATCTTTTCCAGGAAAGATAGACAGACAGGTAGATAGGTAGGCAGATATAGACATGGATGGATACTATACTTTCAAAAAGACAATACAACAGATGATATTGCCGGGAATTCCTATGATCAGTATAAACTGCTGAATGTAACATCTGAGCGCCATCTTTACAACGTCACGAGTATGTGCACTGACGAAGGGATCTGAGTTTTCCCAGGGTCTTAGGTCTGGTTCTTTTAGATTTGTGAAGTCAGTGTCAGACTCATCAGTGCTCATGTCTACTTTGCTTCTTTCAGTGGAATTGGTCAACATTATTAGAATAAGACTCGTATCTAACACCTAAACAAGAGAAAAATGATAATCTGACAATGAGCATAGAACCTTTTATGTAACAAGTTTCATGATAAATCTTTTTAAACGTTAAGGAAGGAAATCGAATAGTGTGTCACATTGCTAATGAGGAACATGAAAGAAGAAGTAAGTATATTGATTGGTTGGAGTTCAATAGATACGTTATAACGACGACGTTCATTTGAGGTGTTTCCACATGATATGCGCGCGCGCGCGCGCACACACACACACACACACACACACACACACACACACACACACACACACACACACACACACGTGCAAGCATAAAAAAATTAATAAGCACAAACACACACATACACACGCACACACGCGCACACACAACACACACACACACACACACACACACACACACAACACACACACACACACACACACACACACACACCAACACAGAGGGAAATAGAGAAAGAGAGAGAGAGGAATGAGGGAGAGATGGAGGGGGTCATTTATGGCGTTCGGATTATCGACTAATATGTAAAGATAAAATGTATGATAATATTCTCTCTTTCACGCAGATACACACAGGCAAACCTATATACACTCCTCACAGACGCGCACGCGCGCACACACACACACACACACACACGCACGCACGCACGCACGCACGCGAGCAGGCACACACACACACACACACACACACGCACACACCACACACCACACCACGCACACCACCACACACACACACACACACACCACACACACACAACACACAACACAACACACACTCACGCACGAGCGCAGGCACACACACACACACACACTGTCTCTCTCTCTCTTCTCTTTCTTTCTCTCGTTCTCAACTCATACTTAAAACGTTGATGAAATATTACATGTTCATCATAAAATATCACTTTTCGATACACGAGTAAAAGTGTTAATTGGGAAGTCTACAGTTAGGTGTTTGTTAAGAGAAACTGATCGCATTTAGACACTCATGTAGCTGGCAGACATTTGGAGCCTACGCATAAAACAGGACTCTTGCAAAGTCTTGAAGTTACAAGAGGAACAGGACTCATAAAACACTGGTGACATCAGAATGATTGAGGCACTCAGATGGGCAATGTGAACAAATCAACTTTGATGTTACTCAACATATGAAATCTTTAGTCCATAGTTCTATCAAAAACAAACAAACAACAAACAAACAAACAAACAAACAAACAAAAACAAACATTCAACCGCATTGAATTTGAAAGAAACGTGTAAAACTGTGGTAGAATTTAAATATGTATCAAAACCAGTGAACAAAATTCAAGTCACTTATTTTAGATGAAATCAGTTAAAGCTTTGTTACAGATTTCTATATGTGAGTAGCATCTTACGGAGAATACAAGTGGTTAATAACGATTGAATAGTTTTGATATTTTGTTATTAAAAGGCTGTTAGGATGTCTTGGTAGGGCTAGATCTGGCCGTGTGTTTATGAGTCTAAGATGTGTCTATGTACATGTCAATCTGTCTATGTACATATCAATGTTTTTATCTGTCCATTTGTTTATCGATCTATAATGCACACACACACACACACACACACACACACACACACACACACACACACACACACACACACACACACACACACACACAAATACACACACACACACACACACACAAACACACAAACACACACGCACGCGCACGTGCATATTTATCGTCATCATCATGCGCCCTGTCGCTCTCCATACGAATCTGTCCCTTGTCACTGCAAATACATATCACACCCTCTCTGTACTCAACCACTGTGCAAGTCCGTCCAATATTTTTCCCTGGTGCTCTCTTTCCCTCCAGCTTCCCTGTTGTGACTAGATGCTCTAATCCCTCTTGCCTCATGAAATGTCCTGTAATCGTTGCTTGTCTTTTCCAAATCTTCTTCATTAATGTTCTGTTTGTGGATACCCCCTTCAAGAGTGCCTCGTTTGCTTCCTCTGCTGTCCATGGAACTCTCAACATTCTTCTCAGAAACCACGCTTCAGTTACCTCAGTTTTGTTCTGATTGTGTCTCTTAATTGTCCACGCCTCACAACTCTTTTTTTGGTAAGAACGCTTTTCATCTTCTTGAATGCTGTTCTAGCTTGGCTGATTCTGCTGGCTATTTCTGGTGTGATCTTCTGTCTGGTGAGATAACCGTTCCCAGATATTTAAACTTATCAACCTGTCTCAATATTATGCCATTTGCTGTTATTTTGTATTACGGGAGTTCTTTTTTATTGATTACCATGACTTTGGTCTTTTTGCTATTTAGATTCAGCTCTTTGTTTTGCTGTTTCCGTTATATTCACAAGATTTTGTAGGTCTTTTTCATTTTATGCATTTTCTTCATTTTCGGTGTCATCTGCTTAACGATTGTTTATCATTTTTTTCTTCAATCTTTATCCCTAGGCGTTCTTGTAGGTTCCTCTTGATGGTTTCGTTGTAAACTAAAAAAAAAACTGGTGACAGAGCATAGGGATAGATAGATAGATAGATAGATAGATAGACAGACAGACAGACAGACAGACAGACAGACAGACAGACAGTTAGATAGGTAGATAGATAGACAGACAGACAGATAGATGGATAAATAGATACGAGTAGATAGATAGATAGAGAGAGAGTGAGAGAGAGACAGAGAGAGACAGAGAGACAGAGACAGAGAGAGAGTCGTCGTCATCATCATCATCATCATCATCATCAGCAGCAGCAGCAGCATGTGCCTTGCCGCATGACGTTGGCGATCATGGCACCCTATACGAATCTATCTGTTGTCTCTGCAAGTATATCTCCTCCCTTATATATCCCCACGTACTCTGCATGGCTGTCTAGTAGTTTCTTCCTATGTCAACTAGGTGTTCTTGTTCTGTAGCATTCCTGTTGTGAGTAGGTGCTCAAATTTCTCTTGCATCAGGAAATGATCTGTAAATATTACTTGCTTGTCTTTTCCTAATCATCTTCATTAATGCTCATTTTGCATTTTTTTTAAGACTGCCTCGTTGTCTTCTTTGCGATCTTTGGAACTTTTAATATTCTTCTTAGAAACCATATGTCAGCTGTCTCATTGTTGTTCTGACTTTGCTCGTTGACTGTCCAGGTTTGGCATCCATATAACAATGCTGGTTCTATACATCATTTAAAAAAAGACTCTCTCCCTAATATCAACTGATATGTTTTTTTACAGTTAGAACGCTTTTCATTTTGTTGAATGCTGTTTAACGTTTTGGTATTACCAGTTCTGCTGATTCATTCTAATGCCAGATTCGATGGACGCGGCGGAGGTATTGCCCTTAGACGTGCGGTACGCAGGCCCACCAGCGTGTAGACATACCCTGGTGCTCATGAACAAGATCCTCAGCTGTAGGTGAATAGCACCACTGCCTTGTAGGTGTCTCGGGAGAGACCAAGGCTAAGGGAGTAAACCCTGACAGAAAATCAGCCCCACTGCCTTGTGGCTAGTCGTAGTAACGGCAAAAGCTAGCAGAGACTCCGAACCAAAATCGATGGAAGGCAACGGGAAACTTCCATTGTATTCTCCCACGTATAGAGGCAACTGAATGAAACAAACCATGATGAGGACAATAAACAGAATCAAAAGAGAAGCAGCAGAAGAACAATGAGTATTTGTTGAAGGGAAAGAAAATATTAATACGGCGTACATCTTAAGAACTCTCATAGAAATATCAGTTGAGTTAAATAAGGATCTATATTTATTTTGTTGATTGTACCAAGGCTTTTGATAGGGTGAGACATAAAGAATTGATCAACAGCTAGACAGGCTCAATGTTGATAGAAAGGATCTAAGAATGATATACAATATATATATTAGGAACAAACAGCATCAATAAGAATAGAAAATGATGTAAGCTCTTTACAAAATATCAAATTTAGGTTAGGCAGGGATGCATTCTGTCTCCAGATTCGTTTTCAGTTTACAGCGAAACCATCATGAGAAGAATGCTCTGGGATAAAAGTTTAAGGACAAATGTTAAGCATTCTTCGTTGTGCAGATGACACTGTTCTTATTGCATGAAAAGAAAAGATCTAAAACATATTATGACTATAATAGAAACAGAAAGCAAAAATAAAGGGCTAGAGTTAAATAGCAAGCAGACTGAAGTCATGGTAATTAGTAAAAAACAAGAAATTCCCTTTTGCAAAATTACAGCGAATGGCACAATATTGGAGACAGGTTGATAAGTTTAAATATATAGGAACAGTCATCTCACCAGACGGCACATGCACATTAGAAATAGCCAGCAGAATCGGCTAAGTTAAAACAGCATTCAAGAAAAGACAAAAAGCGTTCTTATACACAAATGCCTATTAAGTGACATCAGAAAGTGAGTTCTTGAGTGTTAATGAAACCAATACTGTTGTACGGATGTGAAGCGTGGACAGTCAACACGCAAAGTAAGATTGAGGCAGCTAAAATGTGGTTTCTAAGAAGAATGTAAGAGTTCCACGGACGGCAAAGAAAAGAAACGAGACAGTCTTCAAAGAGGCAAGCACACACAAAAAATAACGAAGAAGTTGGAGTGAAAAGGAGCATCAGGAAGACCCAGGGAGAAAATATTGGACAGACTTGTGGAGTGGATGAAGACAGAGACGGAGGGAGATATACCTGCAGCCATGATCGCCAAAGCCAGGCAGCAGGGCATATGATAATGATGAATTCTATTGTCATTGAACGTCTGGTGAGATGACTGTTTCCAGATATTTGAACTTATCAACTTGTCTCAATGCTGTTTCATTAGCTGTTGTTTTACATGAGAGGATTATTTCTTTTTTTTACTGATTACCATGACTTCAGTCGTTTTACTATTTAGCCGTAGCCCCAGATTTCTGCTTTCTATTTCTGTATACTCACAAGAATTTGCAGGTCTCTGGTTAACGTGTATGTACCTAGTTCAGGTTAACACGCAGACTTCTTTGATGAATGAAGTCAGAAGATAGAGGAGATAGGCAATGACTTTATAATTATAGGAGGTGAGTTTAATGTAGCCCTGGATCTAAACAAAGATATTTTTAACTATAGGACCATGGTAAGTCATCTAAGATCAAGACAAAAATATCTAAAAGCTAATGGTAGCTTTTAATTTAATGGATGTTCAGAGGCAATTTTATCCAGAAAATAGACAATACACATGCAGAAAGTTCAACACAAAAAAGCAAGGTAGATTACATTACTTTCTCTTTTCTGAAAACCCGCTGGAAAATTTGAAGTTTGTCATAAACGACCAGTTGTTGTTTTTGTTGTTGTTATTGTTATCGTCTATTTTTTTTTTTTTTTTTGAGATGCTGTTATTAGAACTCAGAGGAAAAACAAAATCGTATGCAGCATTCAAGAAAAAAGATTGACATGAAAAAGAACAAAAGCTGAAGACAGAAATTAGGAAAAGAAGTAAGTGCATATTTCTGTAATTTAGACAGTCGCAACCACACAAACAAAGCAATACCCTAGAAAAAGACGATGGTAACATCACATTTGAGTAAAACTTATATTTTCAGTGAAGTTGAAAAATTTTATCGTAACTTATAACACACAAAAATCACCGATGATACAGATCTTAATGTTGTATCTACTCCGAAGTTATCTGAAGAAAGTTGTGATACAATAAAAAAGGGATTATGAAAGAAAACGTAGCGCTTCAAGCACTAAAACATATGAAAAATGAAAAATGTTTAGGCTCAGATGGATACACAACAAAATTTGACTTTTTTTTCTGGACAGATATACAAACATTTTTGTAAGATCAATTAATTTTGCATTACAATAAGAGAAAATGTCTGTAACACACACAAAAATGATTCATCACCTGTACACCAACTGATAAAAAGCCTAAACAAGTTCTGAAAAATTGGTGCCCTATCCACTTCTGAACATATCATACAAGATAGCAACATCATGTATTGAAAACAGACTAAAGATAATTGTCCATATATTCTAAATCAACAACAGACAGGTCTCTTGAAAAAATACATAGGCGAAAATATGCAGTTACTTTATGACACTCTACTGTATACGATTGATTTTGAAAAGGCATTTGATAGTGTATCGTGGTCTTTTACGAGCAAATATCTGGACATCTTTGATTTCGGTCCAGACATAAAAAGGTGTGTGAAACATTTTGCAAAGATCTTGGAACATGTGTCTATGAAAATGGGCGTTATACAAAATGATTTGACGTATACAGAGTGGTAAGACAGTGTTCCATTATCGCCATATCTGTATCTCATATACCTAGAAATCTTGTCATCTATGATAAGACAACACAGAAATAAAGGGAAGAACTAAAGGATGAAGAAATTCTTTTGCCTCGATTTGCAGATGATACAACACTGTATCTAGTGAAAGAGACCCTCCATAAAATTCATATTTCCATTTAGTATTGAATGTTGAATACTGATCATTATCAAACATTAAATACTGAATACTAAATATTGAGCATCGATGCTCTTTTCCTGTAAGTGTTTCAAACTGAGATTGGTGGGGGGGGGGGGTTAGTTACTTTGTTGATTCGTTCATTTCGTTATGGATGGTTGCTTTGTTGATAGGTTGGCTGGTTGGTTAATTGGTGGTTAGTTGGTAAATTGGTAAGATATTAGTTGGTTAGATAGTTAATTGGCTAATGAGTTGGTTGATCCTTGATTGATTAGTGAGTTGATGGTTCGTTAATTCGTTGGGTGTTTGGTTGATTGGTTAGTTGTTTGGTTGGTTGATTAATCAGTTTTAAATTCCTGGGTTTGGTTGCTGGACAAAATGTGAATTTTACTTCTTTTTCACTGAGCCATGAGCAGCGGTCTGGGTACCACACTTTACAGAACATGCTCCACCAGGAATGAAGAGGATTGAGTGAGATCAGATGTATAACAAGCACTTAGTAAGTTAAAAGAAACCATGACAACAAAGTTGTTAACCTAACTTAGCTCTCGAATATGAAAGAGACCATAAGCGATATTGTTGCCCAGGTTCAGTTCTGAACAAGTATCTGCTCTAACAGTTTAACACAACATGTTGATACAAAATGAAAAAATAATAGCAACGTACTCCCATCTGAACAGATTAGCCTGCATTTCACGTTGGAAAAAGTGACTGTGAATAAATCTTCCAATGCAGTTTATTAAAGTATGGCACAGTATGTATTTTTCATGGCATACGTAAACCTTTGACCAGCTGACACAATGACGGTTAGATGAAATGAAATAGGACAAATGTGAAGAGGGTGAGAGGAAGACGAGTTACCTCAAACGTGTACTATAGAAAGTGATCAAAATGCAACTTGTGTCTTGTACAAATCAGTTCTCTGTGTGAGCTAAATGATCTTGACACTATGAGGATACATTTCGTCCATAACAATAACTCAGTTCTTTGAGAGTTGCTCGGAACTTAGAACTGAGCACCAGATAAGTAAAAAAGTTGGCTGTAGAGTTCACACAAGAAGCGAGTAAGATGTTCACATAGACGACATGGAATGTGTTGTGGTATTTTTGATACATATAGAACTCTGGGACGAAATAACACGTGACGCCAAAACACAGTTCTGGTAAAACTAATACAGCATAAACAACACACAAAAACAGCAACATCTTGGTGATTCGGTTGTCTCTCCGACCAGCATCAGTTTGTCCACTCTCTTGCATTTGCTGTCGTTTACGTGATGCTTGACGCAATTTAATGATGGTGATGATGCAACAAAGGGTAACAACAGTGAAAAAGACAGGTTTCAGAATCATTTGGATGATGGAAGGCATTGTTACTGGAAGTCTGTTGTCCATGGCGAACCAGTCATTGATGGCCAGGTAGGCAATACTGCGGTTGGTCAAAGGATCCACTGTCCATTTTACTGTGTGGGTCAACATACTCGGAAGATGCAAAAGCAGAAGACCGAGGTACATCAACATTATGGCTACCAGCATGGATCTGCATAGAGTGTAAGTGGATGCAATCACCATATTTTCTCCTGCGTTTCCATTTAGAAAGAATGCAACATTACTCTATGATATATACATTATGCACACGAACTTATCTAGTTTATTATTTCTGTATTGTTGTGTTAGTCTCTGAATTATTTGTAATAAAGAAAATTATCAGAAATGACACACAATTTGCTTGAAAACACTTTGTTTTTCTTTTGTAAGCTGATTTCATAACTTTCTAAAGGTTTCCTCATATTTTTCATTCTTTTTCTGCAGCTCGTCTGGCCTATAAGTCTCAGTCTTAAAATACAATGACCACTCTTCACATGTATAGTTTTGCAAGATAGATCAAAGATATGTTTTTGCTTCATATGTTCTCTATTTCATAGACTGTATACTGTTTCCTGATGTATGATATTATCCCCTTCACTGACAGCTGATAGTATGCAATGGTTAAGGATTTCTTTTCCATGATCGTGAGGCACTGTCATTCTGTAAGACGTGTCTATAGAAATACAAGGACTAGTAAGCTAGGAAACAAAATAAAACCCATGAAATGAATATGTCTTACACACAAACGTAGAAAAATAACATAGACACACCAACACCAACACCAACACCAACACACACACACACACACACACACACACACACACACACACACACACACACACACACACACACACACCATACACACACATACACACACATACATACATACATACATACATACACAATGCACACATGCATACATACATACATGCATACATACATACATACATACATACATACATACATACATATACACACACGAACACTCGAAATCACACGTGCATACACGCAAAACCACAGACACAACACACACACACCACACACACACACACACACACACACACACACACACACACACACACACACACACACACACACACACTCATACACACACAATCGCACACATAAACACACATAAACACACCCAAGCACACACACACACACACACACACACACACACACGCACACACGCACACACACCACACACACACACACACACACACACACACATTTACTCACTTGTATGAATCAGATGCATTATGACCCGACCTTAAAAACTAATCAGCATAAATCTGTGCTCTTTTGAATGCTTTTAAGAGACTTTCTTAAACAAAGCAGATGTTTTCTTTATCCTTAAAACAATAGGTGGGCTTCAAATCTTTGGACCAAACGAGATAGCTGCTTTTTGAATGTCTGTAGTGCAAGACAGGGTACTGACAGTTATTTTGGTATGGTATTCAAATGCAGATATTGAAAACAAAGCATGAAAACATACTTAATTCATGCATTGATTGAAAACCAATGAAGTTTTTGCAAGAGTGCTTTTGCGCTGCATCAAACTTAATTCGTGCTTTGACAGGAAGTCAGTGCAGTCTTCTCAAGAATGATTTTGAACCGCACTCTTTGCATTTTTCTAGTGCCAATCGAGGAACACTGTTTTTGATTAACTGGAGCTTGAATATTATGTCGTCAGAAACCCAAGTAATCTAGTCTAGAAGGTAGTTCCTGTTTTATTTATCCAGAATAAACAAACAAAAATGGTGGGACTGAAAAAGGACCTGTTTAGAGACAGCTAAGTGGTAATTTTGGATTTACCATTGTGTTATGCCAAGATATGAAATGGACTTTGACGCTTAGTGATATCTCGTATGCCAGCATCGTGGACACACATCTCTTACCAGATCCAAATTATAAGCTGTCTGTAAAAAGGAATGATTGAAAAACTAAGAACATCGCATAAAATGATGTTTTATACACACTGACAACGACATTTCCTGCTGTTGACCAAAAGACATCAACAGTTATGAGCAATTAAAACGATATTTTCTTACGTCACAAAGTGTCAGCCAGACACATGAAAAAATAGGATCATAAGCATATTTATTTATCAAAAGATGACAGGCACAGTTTTTCGGCCAGCTGTCCTCTGTCTAGCGTGCACAAAACGAAGGAAAGAAATAACTTCTCAAGATTTAGGAAAAACACAACAGGTCAACAAACTTTCCTGATGTGGAGAAGATGACTCTGATAAGACATCACAGTGTGTTTGTGGAGCGTATGTCAAAAATTCGAACATGGAATATAAGATCTTCTGCTTAAACAAGGGTTTCTTTTTCTCTTTTCTATAAACAGCCTACCTGTGAGACAGCAGTCTGCCTGCCTTGAGTGGCATGACCACACACAGACACCGATCCACACTCATGATCACGATGAGACCAGCAGACACAAAGTTGGCCCAGAGAATGATATAGCTAATATTAGCGTTCTTTATCACTTCCCAGTTGGAATGCTGCACTTTGTCCCAGGTTTTGATGTAACAGTCAACCTTTATCAAGAACTGGATCACCAGGTTGAAGAGGTCTGCAACAGCCAGCCAGAAGAGGAGCAGGTTGATCCTGTCTGACAGACCTTGCTGTAACAATTGACTGTGACTGTGAGGACACTCTGAAGACAGTTTACTTAGATCAAAAACCAAAGGTAAAGTGAAACTTTAAATCATCACTGAAACATCGCCAATAGAAAATTTAAACTTAACGCAAGTAGTCTGTATGTCAAGATTTGCATAACACGACGGATTCCCAAGACAAGAGATACGTAGAAAACTTAACGAAAGTAAAGTAAAGGAAATGAATTAGCTCATCACACCGAACTTTAGTTCAGGGGCTGTCCATTGACATAAACTTCTCATGTTCTAAATAGAATATGCTGTTCTGACACTAAAAATACATCTCAAAGCATTTGTCACAACGCACAGCACCAAAATTAATAATAATAATAATAATAATTACAGTATTTGTATAGCGCAAAATCTTGACATAAATCAAATCTAAGCGCTGAACATACACATACACACGCATGCACACACACACGCACACACACACACACATGGTTATAAATGGGGAAAAAATATAAAGAACATATTATATACAAATATATATTACAATGTGAGTCCACACCGAGCGGAGACAGGCTGCAGAGGGGGTTGAGTGAGGTCAGGATTTTATGCAGAAGAGAAAAGGTGAGTTTTGAGAGCGGACTTGGAGACAAAAGTAGGCTGTTGACGGACTGAGAGAGGAAGTTTGTTCCAGGAGAGTGGACCAGAAACAGAGAAGACTCGTGGACCATATATATTGAGCTTAGTGCGTGGAAAGCGAAGAGTCAGAGGATCGGAGGCAGAGCGGAGGGTACGTGAGGGAACATAGATCTCAAGTAGGCTTGACAGGTAATCGGGGGCTGCGTTATTGAGGCTTTTGTAGCAGATGGTGTCTAGTTTGTACTGTATGCGCTTTGATACAGGGAGCCAGTGAAGTTATGTCAGGAGAGGAGATATGTGGTCAGCTTTTTTCTTTTTGAGTACTATAGGATAATCAAAATTACCCATCACATCCCATCCTCATCATCATCATCATCATCATCATCAGTCCCGTAGTCTGGTTAACCGTTGGGGCACCACTGAAGATTTTGCAACCAACTTCCTCCACTCCTCACGGTCCTCAGCTTTCCGCAGAATGATGTTCCATTCAAGGCCAGTCCACTCTCTGATATTGTCTTCCCATCTTTTTCTCTATCTGCCTCTTCGTCTCCCTCCCTGAACTGTTCCCTGCAAGACGGTCTTGGCCAGTCCAGATGATCGTGTGACGTGCCCATACCACCTCAGTTTGCGTCTTTTCACTGAAGTCAGGAGGTCTTCATACGGCCCGATGGCGTTTTCGATTCGGGTTTTCACTTCCTTATTGGTTATATGATCTTTGTACGAGATACCAAGGAGTTTGCGGAAGCATCGCATCTCCACACACTAAATGAAGATTACAACCCCATCCTACCTCCCCCCAAAAGGTGAAGAGATACCCCGAGGAGTTCACCTGCCGACAAAGTGTCAGATTTCTTGAACATGATTAGGCTGTGCTGCTTTCTGCATCCAGATTATTTTCTTGAATTCTCAGTCTGCTTTCGCATTCTTTTTTCCATGGCATGAATGACTGGAGCTAAAATCGTTTTTACAAGCAACTGCTATAGTGCTGTCGTGTTGTCAGTCAGTTTGTGTATTTCTTTACAAGTGATTACGTTTTCAAGTCCCGCAAAGCCAAATATGCTGCTTGTTGTACAAGACCTCTTTTTTTGTAATGATTTAATTTTCTGGGACGTGTGTGTGTATTCTGTTTTGTCCACACTGTGAAAACGATATGTCGCGTTATAGTCTGCCTGCCCTATCTTTGATAGGAGTGCATGCTGGATGTTTTCATGTTTCCATAAGCCACCAAACACTGACATGGTTCTTAGGATCTTTAACGTGATATTTAGTGTTTTGCATGCGTACACGTACATGAAAGTGGTTTTAGGTTTAGACATTAACAGTTCTCTGAACATGTTGATCTGGGAGTTCGAAAAAATCTCTATCCTTTACTCATGAGTGGAAGGTACCAAAGGAGGACTGAGCCCTAAGCCTTTCGACTGAAGTGCAACATTTACCCACTTGATTTCCACTCATGACTTGCACAATATGATTGCTGTGGACTGCTGTGCTACTGTCTTCTTCTTATGTGTGGTTAGTGCTCATTCAGAATGTTGTTGCTCTTGAGATTGATCACAAAGGCATACAAATTTTTCATTGGATAATGTGTACCTAACCCATGTCAGGAACATGAGTCTGTAGTGGGCTGGGTCATTTTCTTTTATCTTTTTGATAATAAACAAAATTGCAATCAGTGTATCCCCCAAGTCCGTTGGTAATTTCTACACGTTATCCAAGGACTGATAAACTTTAATAAAGGAGCAATGTCATACACAAGTTCTCTCATGACACAGGAACTGATTTTGTGCAGTCTCCTTGTCATGTAAGAGCTCACGTTCAACAGCACTCAGACTCATTCCAGCAATTACCACGCGCCAGCTGACTTACTTTGCAAACAGCTCTGCACTGCAGTCATGCCTTGCAAGATTTCAGGGAACAGGAAACATAAAAAACACAGAAATTTCCTGTCCTGCTACATGCTGGTGACTGTATGGATCCAAGATAAATTTCACAAACTGATAATTCATGTGAAAGAGAAAAATGATATTTTTGTAGTAATGGTTCAAACTGCTTGACAGTGCCTCTGTATCATTGACCCCATGCAAATCACTTTAGCTGTTGACTACAGCTTACACCTGCCAAAACTGAAGTTGTTATGAAAGCAGGTCGTGAAGAGCTTTAGAATTTGGGACACACTTTTACATAGTTGAGATGATATACGATAGTGCAGAGGATAATTACGGTGCTACCTGTGGCGTTCCAAGGTGGGTAGAGACTGAGGCAACAGTGCTTTTTCTACATGTACACTTCTTTTATAACACATCCCATTATCAACAAGGCCCAAGAGATAGTGATGCAATAGTGCTAATCACGCTTACATACTTGAATGGAAGCCATTCTAGCGTAGAGGAAGGCTCATTGTAAACGAATGCCTGACTATCATTTATATCGTCGATATAGTGTCCCGTGATTGCGTAACACAGATAATCCCTGAACGTGACTGCCTGACATGTTCTTTTTTGTTTCAGTTCATAAAGTGGTACAACAAGCAAGCATCATTAGGAAGTAGACACAACTTTATGATGGACACTCGTGTTGTTAGAAAGTTAAAATACCGCCTTCAGTGACACTTCTGTAAATCGGATAGGAGTCTACTCGGATGTCTAACTTACGTTCCCAAACATCCCATTGCTCAAACCAGGATAAAGGCCAGCTGATTTCAGGAAAATCCCACAGGAATCAGGGATGACAGTTTTAGAAACCACATCCTCCCAATAATTACTTCATTGCGCCAATCAGTTCATGGCAAATATTGGCAAAATTATTGACAGTTGTAACTAATTATGCTTGTTGTATTATATGGTCTAATAGGACTGGGTATGTAGACATTTACTGGTTTGTCAAACAGCATGTTGAAAATAACAATCTGGAATCTGGTGTTTGTTCAAGAGGGAGTCAATGCGATTGTCCAGCTTCGATGCCAGCAGGTATCTAACAGACTCCTTGAGCATGCGTAAAAACGTACGTGCTGGCAAGGTCTTGAAATGGATTAGGAAACAAGGCTCATTAAAAGGTGAAACCACCTGCTCTTTTCTTTATTTTTTTAATGCACTGTCAAATTACTCTCAGCGAGAAAAAAAAATTAACTCCAACGTGCTGAGAGAATTCCTGCTGTAGACGATCTATCAGCAAGTATATGCTGACAGTATCATTACGGCGGACATTGTAGAAATAACTGAAAAGGGAACTTTCCACATGATCCCAAACAGTGTGTTCCAAATACACATTCCATCCTCCCTGCGTCATTTGACATGAACAGTACCCTTGTAATAGTCGATTTCATTGCTTAATTTGAAGAGAACAACCGACCCTGCCTTCGAGTGCCTCTGTTTTCACTGACAAAATGTCAAGAAGACAGGTTTTCAACAGAGCGGAAGCTGTAGTGCGTGCGTGCGTGCGTGCGTGCGCGCGTGCGTGCGTGCGTGTTGTGTGTGTGTGTGTGTGTGTGTGTGTGTGTGTGTGTGTGTGTGTGTGTGTGTGTTTAGAGTCTTTCTCTCTGTCTGTCAGTCTGTCTGTCTGTCTGTTCTGTCAGTCTGTATGTCTGTCTGTCCGTGAGTGTGTCTGTGTCTGTATCTGTGTTACCTTATGTTAACTTTTGCTGTTTCTGTGTTACATGTCTTATTTCTGTTTGTTAATTTACACTGAATGTCTTGTGTATTCATAGCTCTTTGAAAGAATGTTCTATCATAAATGAATGCTGTACATACATCATTCCTATAACACATCATACTGAAGGCATGTACAGTTTTCAGTTTCAGTCTAATTTTTTTTCATTTTTGTCCTAAGCAGACAATTTTAAGAGAAAATAATTCGCAATAATTTCCAATGTATATCAACGGAAATATGAAAGGATAAATTCCATAAATGTATAAAAACATATATATGGTATGTTCAAACGTTTCCACTGTCACGAAAAAAATAAAAAGTACAACTTTGGGCGCCTCAAGACAACAACTGTAAATGAATTCAGTGATATCTGTCCACATTAAGGAGCATGTGAATGTACGTTGATAAGACAGGTAGGAAACAGACAAAAGTTTTTATCATGGAGTGTGATTGAACTCAGGACATGACACTTTGAAGCCACAGCTCTGTCAAGGGACCCAGCCAGGTCGTGCAGAACACATCATAAGGTCATACACTGAATGGACAACATTAAATAAATTCATCATCACGATCAAGTGCCTTGCCGCATGGCGTTGGTGATCATATGTATCTATCCCTTGTTGCTGCAAGCACATCTTCCACCTTCTCTGCCCTCAGCCACCCTGCAAGTCCGTCCAATATTTTCTCCCTGGTCTACCTGGTGCTCTCTTTGCTTTCCTGTTGTGACCAGGTGCTCTAATTCCCCTTTCCTCATAAAATGGTCTGTAAATGATGCCTGTGTTTTCCTAATATTCCTTATGAATGATCTTCTCGTGTCTGCCTCCATCAAGACTGTCTCGTTTGTTTTCTTTGCTGTCCATGAAACTCTCAACATTCTTCTGACAAACCACATCTTGGCTGCCTCAATCTTGTTCTGGCTGTGCTTGTTGACTGTCCACGCTTCACAACCGTATAACATCATCGATTCTATGTAACATTCAAGAACAGTCTTCCTGATATTAATTGATAGGCATTTCTTGGTAAGAATGCTTTTCATCTTGTTAAATGCTATTTTGGTTTGGCTGAATCTGCTGGCTATTTCTGATGTGCATCTGCCGTCTGGTGAGATGATCGTTCCCAGATAGTTGAACTTATTATCCTTTCTGTTGTTTTGCATGAGGGGATTTCATGTTTTTCACTGTTTACCATGACTTCAGTCTTCTTGATATTTAGCTCCAACCCTTTATTTTTGCTTTCTATTTCTAGTATATTCACAAGGTTTTGCAGGTCCCTTTCATTTTCTGCAATTAGCACGGTGTCATCTGCGTATCTGTTTATCCTTTTTCCTCCAACCTTTAATCCAGGATATTCTTCTAGGTTTCTCACGATGTTTGTGCTGTAAAGTGAAAACAGATCTGGTGACAAAACACAACCTTGCCTGACTCCTCTTTTGTATTTTTGGAAAGAGCTTATATCGTTTTCTATTCTCATTGCAGCTGTTTGTTCCCAACAGATCTTTCTGATTATTCGTAGATCTTTCCCATCAATATTAAGTCTTTCTAGTTGGTTGATCAATTCTTCATATCTTAACTGATCGAAAGCTTTGATATAATTCACAAAGCATAAACATAAATCCTTGTTCAACTTGATTGACCTCTCTATGATAGTTCTTAGAATGTATATAGCATTAATAGTTCCTTTCCCTTCGACAGATCCACACTGTTCTTAAATAGATTGGAAGTGTGTAATGAGGCAGTCAGAGCCATAGACAGATGGTTAGGTACGTACGGTAGGAACGTACATACAAATATAGAAAGGCAGGCAGATAGGTAATGCAAAGAAGAGCAGATAGGCAGACACACAGGTGGAAAGAAAAGCCTCTTTTACTTTCAAAAAGACAATGCAACAGATGATATTGCCGGGAATGCCTATGATCATTATCAACTGCTGAATGTAACATCTGAGCGCCATCTTTACAACGTCACGAGTATGTGCACTGACGAAGGGATCTGAGTTTTCCCAGGGTCTTAGGTCCGGTTCTTTTAGATTTGTGAAGTCAGTGTCAGACTCATCAGTGCTCAGGTCGACTTCACTTCTTTCGGTGGAATTCGTCCACATCATCAGACAAAGATTTGTTCAAACACCTAAACAACAAAAACGTGACACGTTTGTAATAAACACAGACTCTTTTATGTGTTAGGCGTCCTGATATAATTTTTTTGGACTGTAAGGAAGGAACTTAATTTGTCTTTCCTGCCCTGAAAAATAGTAGAATATAAAATAGATTATTGGGAACAATGAATGACATAGTACGTATATTAATTAGCTGCAATTCAGCAATTACGTTATAATGACGTTGGTGACTTAAGCTGCTTCCAAGCAACGTGCGAGTCCACACACACACACACACACATACATATGTACACATACACACACATACACACACGCACGCACACGCACGCACGCACGCACACGCACGCACAAAGGCACGTATACACACACAGTGAGAGAGAGTGAGGGAGGAAGAGAGGACACACACACAGAGACAGAGTGACATACTGAGAGGTTTGAGGGAGAGAGACAATTAACAATTCGTATGTGAAGGTAATTGGAATGATGATTATTCTTTCTTACATACAGACACACAATGAACACACCTACACTACAACACACACACACACACACACACACACACACACACACACACACACACAACACACAGATACAAACACACACACACACACACATATACAAACACACACACGCACACACACACACACAGAAGCGCACACACAAACAAACGCGCTCACACACACACACACACACACACACACACCACACGCACGCACGCACCACACACACACACACACAACACGCACGCGCGCGCGCGCGCACTCTAACGCAGGCTCATATATGAAACACCCATGGGATATTACAGTAATATGCTCATCAGGAAATATTGCTTTTTGCTATACAAGTAAACAGGCGCAGTTGTATGCACATGAAACAGCCATATGAATTTAAAGAAATGCAATCAAAGTAAGTGTACTGCATTCTGTGGCAGATATCGTTATCAACTGTCAACAAGAACATGCCGTTTGCGTATTCTAAGTTTTTCTATTAGATGAGAGTCCATATCTTTCTGTTTAATAATTAATAATAATAATAATTAATAATAATAATAATTACAATATTTATATAGCGCAAAATCTTGATAAAATCAAATCTAAGCGCTGAAGCAGACACACACGCACGCACGCACGCAGCACGCACGCACGCACAGCACGCACACACACCACACACACACACACACACACACACACACACACACACACGCATGGCTATAAATAGGGAGAAAGAATAAAAGCAATAGAAGCAAGAATAAAAGCAATGGAAAATTATAGAGAGCATAGCATATACAATTATATATTATAACCATGTGGTTCCCCTCCGAGCGGAGACAGGCTGCAGAGGGGGGGGGGGGGGTTGAGTGAGGTTAGGATTTTATGCGGAGGAGAAAAGGTGAGTTTTGAGAGCGGACTTGAAGGAGACAAAAGTAGGTTGCTGACGGACTGAGAGAGGAAGTTTGTTCCAGGAGAGCGGACCAGAAACAGAGAAGGCTCGTGGACCATAGGTATTGAGCTTAGTGCGTGGAAAGCGAAAAGTCAGAGGATCGGAGGCAGAGCGGAGGGTACGTGAGGGAACATAGATCTCAAGTAGGCTTGACAGGTAATCGGGGGCTGCGTTATTGACAATGTTACTGTAGAGGTGTCAAAAACATCGCACGTGGTTCTCGTTGGTTGAGTAATCCGGCTGATGAAATGATTTGAGACAGATTTTAATGTCGGGTAGCAGCCAAGTGTTCTTCGAAACGTATGTCAAGGTTACGTCCAGTTTCACCATCGTGAAGTTGAAAACATTTTGAGCGACTGATCACGTAGTCAGTGTTGTGGGTTTAAAGTTGAAATATTTTGTTATTTTCATGTGAAAATTTGGGACACTGGCTGTAGTAGTGGGGCACATGAAAGGACACGTTTTACAATTACATTTGTTGCCTGAGGTTGTTCCAGGATGGTATACATTAGTTTTCTGATCTGTGAACGTACCAGTAAGTCACAGAGATTCGTATCTCTTGTGTAGACAGTTACATATGACTGGTCAAAGATTTCAGATATGCTTTAGAGATTTTTTATCAACATTGTTTGTGATGTTGAGAAATTAGTCTTCTGTGAGGGCTGTGATCTATGAGGATGAATTTCCACCACAACAATGATACAGTTCTCTGAGAGTTGTTCGGAAATAGAACTGAGCACCAGATAAGCAAAAACGTTGGAGGCAGAGTTTAGATGAGAAACAAGTAAGCTGTAATGACGACATGGGAGATGATGTGGTATTTTGATACATGTAGAAATCTGGGACGAAATTATGCGTATCACTAGCGCACACTTGTTGAACTAATACAATATAAACAACGCACAGAAATAGCAACATTTGGGTGATTCGGTTATCTCTCCAACCACCATCAGTTTTTCCATTCTCTTGCATATGCAGTCGTTCACGTGATGCCTGGCGTAGATATAGTGATGTGGTGATGATGCAACAAAGGGTGACAATTATGACAAAGACATCTTTAAGATTATACTGATGGTAGAACGGATTGTTATTGGAAGTCTGTTGTTCATGGCAAACCAGTCATTGATGGCCGCATAAGCGATACTGCGGTTGGTCAAAGGGTCCACTGTCCACTTCACTGTGTGGTACATCATACTGGGAAAGATGTTAGTAACAGAAGACCAAAGTACATCGTACTGGGAAGATGTAGTAGCAGAAGACCAAAGTACATCATCATTGTAGCTGTCAGCATCAGTCTGCATGGGACAACAAACAATACGATCAGCATTTTTATCTTCAACAGTACTTTCTTTCATCAACTATGCGCTTATCACATGACTATTTAATTAATCGCATAGTGTTTTGTTCTGTAAGCTGATTTCATTCTTTTCAGAAAAAAATCTCATTTATTTATGCCTTCATCTGTGTTGTTTTTATGATCACATAACTTGTCCTGAAACAAAATTACCACGTTTTGCCATTTTGTAAGACGTACCAAAGATTTGCCTCATTTCACATGTTCTCTATTTACAGGTCTGTTTATTGTTTTCATACATTCCTCCTTCACTGACATTTGATAATGCACATTAGTAAGGGATATCTTTGTCATATTCATGGGACCCCATCATTTCGTGAGGTGTCTGCCTGGCAGACAATCTAGGGATTAGAGTGTCTACCTGGCTGTGATCATTGATGAAGTGTAACCTTGCTTTCCTGTCTTCAAATATCTTCAATCTCTTCGAGTTTGTTTCACTACATATGTCTTTTAGTAAATTGAGTCAAGTTAAGTTACAATTGGAAAGAAACCAAAATAGAAAACGTGTTCATCGCACTTTACACACACACACACACACGCACACACACACACACACACACACACACACCAACACACACAAACACCACACACATAAACACACACAAAACACACACACACACACACACACACACACACACACACACCACACACCACATCACAGACATAACTAGAATATTTCTTTTGCCTATCTTCCACCTCTCTTCTGTGTCCCAATCAATGATTGTCTGGACTGTAACGATGCTGTCTGAAGCGAGCACAAAGGACAACAGATTTGACCACTTTATCAGTGTCCCTGATGCATCGTTGTGTCAGAACAGTATACATTTTGTTCGATTTCTCTTTTGAATTGTTTACTCCGAAGGAAAATACTGGTCCCTTTGCAGTTCAACGTATATGTCTTAAGTTCAAACCTGTCTCACAAAACTGCACTCCATGTCCATTCAGCTGCTGTGGATTAGGAACTTGACTTTGTACAATGCTAGAGACAGTTTTACGAAATGGAGACATTCGGGGCTTGCCTATAGAAGATAAAAATACCTGATCGAAGAGTAATGATGTCTCTACCTCATCACTCATCAACGAATTTGTGGTTATAGGACAACTCCCAACCAGCCTCTCGTGTGCTCTTCACAGTGCTGTCAGAGCTCTTTTACCTCAGATTCATACAGGATGGATCACTCTGGTAATCTGTGTCTTTCTATCTGTATTTGTGCTGGTTTATTCTATCTTTAACTGCTTGAAACAGACTTACACACGCACGCAGTTATGCTATTTTTTCTTTCTTCTTTCCATACCTTTCCTTTAGCCTTTTGTCTTCCACTTCTAGTTGTCTTTTACTCGATAATCATTTGATACCACAAGACAACCATTGCCAGCAGGGACAAAGGTTATCATACCTGACGTCTCTGCCATGGTCTCCGGGATATCCAGTTGACCTGGTGGTCACGTTGTGAACAACGTGTGGGCTAATTAGGAAAAACACAATTGTCCATTCAGTCCACTACCAGTCGAGTCTGTCTGTAATCTCAAGCCCCAGGTGGCATTTTTTTAGTTTTGCTGCATAGCTCATTGTGTGCTTGCGTTCTCTGAATTTTCTTTTATGAAACTCAGTTTCTCCTTGTTCTTTATATCATCATTATCATCATCATATCATCATCATCATCATCATCATCATCATCATCATCATCATCATCGTTTTCTTCTTTTATTTTCCGTCAAATAAACTTCACAGCAATTCTTTTCAAAAACCTAAACGTGGATCCAGACTCATATTTTTATCATTACCCTTAAGGTTGGTTTGCTTCTCTTTGGCTGAAGAAGTGTTGCTGTCCTTTCAAAACATACGGCCTTTAAGTGATTACCGTTAAGTCCAGCAAATCTCACAGAATCACGTTTATAGGATGTCTTGAACATTTCGCGTCAGTGCTGTTTGAGGGCAAAGGTCTGGAACTGAGTTAACAATGAGGGTCTGATTGGCATTGTGCGTTGAATTCTGCAATGGTTACACACCACATGCCGACTGAACGCTTAAAACAGAACGGAGGTTAATTTAATGTGTATTTTGTTGAGGGCTGAAGTGTAGGGAGGTCATAAGCATGATTCTAATTGTTCTAAAGCAATACAAATTGTGTGGTAAATCTTATGGGAAGTTTGGCTACAGCCAGGTTGATGATGATGGCGTCTGGAGTAGAAATGGGAGATTTATTAAAATTAGAGAAAGTCGATTATAAGACGATGAGTTACGAGACATGGGCATTGCTTGTGAGTTAATAAAAGGTAAGCAAAGATATTTATTGTTGACTTTATTACAGTTATTTCTATATGTATGTCACACACACACACACACACACACACACACACACACACACACACACACACACACACACACACATTTACACGCAAACACACACACAAATGCACGCACAGCACGCACGCACGCACACACACACCACACACACACGCACACACACACACTTACACACACACACACACACACACACACACAACACACACACACACACACACACACACACACACACACACACACACACACACACAGACGCGCACACACTTTTTCTCTCTCAAACTGTTTCATACGAAAATATTTTCCTGCTTGGTCTTCTAGACCTCTTTTACCATCAAAAGTAGACTCAAGGGTAAATAGGTAAATTGGTGTGTAGCATACATGTTAAAACAATAATCACAGATACTGGATACTAATTGTGAGTAAAGTTGTTGTTTTTTGTATATCAAAAATCACTCCCTATGGTACCCGAGTGGAGGACTCAGTCGGTCTTAAATGTATGTATGTATGTATCGTTCGTTCCTTGATTTAACGTCTTTTCACTATAAGTGATATTAGACGGCATGTATGTATGTATGTATGTATGTATGTATGTATGTATGTATGTATGTATGTATGTATGTATGTATGTATGTATGTATGCATGCATGTATGTATGTAAGTAAGTATGTATGTGTGTATGTATGTGTGTATGTATGTATGTATTATGTATGTATGTATGTGTGCGAGTGTGTGTGTATGTGCATGCGTCCGTGCGTGCGTGCGTGCGTGCGTGCATGCATGTACGTATATATGTACGTATGTACCTTACGTAAATTTACTCCAGTAAAGGAATGTGAGGCAGACCTACCCTGAAGCAAACCAAGCCAGGGAGGAACCAGGAACCGATGGTAATCCTGCCGCTACTTACAAGAATGTGGATGAAATACACTTGGGGAAGAGGAAAATCCCATTCCAGCCTATATGGCAGAATAGACCACACATTCATGGCTTTAAAAATACCATGATCATGCACATCTACAAGAGGAAGGGTGATAGGAAGGGTGATATGATCTTAAAGTACCATCATAGGATGCCACTTCTTTGCACTGAGAAAAAGGTTCATGCCATGATACTAGCAGTCTGTCGCTACTGGATGTGTGGCTTTCGTAATGGAAGAGGCATGAGTGGCATGGTATTTACCATACGCCAGAGTCGCAAACCAAAAGTAAGAGCTCCACGGGTGTTTGACGATCTGACCAAGGCGTTTGACACCGTAAAGTGCAAGAGCCCCTGGAGACACCATAAAAGTTTGGTTGCCCTTAGAAGCTTGTCTCGCCGACTGCTTCCTTTCATAATGGCATGTTGGCCAGGGTGATAGAAAGTGGGAGGTATTCAAACCCCTCCCAGTGTATAACGTGCTCACACCCTTTTCCATCCCTTGGCAGCAATGCTGATCGATGCATTCAGAGTCTTGGCAGGGGGTGTACGTCCAGGTCCTCTCAGATGGAAAACTCTTCAACCTGTCACTGCAAGCCAAAACCAAAGTTGTCCTGCTGAATTTCTCTTCGGAGATGTCTGTTTCCTTCTGTCTGTCTATCCGTTTGTGTGACTGTCTCTCTTCCGTCGGTATGTCTGTGTGTCTGTCTGTCTCTGTCAATCTGTCTGTCAATCTGTCTTCTGTCAATCTGTATTCTGAAATCAGTCAGTCGTCTCTGTCTGTCTGTCTCTTTTTCCCTCTCTGTCTCTCTCTGTCTTTCACTTGCTCTCCATTTGTTTAGAGTTTAGGTGGTTTTGGACATGTCTGTTTAGCATACGTCACTTCCAGGAATTGCCCAGGATACGGTGCAAGCACCGAAGATGCAAGCTATCGAGGCAGTGGTCTTGATACACGTAGGTTGTTCATCTCTTGCTCCAGTACACAGGGTGTTCGATAGACCTGTTCCGTATGCTCTACTCTTGGTGGATGAGGTTATTTTCTCACTCTTTTCTTGACATTTGGACAGTAACATCAGTGGCTTTCTCTTCCGCTGTTGAGCTGTTGGTCGAGAGGCATGTTGCTGGATGCTCGAGGCTGTCGACCCCAAGTCGGTGAATTCGTTTATCACTAGTAAGGTGTGGTCGCCGGTGTTAATGCTGGGGTTTTCAATGACGCCCTGGCCCATTGTCTTCTTAAGGCTGATGTTGAGGCCAAACGTCTTGATAAAATGTGCCAGGAAACTTGACTAGCCTTAGGAGATAAACTATGTATCAAAATGTCAAGGCGGCATCATCAGTGAAGATTATCATCCGGATCAGGACCTGACACATATTGATCTTTATTCTCAGGTGTGCATTTTAGTGTTATTCTGATGTGTACTAGATTGAAGAGATTGTCGTTGGATCTAGCATGTAAGTACAAACGTCATCAGATGTCTGCATGTGCTCGAGGGAGAAGAATATCTCAAAGAGCATTGGGACTAGCATGCAGCCCTGTTACCACTCCACTTTGAATGGGGAATGGTTGTAAGGATGGCCTGTCATTTCGCTTTGTCATCTGCATGCCATCATGGGGAAAAAACGATGACATTCCGCCGCTTTCCATGAGCATTCTGTCTTTTCCGGGAGTGCGAACAGGCAAAAAGTGCTAATATATACACTATTGGGACATACTTTTTATATTCTCTGTTTATTAATTAGCATTCCGATCTAGCTTGGATACATCAGTAAATTTTCTTTCCGCTCACACCGCGCAGGCGGTATACTGTTGCACATATTGCATATCCTGTCTTCGGTGTGTATGTATGCCAGGTGCTTGTAGGTTTCCATAAGCCACTTGGCATTGATATGACATTTAAGTTAAAGGGTGCTAAACATGCATATTTCATGATCTGCGTAATTATGTACACTAAGGTGATTTCGGCTTTAGCAGGCATGCAGGCATGTTGTTCAGGGAGATGGGAAAAATCTGCACCCAATCAGGCGGGATGTACCCAAGCAGGATGGAACCCAAACCTTCTGGTTGGAAGTCTGATGTCTTACCCACTTGACTCCTGTTCTCGTCATTTTCTCTCTCTCTCTCTCTGTCTGTCTGTCTCTGTCTCTTTGTTTGTCTGTCTGTCTCTGTTTCTGTCTCTCTCTGTCTCTGTCTGTCTCTCTTTCTCTCTCTCTCTCTCTCTCTCTCTCTCTCTCTCTCTCTCGTCCGCGCGCGCGCGCTCTCTCCGCTTTTCCCGTTTCGATTCGAAATGATTCTCTGTGCTTGTGTTTATTCATCACAGCAACTGAAGCAGAAAAGACGTGAATGGGAAAGTTCTGATCCGCTCAGGGTTTTCGCAGAAATGTAACACACACACACACACACACACACACACACACACACACACACACACACACACACACACACACACACACCACACACACACACACACACACAACACACAACACCAAAACACTCCCCCCCCCCCCACACACACACTACCATACACACACACACACACACACATGCACACACACACACACACACGCACATGCGCACATGTCCGCTGAAAAGTAGTGTAAACAGTGCTATTTGCCACAACAGGAGCAAATGAATCATGGCTGTTTACAATGATAACATGAAGCCTCGAATGACAAAGTGTTTGTTGTTCTGGGAAAATCGATGGCAGAGGCACCAATGCACGTCAAGTGGTGCAAAACAATCTAATTTTCGGATGGTTAACAGTGTTGTTTGTGTGTAGCAGACACAGCATGCTGTTTGTTACAGGACACATATGGTCCTCAAAAACTACTCGACGATTGTTGGGTTCATGAAGAAACCTCTTGTCAACGCATTTGTACGTTTGCGGGTACAGCGATCGTGCACACACACGCGCACGCGCGCGCGCACCACACACACACACACCACACACACACACACACACACACACACACACCACCACACGCGCGCACGCAAAAACACATACGCGTGCACGAACGTAACGCACACGCACACGCAAAAATACACACACGCGCGCGCACGCACGGACACATACACACAAACACACACACACACACATACAAATGCACACGCAAGCAAGCAAGCACGCACACCCGCTCACCCGCAAAAAGATACAAACACGAGCACGCACACATGCATCCACATACATTTATATACAAGCACAGGCACAAACACAGACACACAGGCGCATCTGTTGACACACGAACAAATTCTGTCATAGTATCATGGGCATAGTGAAATTCATACAGCAACCTGAGACAAAAAAAAACAACAACAAAAAACAGTTCACACTGAGATGAAATTCATTAGTTTGCACGTTCCATTGCAGCAGCTAAAAGCTGACAAGATTATATTTGTTTTACTGGCAGATCATTAGATCCTTGGCTATAAAGTCTGGAGAGCCTATTGTTCAGATTATTTTTATGCCAAAACAGTGGCAGACATCTAAATTCTAAAGTACGCTTCACATCCAGATGGAAAGTGGCTTTTCGTTTCTAAAACTAACAAGCACAGAGAACATACAATAATTTCACTGGATCTATCAAAACGAAATTTGTATGGAATCAGTTGAAGCACACCCATTTGGAACTGAGAGGACATTTCTGTACGAACCATCCTACAGATACACAACACAGGTTTTCCTGGAACAGATTATGTTTAAAACGGCCACAGGTCGATTTGTAACGCACGACTTCTTAGTCCTAGCTACTCATGACGTAAGTCTTCGGACCAGGACAATCGAATCTTTATATGTTTGCTGATGATCTAACTCGCAGCAGGTTTTTGAGATCAGCTTACTCTCTTAACTGTTGTCACTAAGCAGTTAGGTATATCAGTCAGTCATGGGAAGTCCATAGTTATGGAGCCAAGCGGACTGTTGTCTGAGAGGTGCTGGGTTCGAGGCTCCATTTAGTCCAGAAAGAACAACTGTGAGACTTTGTTTTATCCTATCTGGCCCTGATGGAGAATTGACAGTGCTGTGGGCTGACTTGGAAGACTGGGACTACACAGTGAGTCTCATCCACTGGATGGATGTGTCATGGAAGGTGTTGGTTGAATTTCCTGACCAACACTGTAGGTGCCTATATCTCTCGGGCCTGAATTACACCACAATATGTTATGAAAATAAGTGTGCATTACAGCTTTTTCACGCAGTCTCAGTCCAAACTAGAACTCCATATCATCATGATCATCATCCCTATTATTATGAGATCCATCAGTTATCATAGCATTAGGGAAAATGTCTCGAAGTCTATGGCCTTTCACGCCATGATCTTGTGGTGACTCAGGTACTGATTCCTCTACCGCTTCTATACCCGAGTAAAATCCATTTGGGGTCCTCGGTGTTAGTAGTTTATGAGGGCTGTTGTTGCAGGGCCCAAGTTGTGGTCACCTTACCGGGGGGAGGGGGTCTCAGTCGGTCTGGCTCCACGACTGAACGGTTACTATCATTAGTGGGGGGGGGGGGGAGTTAGTATGCAGTGTCATTAGTAAGCTGGATCAGGTCTGGCACTGTTGAACTCCACCCAGGTGACCCAGCAGCATTACAAAGACCCTATGACAATTTAACCCTTTGACTCCCGTACCCCATCCACCAACTTCAAAAACTTAACTCTTTGACTCCCTTACCATATCCACCTGTTTCCAGCAAGAAGACGGTGGATAGGGTGAGGGATTCCTAGGGTTAGATTTTTACTTTCTAGTATGGTTGACAATGCAGGATCCTGGAGGACAGGGCGCGGGAGTCAAAGGGTTATCATCGTTGGCCTTCGTGGACTTCATGGCACTGGGACGTCAACTGAACGAATTTGGGGTTGGTGGTGTGTTCAAGAGCCGGAATGAGAGGTATGAGACAACACGGATATGGCACGGAAGATGGTATAGCGTTAAAAGTCCATATTTTTGGATTAACAAAAGGTTAGCATTAAGCTGGGAAATAAGTAGTTTTGAAAGAACAACCAGCTAGAAGAAGTAAATAATTGTAATTTTAAGTACTTAGTATTATATCTTTCCATCCTTTGTGTTGTAGCAGCTTTAAAAAAAACTGCACAAAGTGTGAGGAAAAAAGTAATGGAAAGTATTAAAGTTTAACTCACTGTCACTTTTTATGTTCCAGATGTCCCAACATTATTACATGCAGTGGGAATCTGGGGTTCTTGATATCACCAACAGGGAGAAGGAGGGAGTGGGAAAGAGAGAGAGGAGAGAGAGAGAGAGAGAGAGAGAGAGAGAGAGAGAGAGAGAGAGAGATATAATCTTACGGTAAAATGTGTGCATCGCTGCATGTCCACAAAATTAAACTCAGAGCCAGGACATCACCCATATTTCCCTTAAACCCTCCCTACCCCCACTACCACATGTCTGCCTTTCTCTGACCGGACGTAGTGCTGTTATCCTCTCAAAATCCAAGAACCACTGGTTAACACCACGGTTGTAGCAAAATCTCACAAAGTCACGTTTACATCAGGCTGGAGGCAGTTCGTTCCAATCATGTTCGTTGGCAAGTGGAGTGCTGCCTCACAATGAATGTCTGTTCCTGGGAAGAAAATGGTGCGATTGATTTTTGCAATGGCTACGCACGCACAGAGATGTAAACTGAGCACCATAAAGCAGAATAGAGAAGGGTGGGTGGAAGTGTGGGGTGGCGTTTGTGAAATGACCTATAGACACGAGCATGAGTATTTTCTTTTTTTTTCTTTTTTTCTCTTCTATAGCGCTCTGGTTTTCCAAGATGCCGGTTGCATGCTGTTTTGCCCACAATGTGCACACAGTATGCCGCTGCATAGTCTGCACATTCCTTGTTTGGTTAGCGTGCTTGGTGATTTTATGTTTCCGTAAGCCAAAGGACACTAACATGACTTAAGGATGTTTAACGTGCATATTTGATGGTCTTTATGCGTATACCCACGAACGGGGCTATGCATTAACATGTCCTCTGCTCATATGTTGATATAGAAGATAGAAAAATACAAAAACACCATTTACCAACCAGTCCGGTGGTACCCAGGCAGGATCGAACCTATCCCCCATGGGTATGCCAGGGGCTGTTTCAGTATAAATAGTATCCCACCTTCTTGAAATTCTGTGCTAGAAACTTCCTCTTTTCTGTCACTCTCTTTGTTTCTGCCTTGCTCCCTTGCTTTCTGTCATTTCTTCCTATCATTTTCTGCCTTGTTGGTCCATTCACCTGTATGTGTTCGATAGTCTTACGTACTTTTTCTAAGGATTGATAATTGGGTACATGTATTAAGTGCATTTTTGGTTCTAGGGAGGTGAGACATGCGGCAGCAATTTTAGGTAATTTATGCCCGTTTCTGTGTATATTTGGGTGTCCGTAGATATCCTTGAATTTGTATTCAAATGTGTTTTTATATTCCCTGTACGACAAATTGGACGGAGTGGTCAACGCCAGAGGCATGCCCTTAGATTATATGCGCGAATGCATTGGTATGTGTTTTTAATTTTTTTCTGTTGAAGTTTTGTATGTTGTGAAACAGTTATAACCCTGCTGTGGCTCTACCCAGTCGGCTGGGCTTTATACAACAACAACTACAGGATGGAACCTGGGCCTTCCGACTAGAAGTTCGACGTTTACACACTTGACCTCGGCGCCTGTCTTTTTTAATGAAGAAGTGCGAGTATACATGTAGAAGGGTTGGGGAAGGGGTGAAGTAGCGGGGCGGGAGGCAGATGGGACCCAGGCATGTTGTTTAGAAAGGAAACATCTCTGTTGTGGAAAGTGGACTGTGATGTGATCGGTCATGTGGTCTGTGTATGACTGATAGCTTGAGGGTTCAACCAGAAGAGCGGCTTTCTAGTTTGATTTCCTTCAGCCAGACCTTCACAATTCCCTGTCAGCTCATGCTTCATGCCTCCCCCTTTATCTCTTGTCTGTGTGTCTGTCTGTGTGTCTGTTTCCTCCTCTGTCAAATGGTTCAATTGTATGGTGATTTGTCTTTGCAATGCCTTGAACGAAATAAGCGTTACACAAAAACGACCTCTAAATTCAATAAAGAGAGGGAGTGTCGTGGAAAAAGACAGATAGAGAAGGAATGAGCTAGAGACAAAGACAAAGACAAAGAGCGAGCGAGAGCGAGCGGGCGAGAAAGATAGAGAGAGAGAGAGAGAGGAGAGAGAGAGGAGAGATAGAGAGAGAGAGAGAGAGAGTCTATTTTGGGTGAGGGAGAGAACGTGTGTGTGCGCGCGTGCTTGCGTGCGTGCGTGCTTGCGTGCGTGCGTGTGTGTGTGTGCATGTGTGTATGTGTGCATATGTGCGTGTGTGTATGTGTTCTTGCGTGTGTGTGTGTGCGTGCGTGTGCATGTCTGCGCCTGGAGTGACACTGGGAGAGAAAATATGTATGTATGCGATAGAGAGAACATTGTGTCGTGGTGTGTGTGTGTGTGTGTGTGTGTGTGTGTGCATGTGTGTGTGTGTGTGTGGAGAGAGAGAGAGAGAGAGAGAGAGAGAGAGAGAGGACAGACAGACAGACAGACAGACAGACAGACAGACAGAAGAGAACATTCACGAGGGTATGAAATAAGCAATATATTAAATGCTTTTTAATATCCGCGTGGAATAAGCAATACAGTTCAACAGTTCTTAACATCCATCCCTCGCTCAGAGTCTACACTACGATTAGTTATGCGTCAACAACATGAATATTTGAACAGAAATGCAGAAAATACCCTCTTTATGTCTTTCGGTTTTTTTTCTTTGTACTTTTCTTTCTTTCTTTCTTTCTTTTGCTTTCTTTCTTTCTTTTTCTTTTTTTTTTTCTTTTCTTTTGTTGTGAACGAAACCGATTTGCTGTTGCTGGCTTCCGAGGTACTGTGTTGTTCAGTGTACCTGCTTTATTGTATGTTTCTCGCCTAGGACACAAGAAACGCAGGGTTTGAACCACGGTGAAATCCACTTACAGAAATAAACATACATACGTGCCTACAGAAGAAAGGAGTGGAACTGTGCTATGGTGACATGCTTTCGAAGAAGAGGGCAGCTTGCATTTTACACGAAAAAATTCCGTTACAACAACAGCAACAGCAACAACAACAACAACAACAACAACAACAACAACAAAATCACACACACAAAAAAAAACGATTCAGTCCAGTCTTTTCAGCTTATCAGTTCGAATTAAAGACTTTATATCATTGATCTTTTAGATGGGTATCAGTTTTTATCTCTTTTTTTTTTTTTTTTTTTTTTTTTGGTAAGAACATAGATTTGCTATGTCACCTAAAGTATGTCCATTTGTTATTTCATGTGCTATTACGTATCTGTTGCATACTGAATTCAAAGTTGAAATGGTTAAAAACTCAAATTCCTTATACTTTGAGTCTAATACGTTAGTGGTTTTCAAGACATGAAATATTAAAGCAAGTTTACGGAGATAAGCGAGTAATTAGAAGACGTTTCCAGTGGTTAAATCCCAAGTGATTGATGCTGCACTAACTGATGACTGAGCGTGTGCGTGCAGGAACAGTTTGTATAGATTCAAGATTTTTTTTAGGTTACTGAATATTTTGATTTTTTTTTTTTAGTTTCACATAATGTGTTTATATGATTTCAGTTTCGGTTATTCAAAATAGCGTCTTCGCGCAAGAAAGAAATTCCACATGCGCTGACATTTCTGATGCCACGTCAAGGGTAAAATCTTAAATGATTACGGACATAAGCCATTAACATGTACAAGAGGCTTAGGTTTGTATCAGTTATTTACTGGAAAAAGTTAACCTACATTGCTGTTTATGTCTATGTGTATGTCTATCTTTGTACCAGTCTATCACTAAGATAACTTGGCTACCTTATAGTAAAGTGTGTATGTCTATTAACAATGTTAAACAGGAGAACGTATAAACACGCACCCAGCTTTCCCCACCTCACCCTCACAAGTATCAATCGATTGTATCTATGTCTTACACAACCATATCACAACCCCCACCTCACCCTCACAAGTATCAATCGATGCACTATGTCTTACACAACCATATCACACCCCCATCCCCAACCAAACAACCGACACACAACTTGCATCGCTCACCAACACGATGTATCATCTCCATCATCCCAGCTACCCAGCCCACCCCCATCATCGGTTAAAAAAAAAGAAAACAGACCCCAAAGAATACATAAAAATACATCCAGTCAGCCTCCCCCCTCCCCCAGTGCCTGCCGACCAAATATCAAAAAACTCACACCCACACTACCCGCACAACCGATCTCAAAAACCTCACACCCTGCACAACCTGATCTCAAAAACCTCACACCCTGCACAACCAAATCTCAAAACTCACCTCACGCCCCGTCCAGCCAAATCTCAAAACTCACCACACCCTGCACAACTTGATCTCAAAACTCACCTCACACCATGCACAACCTGATCTCAAAAACCTCACACCCTGCACAACCTGATCTCAAAAACCTCACACCCTGCACAACCAAATCTCAAAACTCACCTCACGCCCCGTACAGCCAAATCTCAAAACTCACCTCACACCCCGTACAACCAAATCTCAAAACTCACCTCACACCCCGTACAACCAAATCTCAAAACTCACCTCACACCCTGCACAATCAAATCTCAAAACTCAACTCACACCCCACACAACCAAATCTCAAAACTCACCTCACACCCTGCACAACCTGATCTCAAAACTCACCTCCCACCCTGCACAACCAAATCTCAAAACTCACCTCACACCCTGCACAACCAAATCTCAAAACTCACCTCACACCCCGTACAACCAAATCTCAAAACTCACCTCACACCCCATACAACCAAATCTCAAAACTCACCTCACACCCCATACAACCAAATCTCAAAACTCACCTCACACCCATACAACCAAATCTCAAAACTCACCTCACACCCTGTACAACCAAATCTCAAAACTCACCTCACGCCCTGCACAACCTGATCTCAAAACTCACCTCACGCCCTGCACAACCAAATCTCAAAACTCACCTCACGCCCTGCACAACCTGATCTCAAAACTCACCTCACGCCCTGCACAACCTGATCTCAAAACTCACCTCACGCCCTGCACAACCTGATCTCAAAACTCACCTCACGCCCTGCATAACCCGATCTAAAAAAAAAAAACACCTCACCCCCTGCACAACCACATCTCAAAAACTCATCCCCAGCCCCACCCACCCCGCACAACTAAATCTCAAAAACTCACCCCCATCCACCCCGCACAACCAAATCTCAAGAACTCACCCAACCTCCCGCGCAATCAAATATCAAAAACTCACCCGCGGACAATAGAACATTATCTCCAGTCAGCCACCAACTCAGTTTATCGTTCCGATAAAAATTAGCATTTATATTGCAACTAAGATTGTAAATATCATCTACTCTTGTTGTTTTCCTCAGCATCTTTCGCAGATGACACAGCCGACGGAGTGTACTTATCAACTCTTACAGCAGCCTATTTTATATAGATATACTTTGCTGGTATTTTGCTATTTCTTGCTCTTATAAGCGTACATTTTGACTTTCGTGGCTGAATCAGTGTGATTTAGTACTGACCACTCATTCAAATCGTTTACATTGTTTTAGAATAATTAAGAAATTATTGTGACATAGTCTGAGCTGTATCGATTTTCTATACATTTGCAAAAAGAAACCATACTAAGTTTTATACAGAGTTGAAGCCATGCATATGAAAGGAGCAGTAGGCCAAGAACAGAGCCTTGAGGTATTCTGTACTTTAGAACATTAAAAACAAATGCAGTCTGGCTCATGAACTGGGTGATATGGATGGATTAGTTTTTATGTAGTTGTTGATGGGCCTTAGCATTTGTTTCTAAAAGAAGTTGACAGTTAATTATACCCCCCCCCCCTCCAAATTATGATCATTGTCACTTAGGTTATGAAATCACTGGAAAACGGAAACACACACAACACACACACACACACACACACACACACACACACACACACACACACACACACACACACACACACACACACACACACGCACGCTCGCTCGCTCGCTTGCTCACTCATTCGCTCATTCACTTACTCACACGCACGCAACGCACGCACACACACACATCACACACACACACACACACTAAAACGCACAGAGGCATAAACTTTGAACCAACAAGAGTAGCAAAACTAAAGAGAGAGAGGGATAAAATAAAGAGTGAAGAGTGGGGAATTAGATCACCTAGAGAGAAAGAGAGAGAGGGGGTGGGGGGATAAAAGAAAAAGTGAAGAGTGGGGTATTAGATCATTTTTTGCAAGTTTATTCTCTGTATATGGTTTTGAAGCCTTTCATGTTTTCCATGATACAGGTAAAAAACGGATCACATAGATTCCAAGAAACGAAGCTGATTTTTGTTCCTATTTTTCAACTGAAGCGGAAGGACCTTAAAAAACAAGACAGAAAATAACAAGACAAAAAGTAAGACATGGTTTTTCTTTTATGTGTACCTTCAGAAAAGAGGAAGAAAAAGATGGAGGAGAGGAGGACAAGAAGGAGGAGGAAAATGAGGAAAGGGGTTCGGAAGGGAATAAAAGGAAAACAAACATCAACAAATAAGTGGAAGAAGGCACAAAGCAAGTCATGTTAAGACAGTCCTTTTTTTTTCTTCTCAAAGCGTATATCAAAGCCTTTCATTTGAACTGTATTATCATGCATTTCACTGTTTGTGACACATTTGAATTTCATGACAGTCATGTGGCCTGTAGTGTCTAGTGGTTAAAACTTTTTCTTTCCTCCTGGGTTTGAATCGTGGGATTTTTCTCCTCCATTCACTGTATCTAAAGTTGTAGTCTGGGTGCTAGTCTTTTGGATGATACAATGGATCGACATCCTGTATGCAGCACGTACCTAGCACACACTCTAGAATCCCTGGCAGAAAAGGAGTTGTCCCTGGTAACATTCTGTAGAAAAATCCACGATCATAGGTAAACAGAAGTACACTCAGAAAAAAGAGAAAAAATGGGTGGCAGTGCACTTCCGGCACGCGCTCTCCCATTGGAAAGCAGCCCGACATTCACATAGTAAATCTTTTGTGACAAAAAATAAACACAAGACAAAACACAACATGACGTGATATGACGCGACACAAGGCAAGACAAGACAAGACAAGGCAAGGCAAACAATAGATGCAAATTATCTTAACGTTAAAATATCTTACCGTCATGGCAGAATCGTGTTTTCGGACAAAGATGTGCAATTACGCTATTTCAAACAATGAAGATTGCTCTGTTTGTAAAGCTTAACAGAGGACCACAGTTACTATCTATTACAACTCTTAGAGGAGACAAATTATTTTTTATGAACGCTCATGCCATATTGAATCATTTCGACCTATCTCAATTGTACATGTTGATACGCATCGCACTTTACAAACAAACTGCATTTAACTTTGAACTTGAATCCAATTCACTGAGAGCGTATCCAGGACCGTTGGTGCTAGTACGATTCGTAAGGTATGATTTAAACGGGATATGTTGCGTCCACTTAATTTCGAGACACTTTGCTTAGAAGGCTGGCTTGAGGTTTGCTAGTTACAATCCATTCATTGAAGGTGATCAGGAGAGCTACCTTCAAGACACTCCCAAGCAAAGACAGAAAGAGTTAATATTAATGGATGGTGTAATAGACTAAAAGTGAAAATCCAACCTAAATCATTCTTCTATTTCTACAGGTCATTCTACAGACAGATGAACATAATTTATATCACAGTCAAACTAGGGATCACCTTCGGGGATATTTTTTACTATACAAACCAGCTCTTACAATAATTCAATTCGCCTTAGGCTTGGTCACACTGGTTGTGACGACATACTTTCAGGTTTCATCCAATTTAGGCGGGAATAAATGTAGCCGTTTTCTCAGTTCCTGACGGTTGCCATAGAGCACAGTGTCCATTAATGCCGTTTTTGACATTTGTGAGTTTTGAAACGATGTAAGAGTTAGGAGATTCTCTAACACATTTTAAAAGGTTGAAGAAGAAGACGATCTGAGGCTTTAGTCCAATTGTAGCCATCAGAACAGAGAACAGGACATTGTTCTGATAGTAACCAGTTTTACTCAAAGAAAAGCTCCTAAAGGTCATTCTTCCTTTCATTTTCTCTCGTCAGGATTCTGTACTGCGATGCTGATGTATAGTATCGTGAGTATAATTGTCAGACTACAATGCATTTCGAGCTCAGACGGCGGCACTTTTTGGTTGTTGTTCTCTATCAGCGGTAAGAGTGGGGAATGATTCAGACTGATCCATTCCTATTTCTTATGTCACACGATGTACTGAATGTATGACAGTGTTAAAAGCAGGTCTGTGTTAGGGTTGTTCAGGCTTTATAACCAAGCCTATGTGGTGATACGATTATGACAACTGAGAGGGGCGTACCCAGATTAAAGGCAAAAGGGAATCAGAGCAAAAGAGAGCGGGAAGACTGTGATTCATGTGACTGTATACGTATTCTCTAGCATGTCTGTTTTAATAAAGCGTGTCATTGTGTACCTACTGTCTGCCATGTCTGTTTTAATAAAGCGTGTCACTGTATACCTACTGTCTGCCATGTCTGTTTTAATAAAGCGTGTCATTGTATACCTACTGTCTGCCATGTCTGTTTTATAAAGCATAACAAGTGTAATCGCCTTTGGGAGGGATGTGCGGGGTAATGAATTATTGACAAACTGTCATTTTTCATGATGCATGACTTAAGCCAGGAGACTGGGAAAACATTTGTTTGCTCAAGATTTAACATTGCCGTATACCAGACTGGCACAAGATGAAGCAAGATCGCCACCTACTGTATACCACACTGGCACAAGATGGAGCAAGATTACCACAAATTCATTGCTCAGTATTCAAATCCAAGGAATGTCAATCATCGAAACTTTACAAGGGAAGAATTAACGTTTTTACTGTTGTATGGCTTGGACATCTGACATTTATTTGCTTGCGCATAAATAGAAAGATGCAATACGCTTTATTCAATGTGACCTCTATTTCCTCTCGGACAGATTTTGATATAACGTTGACAACACAGTCTCCGTTTCCTTGATTGATTTTTTTCTGTAAATTGTCTCAAAAATCATCGGATAATGGCACTGTTATGATGTCATAGGATAATGGCACTTCTGTGATAGTAATAGGATAATGGCATTTCTGTGATAGTCATAGGATAATGGCACTGTTGTGATGGTAATGGGATAATGGCACCGCTGTGATGGTCATAGGATAATGGCACTGTTGTGATAGTCATAGGATAATGGCACTACTGTGATAGTCATAGGATAATGGCACTGTTGTGATAGTCATAGGATAATGGCACTACTGTGATAGTCATAGGATAATGGCACTGTTGTGATAATCATAGGATAATGGCACACTGTGATAGTCATAGGATAATGGCACTGTTGTGATGGTCATAGGATAATGGCACTGTTGTGATAGTCATAGGGTAATTGCACTACTGTGATAGTCATAGGATAATGGCACTGTTGTGATAGTCATAGGATAATGGCACTACTGTGATAGTCATAGGATAATGGCACTGTTGTGATAGTCATAGGATAATGGCACTACTGTGATAGTCATAGGATAATGGCACTGTTGTGATAGTCATAGGATAATGGCACTACTGTGATAGTCATATGATAATGGCACTGTTTTGATGGTCATAGGATAATGGCACTACTGTGATAGTCATAGGAAAATGGCACTGCTATGATGGTCATAGGATAAATGCACTGTTGTGATGGTCATGGGATAATGGCACTATGTGATGGTCATAGGATAATGGCACTGTTGTGATGGTCATGGGATATTGGCACTGCTATGATGGTCATAGGATAATGGCACTGTTGTGATGGTCATGAGATAATGGTACTGCTGTGATGGTCATAGGATAATGGCACTGCTGTGATGGTCATAGGATAATGGCACTGTTGTGATGGTCAGGGGATAATGGCACTGTTGTGATGGTCATGGGATAATGGCACTGCTGTGATGGTCATGGGATAATGGCACTGCTGTGATGGTCATGGGATAATGGCACTGTTGTGATGGTCATGGGATAATGGCACTGCTGTGATGGTCATATGATAATGGCACTTTTGTGATGGTCATGAGATAATGGCACTGCTGTGATGGTCATAGGATAATGGCACTGCTGTGATGGTCATAGGATAATGGCACTGCTGTGATGGTCATAGGATAATGACACTGCTGTGATGGTCATAGGATAATGGCACTGCTGTGATGATCACGGGATAATGGCACTGCTGTGACGGTCATGGGATAATGGCACTGTTGTGATGGTCATGGGATAATGGCACTGCTGTGATGGTTATGAGATAATGGCACTGCTGTGATGGGCATGAGATAATGGCACTGCTGTGATGGGCATGAGATAATGGCACTGCTGTGATGGTCATGAGATAATGGCACTGCTGTGATGGGCATGAGATAATGGCACTGCTGTGATGGTCATGAGATAATGGCACTGCTGTGATGGGCATGAGATAATGGCACTGCTGTGATGGTCATAGGATAATGGCACTGCTGTGATGGGCATGAGATAATGGCACTGCTGTGATGGGCATGAGATAATGGCACTGCTGTGATGGTGCCTTCTTTAGTGATGTGATCCGTTTGGTTTCTCTCAGCAGATTCACGAAACAGAAACATCAAACAGATGGGCGCGATAGTCCACCGGCTCGGACACTGGGTTCCGGTTAGAAGATCTCAGTCCAAACTTATATACGATATCATGTACAAAGAAAAAAACAACAACAAGTTACTCATGTGCTTGGTTTTCAACTTTTGTTTTTTGAAAATTAGACATGGAGTTGTTTTTAACGTGGTGTTTCCCTGATAAAGCCTTTAGTGGTTAGCAGGGCCACAAACAACACGATTCAATTCCGCTCAATTCAGGTGAATTCAATTCAATTCGATACCTACTTGGGTACCGCCTGATTGGTAAAAGGTAGAGTTTTCCTATCCTCAGGTCAACATATAAGCAGACTTCTGACACACGCGTGCATGCATATACATACACACATACATTTATACATATGTATGAAATATACACATGACAGATACTCTAAGCCTAAATACACATACAGGACATAAAATACGTATATTATAGATTGTATAAGCCTTATCGGTGTCCAGTATTTTCATGGAAATACGAAAACGTCTATACGTTCTCTCGGAAGACGCAGTATGCAATCTGTGCATCAATAGATAACCAAATAATGTACATTCCCTCATAAAAAAATGATCTTAACCAACAAAGAGACTAACAAAAATCACATTGTGTATTTCAGTTCAGCAGTTTGGATGGGGGGGGGGGGGGGAATATATATATATATATTATATATATATATATATTATATATATATATATATATACATGTGTATACATATTCACATATATAATATACATACATTTATATAATATATATATATATATATATATATATACATATATATGCACACACACACACGGACGAGAGAGAGAGAGAGAGAGAGAGAGAGAGAGAGAGAGAGAGAGAGAGAGAGAGAGAGAGAGAGAGAGAGAGAGAGAGCAGAGAGAGAGTGAGAGAGGAGGAGAGAGAAGAGAGAGAGAGAGAGGAGAGAGAGAGAGAGAGCTAATGTTCTCGCGCGTATGTTTTTTAAGACCACCGCGTTCTCTAATGATTCCGAAACAAAAACAAAAAAGACTGGAAGTAACGAAGCCTGATGTTTTTTTCCCCATCTCTTCTTTCTGTCTGTCCTGTCTCTCTGTGTCTCTTTCTTTCCCCTCCTCCTTCTCTCTCTCCCTCCCTCTCTCTCTCCCTCCCTCCCTCCTCCCTCTCTCTCCTCTTTCTGTCTCTATCTTTCTCTCTCCTTGTAAGGACGAAAATGGACCTGAAAAAAAGAAAAGTAGCAAAAAACAAAACAAAAACAAAACAAAAACAAAAAACAAAAAAACAAAAACGGCTGAGTATAGTTTTTGGTGTGTGCATCGCGTGTTTCTTGAAAAAAAAGAAGATTGACAAGCCAGCTTCACTGCTATCCTTTTCCAGAAATAACCGCACACCGGAAATAAGGGTGGCGCTGCACTGTGGCGACGTGTTCATCTTTGACCACGGTAGTCTCAATGGTGAATCCATTGTGACAAATACATAAATATCCAGAGGCCAGTTCGACAATGAACCGAATTACAGTACTTTTCTTTGGAAAATACAAGACTGACATGTATTAAACTTTAAAAAAAAAAAACTCTCTTTGGATTTGTGTCATGTTTATTGAAATCGTGTCCATGGTCACTTATGTGGATGACAGTATTTTGCATTGTGAAGGACAGACGTAGAAGAGTAGTTTAAGTCATTGCAGACCTTTGAGGAGCTAGACGAATACAATCACGTAGCGAAAAGTTGAAGGCAAGGCACTCACAGTTTGGATAAAGTGAAAAAACACGGTAATGATATAACTGAGATACAAATAAAAACATACCAAAATCAGATAACGAAGCTAAATAATTATTGCTCCTCGTTATAAAGTAATTGGTATAACATAAAAAAATACATAAAAACAAAAACAAAAAAGTAAACAAAAAACAACCCAAAACAACACAAACAGACAGGCAAACAATAACAACAACAACAACACGCACACACAAATAAACAAGCAAGCAAACAAACAAACAAAGCCGAACGGAAGGTTTATACTTATATCAGTCTAAATTATTCACGATTGTTGTGCTATTACTGGCTCGTAATACTAAATTCGTGACCTCTAATACATCACTTAAAGACAAGGTGTCCTCGTTACACGCCTGCAACAGGGTTTCCTTGGCATAGTCTAATGTGTACATTAACTATACTTCCGTCTATAAAAGGCTGATGTCTCATTGGTGAATAGTTCGTTGTGTTTATATAATTGCTGTAATCATTTGAACACATATGGTTAAGGTTGCACATGTAAGAATGGTTCATGGGTTGCAGCTTCAGCCAAAGTCTATAACTTCCATGCAGAGGATTTTTTCATAACCGAAAATAAAACCAGTGCCCGTCTGAGCTTAAGTGTAAATCATTTCCTAGTACTTTTTATACATGATAAAAAACGTTAAGATTTAGCCATGAATAAATGCGAAATTGATTCCATTCTATTTCTTATTTTAAGCCACTGGGAATGAGAACAGCTATGTTGAGATTAACTTACAAAATTGCGGTGGTCACGTGAGAATAACATACTGACCTAGTTTGATATAAACAGTCATGGAGTTTTCAAAATGTGTACTGACAGTGAGTTAGTAGGGATAGGCAGGCATACAGACACAGAAATACGCAATCGGTCTTTTGGCGATTGTAAGCAATTAAAAACAGAAGCAGAGAGAGAGAGAGAGAGAGAGAGAGAGAGAGGGGGGGGGGGGTTAGTAACGAGCTTCCAAACTGGAAAAAAGAAGAACTGCAGAAAAGTGAATTAACCTGTATAAATTCTAGTATAGGTTTTTAGATTGAAACAAGCTCACTCTGAATTTAAAAGCAGGCCATGTCATTCTGCATCAAAGATGTGTATCCACGTTCTTTTGTGTCTGTTCGGATTTTTTTTTTTTTTTTGGGGGGTGGGTGGGCTCAGTCTTGCAAATAAAGATTTATAAAGAAACATTCAGGGAATACGTGTAAATACAAGTGAAAAAAGAACAAAATGTCTTGAACATATCATCCAGTTCGTCTTCAGTGTGTGATTATCGCATATGGTTTTTAGTGACTCAGTTCAGAGGCAACGCGCTGACCCCATATGTGATTCTTTCTAATATTTGTCCTATTTCTCTTTGTCAAAACTATGGGAGCTTGGTAGTAGGCTATACTGTTGACACCGAATCACTGTGGAACGTTAGCTCTTTAGTCCCATGAAGAAAGCTGACATACGCGTGACGATCCCTTTTAACTGTCAAAGTAACAGCCAATCATAGCCGCAACTTACCCAACTAGTAGTATCCATTGCATCATATTGCACTGTGTATTCGGTTGTTTTTTTGTTGTTTGTTGTTTGTTGTTGTTGTGTTGTTGTTGTTGTATCGTCGTGTCTGATCAGAAGGTACTTCCATTTTACTATTTCAGGAATATTTTTGTTACTTATCTGACCACGTAAAACCACTGAAGAGTGCCCACAATAACCAAACGCCGTAGATGATATTTGTATTATGTTATACCTTGTAGGTATGTATACGTTGTCAATGTTTTAAAAGTTATAATAATTCTGGTTAGTTTATTAATTAAGGCTGATTGATTCATACGATTTCACCATGTCTTGTGGGGTTTAAGAAAGATAATTGACAAATCTATTGACAACATACGTTCATGCAAAAGGGAACATATATCATCCATATATAACGCAAAAGGGAACATATATCATCCATATATAATGCAAAAGGGAATATATCATCATCCAAAGATATATAATGCAAAAAAAGGGAATATATATCATCCATATATAATGCAAAAGGGAACATATATCATCCATATATAATGCAAAAGGGAATATATATCATCCATATATAAGCAAAAGGGAACATATATCATCCATATATAATGCAAAAGGGAACATATATCATCCATATATAACGCAAAAGGGAACATATATCATCCATATATAATGCAAAAGGGAACATATATCATCCATATATAATGCAAAAGGGAATATATATCATCCATATATAATGCAAAAGGGAATATATATCATCCATATATAACGCAAAAGGGAACATATATCATCCATATATAATGCAAAAGGGAACATATATCATCCATATATAATGCAAAAGGGAACATATATCATCCATATATAATGCAAAAGGGAACATATATCATCCATATATAACGCAAAAGGGAACATATATCATCCATATATAATGCAAAAGGGAAATATATCATCCATATATAACGCAAAAGGGAACATATATCATCCATATATAATGCAAAAGGGAACATATATCATCCATATATAATGCAAAAGGGAATATATATCATCCATATATAATGCAAAAGGGAATATATATCATCCATATATAACGCAAAAGGGAACATATATCATCCATATATAATGCAAAAGGGAACATATATCATCCATATATAATGCAAAAGGGAACATATATCATCCATATATAATGCAAAAGGGAACATATATCATCCATATATAAGCAAAAGGGAACATATATCATCCATATATAATGCAAAAGGAACATATATCATCCATATATAATGCAAAAGGGAATATATATCATCCATATATAATGCAAAAGGGAACATATATCATCCATATATAATGCAAAAGGGAACATATATCATCCATATATAATGCAAAAGGGAATATATATCATCCATATATAATGCAAAAGGGAACATATATCATCCATATATAATGCAAAAGGAACATATATCATCCATATATAATGCAAAAGGAACATATATCATCCATATATAAT
>CM060314.1:73669828-73694828 GCA_030674185.1 Monoplex corrugatus | reverse complement strand
CCTTTCCTGGTTCCACTGCCTTCCTGACTTCTGTCATTTTCTGCCGGTCCATATCTTCGACTGGCTTGATATCACAATCTTATGTCCCGATTCTTCAAGCATACTAGGAAGCCTGACATTTCCCACCTAGTACTCCTCGACAGACCAAAAGCAGCATCAGACTAAATCTTGGACTCTTAAAGACAGATGAAGTGATACGTAAAAAAACAAACGTGCGTTTCAAAACAAATTTAGTGCTCTTGAAGACGTTGGTGACAGTGAGAAACAATGGACAAAGTTGAGAAATTCGATAAATGAAGCTTGTGAAGAAATCCAAGCGTAGAGAGAAAAGCAAAAAAGAACTGGTTGACAAAAGAAATTTAGGCTTGATGGAGGAACGAGGAAGGCAAAGAGAAACACGGAGATATACAGGAAGATAAATCAAGAACTCAGGATTATGTACAATGAAGCTAAGGAAGCTTGGCTGAAAACAAAATGCAGAGAAATAGAAGACCGACACAAAACGGATCCTCGGAGTATGTACATGTACAGACGAATGAAGAAATTGTCTACGGGAAAAATACAGGCACATCAACAGTTCGCTTAAAATCGAAAGATGGTACGCTTATCGTGGAAAAAAGACAAAATATTAACAGATGGGGAGAGTACATTAAAGACCTTTTTGAAGATGACACATACGAAGAACACGTTATAAGAAAGAACATTGAAGGACCACCCATAGTGAAAGATGAAGTTAGAGCAGCACTGAAAAAGATGAAACCAGGAAAAGCCCCAGGACCAGATAACATTACTACAGAGATGATTGAAGCCCTGGGGGAATTTGGTATACAACAAATAACAGACCTCCTAATGAAATTTATGATACTGGAAAAATCCTCAAAGATTGTCAAAATCAATTTTCATTGCACTTCCAAAGAAGACAGGGGCTATAGAATGCGAACTCCATCGCACAATCAGCCTGATGAATCATGTAACAAAAATCATATTAAGAATAATCATGATGAGGACAAGGAATAAAATCAAAAGAGAAATAGCAGAAGAACAGTATGGATTTGTGGAAGGGAAAGGAACTATTAATGCTATCTACATCCTAAGAACTATCCTAGAGAGGTCAATCGAGATGAATAAGGATTTATATTTATGCCTTTGTTGATTATACCAAAGCTTTCGATCGGGTAAGACATGAAGAAGTGATCAACCGACTAGAAAGACTCAATATTGATGAAAAAGATCTATGAATAATCAGAAATATGTATTGGGAACAAACATTCGATACGCAGATGACACCGTGCTAATTGTTGAAAATCCTTGTGAATAAAGGTAAGGGGTTGGAACTAAACAGCAAGAAGACTGAAGTCATGGTGATCAGTAAAAAACATGAAATCCCGTCATGCAAAATAACAGCAAACGGCACAATCTTGAGACAGATTGATAAGTTTAAATACCTGGGAACGATCATTTCAACAGACGGCAGATGCACATCAGAAATAGCCGGCAGAATCGGCCAAACCAAAACAGCATTCAAGAAGATGACAAGCATTTTTACCAACAAATGCCTATCTATTAACATCAGGAAGAGAGTTCTTGAATGTTATATAGAACCTATAACGTTATACGGTTGTGAGGCGTGGACAGTCAACAAGCAAAGCCAGACAGAACAAGATTGAGGCAGCCGAGATGTGATTTCTAAGAAGAATGTTGAGAGCTCCATGGACAGCAAAGAAAACAAACGAAACATCTTGATGGAGGCAGACACAAGAAGATCATTGATAAGGAAGATTAGGAAAAGGCAAGCAACATTTATAGGCCATTCTATGAGGAAAGGGGAATTGGAGCACCTGGTCACAACAGGAAAGCTGGAGGGAAAGAGAGCACCAGGTAGACCCAGGGAGAAAATATTGGACGGATTTGCAAAGTGGTTGAAGACGAAGAGGTTGGAAGAGGTGCTTTAGGCAACAAGGGATAGAAACAGATGGAAGGCCATGATCGCCAACGCCACGTGGCAAGACATTTGATGATGATGATGACTCCTCGACGATGGATTTTAGGGGTAGTTTCAGCTTTGCCCAGCGACAAAAGAGTGCTAGTCAGTGAGACCTGGTGGCATATCAAGAAATGTCCTTGTGTATCTGTTGATTGTGGCCTCCATTGACTCCACAGTGTGAGTACAGATATCGTATATCCACAGAGGCCAGAGAAGGTTTGTTTGGAGTCGGCATGAACTGCTGGCACCAAACTTTGTATTTGCGAAGAAGGTCACACTGGTCTATTACAGTGACTTTTTTGTGCTATTTGCTTGGTTTTCTTACATTTTTTAGCTTTTCTGGGAGCCATCATAACCACCTTCCGAGGCTTTTGACGGGTTCTTCTGCCATTCTTGGAATGGAATGATTGGCGACAATAAACGTTAGCGTTTCTGCTATTTTTGCTATTTTACGATTCCTTAGTTGAAAGGCTTTGTGGGTTTTTTCCCGGTTGAAGCTCATCCTAGCTGAGGCGACTACCTTATCCAACTGCTTCAGGATTTTGTATGTTTCCTCGTTTTTGTGGAGAGCACTGTTGTGTCGCCTATGAAAACTTTCAGATTAGCCATTTGGTGTCCATTTTAGAGGTCTGCTAGACCTGAAGTCCTCACTGCTGCTTTCAAGATGACTTCCATTAATGCATTGCTAACACGAACATTATAGGAGAAATTGCACAGCGCGTTGCCATGCCTATTTCCAAACTGTAGTGTGTGTACATGTGCATATATATATATATATATATATATATATATATATAACATATATATATAAATAGTATATATATATATATATAGATAGATAGATAGATAGATAGATAGATAGATAGATAGGTAGATAGATACGTGGTAACACACACACCACACACACACAGAAGAGAGAGAGAGAGAGAGAGAGAGAGAGAGAGAGAGAGAGAGAGAGAGAGAGAGAGAGAGAGAGAGAGAGAGAGCATGAGAACATTAACGTCGATACGATGGATGGTTAGGCACACTAGTCCATAATCACCTGGTATATGCTTTCTTGAGGGATACAAGTCTGATCCTAGACAGAAATGTTCTTCCACAGAAGCTGTATGGGATAGAATCCTGTGGCTTGGGTTCTGCTTCTGTCGGTCCTTTTTCTATTGAATAGCAGCTGTTCTGCATGTTCAAATGAGACTCTGCCATATGTGCACCCTTGTTGCCAGCACATCGTTTTATGGGCAAAAAGTTTCCAGTTTGTGGGGTGATGCCACAGCTGATGAGGTTGGCCTTCACAGTATCCTTGTGCAGCTTTAAAATGGTCTTCACTGGTCACGGTATTCTTGGGACAGCTGTTCATTGGAATGTGGTTGTCCCCTATACGAACAACATGTCTTGTCCAAAAGAGATGGCATTTAGTGGGTAGAAACTCTTTCAGTTTCAGTTTCTCAAGGTGACGTTTCCGCGCTCGGAACGAATTCCATATGCACTAACGTCACAGGTGCATGTGTATGGTGATCACGGCACAACAAGCCTTAAGCCTGCACATAAACCCATGAGCTGGCCAGGTCCTGAGAAAAAACTCCATTCTTGGCAAGTCACATTTCTTCAGAACTCAAAACATTTGACATTTGATCTTGTCACGTGATGTTGCAGATCTTGCGCAGACATTTTTGATGGAACCGTTCCAGCTGTTGAATGTGCCGTCGGGAGGTAGTCCATGTCTGGCATCAGTACGCAGGGTGCTCATGACTACTGCTCTGTACACAGCAATTTTTGTGGCGCGCCTGGTGCCATGTTCTTGCCACAGCCTTTTGGTGAACCATCCAAAGGGAAAGTTAGCCTTGATGTGCAGCGTCATTTCATCAGGTATGGATCCATCTGTAATGGTTCTCCTTTCAATATTTGTCTGTGTACCCTGATCTGGCATTGGAAGTAAACTGTCAAAAGCGAACACAACAATCAAAAAATCAAAGTATTATCTCAGCTTGTTCTTGTATCCTCCCTCGCCTACGTTTTCATAACGACCGTTAAATGGTACGTGATGTTTTTGTCAACGTCTTGCCAAGATTTTATGCTGTATATTTAATAACACTTTTACACCATAAACCGGACCATGAGTGTTTGGAAATCTGTTCATTATTATTTCCGTTCATGATAAGCAAATGACCAGACTAACAAGTGAAGTATTAACAGATGCTGTCATTCTTAAGTCTTTTCATGATAACCATTACTGCCAGAAATGGATGTCATTTATCTTCCCATATACAGTTCACAGGCTTTTATTTCAGTTTCTCTTTCGTAGTTCTTTTTACTCTCCTATATCTTCAATAGACGGCAAACTGATGGTATCATTTTCTACTTGTCTTGCACTGGAAATGGTGGTATTTGTAGATTAAGCTGGTAACCTTTTTTTATTGTCATCAGCGTCATCACTTCTTCCACTTTGAATGTCCCTTTTCAAAAGATAGAAAGATGGTTTCACTTCAGTCTGAGAGGGAGTTTGTGTCGTGTGTGTGTTTGTGTGAGTGTGTGTTTGTGAGTGTATGTGTGTGTTTGTGTGTTTGTGAGTGTATGTGTGTGTTTGTGTGTGTGTGTGTGTGCGTGTGTGTGTGTGCGTGTGTGTGTTGGTGTGTGTGTGTGTGTGTGGGTTTTGGTGTGTGTGTCTGTGTGTGTGTGTGTGTGTGTGTGTGTGGTGAGGTGTGGTATGGTGTGTGGTGTGGTATGGTGTGTGTGTGTGTGTGTGTGTGTGGGTGGGTGGTGGTGTGCGTGTGTGTGTGTGTGTGTGTGTGTGTGTGTGTGTGTGTGTGTGTGTGTGTGTGTGTGTGTGTGTGTGTGAGTGTGTGTGTATATGTGTGTGTGTGTTTGTGTGGTGTGTGTGTGTGTGTGTGTGTGTGTGTGTGTGTGTGTGTGTGTGTGTGTGTGTGGTTGTGTGTGTGTGTGTGGTGAGGTGTGGTATGGTGTGTGGTGTGGTATGGTGTGTGTGGTGTGTATGTGTGTGTGTGTGTTGTGTGTGTGTGTGTATGGTGTGCGTGTTTGTGTGTGTGAGTGTGTGTATGTGTGTGTGTGTGTTTGTGTGTGGTGTGTGTGTGTGGTGTGTGTGTGTGTGGTGTGTGTGAGTGTGTGTGTGTGGTGTGTGTGGTGAGGTGTGGTATGGTGTGTGGTGTGGTATGGTGTTTGTGTGGGGTGTGTGTGTGTGTGTGTGTGTGTGTGTGTGCGTGCTGGTGCGTGTGGGGTATGTGTGTGGTGTGTGGGTGTGTGTATGTATGAGTACTTATTTGTGTGCGTGTGCGTGTGTGTCTGAGCGTGCGTGCGCGCACACGCGTGTGTGTACGTATTTGACGAAAATGTCTGAGAGGTTTTCTCAGCTGTCTTCAAATGGATCTTTATCAAATCTGGATCAAAGATGTGAAGAGTTCAGGATTCGTGAATACTTACGGTTGGAAGTCATGCACTATAACTCGAGATAACATGGGACAAACGGTGCCTGAAATAAGCAATTTTGTTATTCAAAGTGTGGGTCGGCACTCTCCTAGGAACGCCTCACATTACTGATTTTTTTTTCGCTATTGTGCCACCCTACTATTGTCTTCGTATCAGGACAAGATTTGTTCATTCGATGCGTTTTCAAGTCCACAAGGACTGTGTGAAGTGCACACTCTGGATTGTATTATGAGCAGCTAATTTTTCAAATTGAATTTTTCTCGGTCGTTTAGAGTTTGATCATTTTGATATCTGGCTGAATCGTTGTACACATGTGGGCAGTGTCAATTGTTATTGTAGAAACGATTATGCAATGAAACGCTCCTTTACCTTAAAAAGTTAATTTGTCATTTATGCTGATATCACCAGTGCAGATTAAAGCGATGACATGGCTTTGATAGTTCATTGAATCATAGTAGCATTACCAGAGTTTGAGTGATATTGATTCAAGTCCAGGTTCATAACAACTAGAGTTGTTGATATTAACTTTAAGATTTATGCGACATATGTGATGACGTTTGGTGAGAATAACAAGTTACTTTAAGATGACTATGTGATGATGTTTGGTGGGAATGACAACTTACAGTAAGATGACTATGTGATGATGTTTGGTGGGAATGACAACTTACAGTAAGATGACTATGTGATGATGTTTGGTGGGAATGACAAGTTACAGTAAGATGGCTGTGTGATGATGTTTGGTGGGAATGACAACTTACAGTAAGATGGCTGTGATGACGTTTGGTGGGAATGACAACTTACAGTAAGATGGCTGTGATGATGTTTGGTGGGAATGACAACTTACAGTAAGATGACTATGTGATGACGTTTGGTGGGAATGACAACTTACAGTAAGATGACTATGTGATGATGTTTGGTGGGAATGACAACTTACAGTAAGATGGCTGTGATGACGTTTGGTGGGAATGACAACTTACAGTAAGATGGCTGTGATGATGTTTGGTGGGAATGACAACTTACAGTAAGATGGTTGTGTGATGATGTTTGGTGAAATGACAACTTACAGTAAGATGGCTGTGTGATGATGTTTGGTGGGAATGACAACTTACAGTAAGATGACTATGTGATGATGTTTGGTGGGAATGACAACTTACAGTAAGATGGCTGTGTGATGATGTTTGGTGGGAATGACAACTTACAGTAAGATGGCTGTAATGATGTTTGGTGGGAATGACAACTTACAGTAAGATGGCTGTGTGATAATGTTTGGTGAGAATGACAACTTACAGTAAGATTGGCTGTGTGATGATGTTTGGTGGGAATGACAACTTACAGTAAGATGGCTGTGTGATGATGTTTGGTGGGAATGACAACTTACAGTAAGATGGCTGTGTGATGATGTTTGATGGGAATGACAACTTACAGTAAGATGGCTGTGTGATGATGTTTGGTGGGAATGACAACTTACAGTAAGATGGTTGTGTGATGATGTTTGGTGAGAATGACAACTTACAGTAAGATGGCTGTGTGATGATGTTTGGTGAGAATGACAAGTTACAGTAAGATGGCTGTGTGATGACGTTTGGTGGGAATGACAACTTACAGTAAGATGGCTGTGTGATGATGTTTTGTGGGAATATCAACTTGCAGTATGATGACTATGTGATGATGTTTGGTGGGAATGACAACTTGCAGTAAGATGACTATGTGATGATGTTTGGTGGGAATGACAACTTGACGTAAGATGGCTGTGTGATGATGTTTGGTGGGAATATCAACTTGCAGTAAGATGACTATGTGATGATGTTTGGTGGGAATGACAACTTGCAGTAAGATGGTCGAGTTTCATCGACCATGGATTATTTCGAAGATAACCTGTATTTTTGGCATTTTCTATTTGACTTTAGGTGAAAGAAGCGCCTTCAAGTGTGCTTGTTTATTTGGTTTTCTTTTCTATGCAGTTGTTTTTCTAGGTTCAGCAAGGTGTTCCCCCGTTGGGTTGCCGGGGGCTCTTTCATATAAATAGTATCCCCACCTTCTGGAAATTCTGTGCTAGAAATTTCCTCTTTTCTGTCACTCTCTTTGTTTCTGCCTTGTTGCCTTGCTTTCTGTCATTTCTACTTATTTTCTGCCTTAATGGTCTATTCACCTGTATTTTTCTTACGTGCTTTTTCTTCGGATTGATAATTGGGTACATGTATTAAGTGCATTTTTGGCTCTAAGGAGGTGAGATATGCAGAAGCAATGTTTGGTAATTTATGCCTGTTTTATATGTGTTTTGGTGTCCTTATGTATGCTTATATTTGTATTCAGGTGTGTTTTCTAAATCTCCCCTGTGCGATAAATCGGACGGAATGGTCCTACGCCGGGGGCATGTCCTTAGATTATGTGTGCGAATGCATTGATATGTGTACTTAATTTTCTTTTTTTAATTTTTTCATTCCTGTTGAAGTTTTGTGTTTTGAAGCGGTTATAGCCCTGATATGGCTCTGAGCAGTCGGCTGGGCTTTAAACAACAATAAAAGTAAAAAGCAAGGTGTTGTGTGTATTTTGTAATGCTCTATGCAGTCTGCCGGACTTTAACCCTGTGACTGTCGCACCCTGTCCACCAGCATCCTGCATTGTCAACCATGCTAGTGAAGCAAAAACGTAACCGTTTGGCTCCCTCACCCTATCCACCAGTTTCCTGCAGGAAGCTGGTGGATAGGATAAGGCAGTCTAAAAGTTAAGTTTTTCCAGTCGGTAGATAGGGTGGGGGCAGTCAAAGGGTTACACATTAATGATAATAGCAATAATCTCTTTTTCTCTCTTTGTCTGTCTTTCTGTCTGCATGTATGTATGCATATATGTCTGTCTGTCTGTCTGCCGGCTTGCTTGCCTGCCTTTCTGTCTGTCTGCCTCTTCTCTCTCTCTCTCTCTCTCTCTCTCTCTCTCTCTGTATCATTGACAATACTTATGGCTTGCTTTGTTTGTTTTCTTCTTATTTATTTTTTTTTTGGCTGTGTATTGCTCATCTGTCCTTTATCTTATCATTCTTTTCAGAAGTGATATGTGAATATCAAGATAAGTATTTAAAACTATTTTCACGTTAAAGAGGGGCCATATTTGCGATTGTTGTGTTGTTAAATTGAGTCATTCTGTTCAGAATAAACTGAAGTCATCAGGATTGTTATTTTCCCCAATCATTGTAAACAAAACAAAACTAATGAAAACTGTGATCGTATAAAACATGCGGTATCCATTACTTCCTATACTTGTGCTGACAAGGACCTGTGGCAATCATACCAAGTCTACAGACGACAGTATCACTTTTCCACACATGTCTTTGACTGGTCTCTTGTTCAGTTTTACCCACTTGGGGTCCTTCCTCTCTCGCTAATCTTCAGAATTGTTGGTATCGGCAAATGGATGTGTGACGTTTTCCTCTCATGTCTGCCTTCTGGACAGAATTGTGCTAGTATCGATTGCTGTCTTGTGTAGAAGAGGGATTGGGACATAGTTTTCAATAGCGGGAGTATCTCCGGTATTGAACTATTTTGAATCGGAAATGGTTCATTTAAAATCGCGCCACCATCACCATTCGGATTTTTTTTTTTAAATTGTTGTTTTAAAAAGCAAGGTAGGAAGGAATTATAGAACAGCAGGAAGAGACTCTTGATATATGACTAAAATATTGAATTTTACGTAAATGAACCTTTCTATAGTAATAACCAAATTGAGTACAATCCCCAAAAGAAGAAACATTGGTTCGTTACTGGCGTAAACTAGTTACTCAGTTTGCAAAGAACAGAGCTACGGTGAGTTTCTTAGAAAAAGCAAAGCGAGTGAACTAACGACACAGCATCACAGACTTTGCGCAAATGCCCTCCCCGTCCGCATTCCATCCTTTCCATCTCTCTCTCTCTCGCTCTCTCCCTCTCTCTCTCTCTCTCTCTCTCCCTCTCCCCTCCTTCCCTCTCTCTCTCTCTCTCTCTCTCTCTCTCTTTCTGTCATTCGTCATCAAAATCGCTGGTAAGATGATGGGGTGAAATTGTCGTCAATGTCTCGCCCAGATGACACTGACTTTGGGCGACAATGATGTCCGTCGATCGTATGTGTTTTTAGTCAGAAGTTAATGACAGTGTGGGGATTGTTTTAAATGGTAGTTTTTCCTTTTTTTTTTTGTCCAGACGTCACAGTCTGGAAATGTCTTCGGTAGGCCTGTTGATGTGAGTCTGGCTGGTTGCCTTGACAGTTTGTCTTGCTGTCGGTCTGTGTCTGGTTTTGTTGTTGTTGTTGTTGTGGTGGTGGTGGTGGTGGTGTTTCACTTTTTTCTTTTGTTTTCATTTCACGTGTTTTCACCAGTGATATCAGACAAGTGTATCTGTATGCGTGTATCTGTGCCTGTGATTGCATATTTCATGGAAGGTTCTCTTTATATGCAGAAAAGAGCTATCTGTACAACTGTCTGTCCTCTTTCTTTATCTGTTTCTCTTTACATGCAGTAAACAGCTATCTGTCCTCTTTCAGTTTCTGCGTTCTTTCTGTATCTTTTTTCCTGAGTCTCTCTCTGTCTCTCTCTCTGTCTCTCTGTCTGTCTGTCTCTCTCTCTCTCTCTCTCTTCTCTCTCTCTTTCTCTATTTCTCTTTCTTTCTCTCTGTCTGTCTGTCTGTCTTGTGTCTCTCTCTGTCCTGTCTCTCTTTGTCTCTCTGTCGCTCTGTCTGTGTTTCTCTCTCTTCTTTCTGTGTGTGTGTGTGTGTGTGTGTGTGTTGTTGTGTGTGTGTGTGTGTGTGTGTGTGTGTGTGGTGTGTGTTGTGTGTGTGTGTGAGTGTGTGTGTGAGTGTGTGTGTGCGTGCGTCCGCGCGCGTGTTTGTGTTCGTCCGTCTATCTGTTCCTCTTTCTCCCTCGCGTCACATCAAATTCATTGCAAGTAGTCAGTTTAGTCAATTGTAGTGATCTTAATGATCTCTGCGATTTATCTCTCAGACGTGTTTCACTAAAAAATTTATGATTATGGTCTATATTTCATAATTGGTTCGTTTTGCAAATGACCCACAATGGCCAGGACAGCCGCTAAATTCTCTGTTCACAATGAACCGTAACTAGGCTAAGGACTGATAAGCTATGGTAATGAATCGCTTTGTTCATATTGAATCAAAACTGTGAGAACTGTTAATTGCTTTCTTTGCAGTGAAAAATTACCAAGCTATTCGCTGTTGTACTCCAGTAGATCTTTTAGATACTACCCACTGTCTTTACAAACACAATGAAACTATTAGGCCCCCTGTACACAAATCCATGTTTCGGTTCCTACACATCTCCCATTGATCTTCCATGTGAATTTCTTCTACTTTCGCTCTACTTCAAAACAAGTAAATCGAGAGGAAATATTTTCCCGCATGGCGTTCACTTTGACCTAAGATGGCGGTAATGGCAGTTGATTTTAAGGGAGGGATTGGTGATTGCTTTGGTTGTAGGCTTAACAATAGTATTGAACTATTTCAGTTATAACCATCAGATTATCAATTTCCCTGTATCTGTTCCCCTTCTAATTGAGTTAGGATTGAATGAATTCCAGGTTAAAAGGGAGTCGAACCAAGACTTAAGATCGAAGTGTTCAGTTTTGCGGCTCTTTTACTAAGTATCAGACATGTTTATTTCACACCGAAACGAAACTTGTGCAGGTCTGTTATTGTTCCAAAACTAATTGCTTAACCTTTTGATTCCCGCGCCCTGTCCACCAGCTTCCTGCATTGTCGACCATGCTAGCGAAACAAAAACTTATCCCTCTGACTCTGTCACCCTATCCACCAGATTCCTGCAGGAAGCTGGTGAATAGGTGAGGGAGTCAGAGGATTAAGTTTTTGCAATTGGAGGGCAGGATGTGGGAATCAAAGGGTTAAATTTAGTTGCTTAGTGACTCGGAAGACATGCACAAAATGTCACGATCCCTCCTACCACGCTGTAGTTAAGGCGTTATGTATATAAATCGTTTGTGCATATGCTATTCTTCAGACTCAGTTGAATTCATTACGCCTCAGGCATACTCACTTTTCTATGGAGAGGCGAGACAGCTTAAGCTGTTAAGTGAGCTAACTACATTCAGTTATGTTGTTGCTCCGTCTGCATCCCTGGTGGGGGTGTGTGCTGGCTGTTTTCATATTTAGAAAGCCAGCTACTGAATTGAGTGACAGGAGTTTTAGCGTGCATATTTGATATTCTGCCTGTACACACACGCGAAGGAGGTTTAGGCACTAGCAGACTGCACTAACGTTGACATAGGAAATCGGAAAATGTTTCAACCTTCACCTTCCTGCGGAGTGTGCAGGAGGACCAAACTCAGGACCTGCTGATCGGAAATCCGACATTTACAGACTTGACCACCCTGCCCATCAATACGTCTCTTTAGCTTGGTCCTATTTGGTTATTTCATCTTGTATTTGTCTTCGAAGTGGTTGGTAGCGTGTGTTTTTTGTTGTTTGTTTGTTTGTTTTGTTTCATTTTCATTCACATTCAAAACATTTAGCAATTTGATAGTTGACATTCCCCTAACATCATCACCACTTTCCCTATCCGCACCATCCCGGTCAGACGCTTAGACTGATCTGTGATAGTGCTAATGGATGTGGACTTCAAAGGAAGATTGGAGGATAGTCCTAAAAGATATACTACACGACTGTTCTGAATTGTAAGTGGTTCTGTTTAATAGCAATTCCTCCCTTTTTAGGACTCGTGTTGAGTAATGTTCTACTTGAGGTGGGGGTTAAGCCTCTTAGGACCTAAGATCATATTGTCTACTCAATCTCGGCCTCAAAAGTGTTGGTAAAATAATGGTGGTTATTATGGTTTTGTTTGTTTGTTTGTTTGTTCAATGTCTGGCCTAGTTGAAACTGTCAAAGTTGGACAGCACTGACCATCGATTGTAGTTCTGTTCAGTAGGGGGTTGATGACAATTTAAAGCTTCTTGTGAGTTGTAGCTGTTTGATGTCTTTCTTGTCTAGACACCAAGATTGTAAGATTTGTTTTTATGAAAGCTTACTGATGTGTGTCTGTCTGTCTCTTGCCAACCAGGGAGAAATAATGTATTTCACACAACACACACACACACACACACACACACACACACACACACACACACACACACACACACACACACACGACACACACGACACACACACACACACACACACATCACACATACATACACCACACACACAAACACACACACAAACACACACACACACACACAAACACACACACACACAACAACACACACACCACACCACACACACACACACACACACACACACACACACACACACACACACACCACACCACACACACACACACACACACACACACACACACACACACACACACAACACACACACACACACCACACACACACACACACACACACACACACACACACAACCACGTCTGAAAATAAAAGAATTTTGAAGAATGTCTCAGGCTATATGTCCCTTTATTTCCCTTCTCAAGGGTTGGTTGGCTCTTTTGATAGAGCCGTGGACTCAAAGTGTGGTATCTTGTTCAATCCTGGTCTGCATTGAATCAGTGATTAAGAAATTGTTGTCTTCACCCAGTTGATAGCCTAGGGTTTGTGCATTGACTGGGGGGAAGGGGGCTTTCTGTCATGTGAGACGAGTTTATACAGAATAGCTAGTTGTGTTGTGATTCAGACCTTTAATTGTTTATTTATTTACGTTATATACATGTTCCTTTCTTGAAGATAAGATATACAGATGCACGTGTCCTTTACAATAACCAAGATTATTCGAATGATAGGCTGATACAACACCAGTATAAAATATAGACTAGCTAAAACATAGTCTAGGTAGGGCCTCAGGACCTGACCAGCTCATGGGCTTGTGTGCAGGCTTTAAGGCTTGTGCCATGATCACCATACACATGGCACCAGTGACGTTAGTGTATATGGAATTCGTTCCAAGCGCGGAGACGTCGTCATGAGAAACTGAAGCTGAAACTGAAACCCTGTCCAGAACATTAAAAACTGACCTGTTTGATTCACATCTCAATGTTTCCATCATTCAGATGGTGTCATCTGAGTGTTTTATAAGTCATCTACCCACACCACTGTTTCAAGGCTTTGCTAGCATACAGGGCTTTGCATAAGTTCAGGGAGTGTGCAGATCATTTCTGGCAAATGTGAGTGTATCGTATGTGGAATTTGTCCAAGTGCAATCGTCTTTTACAAACTCATTCAGTTCCAGTTTTATTCAATCCATCGTGAAAAAAATGTCTCAGATGACGTGTCCCGTCATTCCCTATCTCTACAGAGGTGTGTCAGTCTGTTCACAACAAACTTCTGGAGCCTGCGCGAAGCCTTATGCGCTGGCGCTATATGGCAAGGTCTTGAAAAGGGGGAGCAGGGAGACAACGAGACGTATAAAGCGTTAAGCTGACACCACCGAAATGACCCCTACGAAATCCAAAACAAGTGTGACTGCCCGTGTCAAACAAACAGGAACCAGAAAAAACACAAAAGAAGAATAAGGACGCGTATTTAATACAAGAAGACAAGACAGGCGCAAATTGTCGGTCAACTGTCCTTTGTCAAGCGTAAGATCACAAACACCAGATACAAAGGACTGGACCGAGCAGCAGGAAGTTAGAGTTTTTCCTCCTAAATTTTGTACCTGGTGTTTGTCTCTTATACTTCACAAAAGCCAGTTGGCCGACAGTTTGCGCCTGACCTGTCTCCTTGCATTAAATACGCGTTCTTATTCTTTTTTCGTGTTTTTTTCTGGTTCCTAGACCCATACATTATCAGCATGTCGCTCTTGCCAAGTGAGCTAACGCATCACTTTAAATGATCATGAAAAATGCGGTCAGCCTTTGTTTAGATGTTATTCTGTGAGGAGCTCTTAAGATCCTACTTGACGCAAATGTTTTAATAGACAATGTCAAATTTCAATGTATAGTTTCACATCCACTTTTTCCTTGCATCCATGTAAGTAATATTGAAGGACAATTCTCCATAAGCGAATCTTTCGACAGAGAGACCATAGCCAGAATTATCTGACCGAGAATTGCCATGACAACTGCTAATTTTTCCATTTACTGTGAACAGTGACCACAGTAATGACTGGTATTCTACAAAATTGATTCACGGCATCCACAATGGATCATTACTGTCGTGGGAACTGTTTATTAATCATTCTATTGGCAACGAACAATGCCCAGATTAACGAGCGCTGTGCTAAGAGATCCTGTACTATTCACTATGTTCACACTAAACCTTGCTGTCACGAAAGCTGTGAAGAAATCGATGTCACTTTTCCACACACAGCATTCACACGCTTTCGGTTCAATTATTCCCACTTTACTCTGGCTTGTCTTCACAATGGATGGTAGATGAATAAGTGATATTTTACGTCACGTTTCCTGCATTGGCCAACTTCTATGGCAGTTGCTACTGATTTCAAAAGAGGAATTTGCAGACTGTTTATTATGGATACTTAGATGTAGTATTGAATTAATTTGACTTTAAATCATTATGAATATCTCCTTAAGATACTCCTTTCTATCAAATGCAAAGCTGCAAAGATATGGCAGGATGATTCATTGCGTTTCTGAGAGATCGTCATTTGAAGTGATTGAAAATATTCCCAGTTTTAATTAAGTTGCTTAATTCGATAAGATGATTTTATCAATTGACTGAAACAAGCCGACATATTTCATGATGTGATCAAGCATGATCAAAGATCAAGATAATACAGAAAACTGAAAATGAACTGAAATAGACCAACAGCTTCACGGGTCCTAGAACTGAAACAGCCTCAACTTTTGTGAGAAACATGTCAGCCATTTCTTACCCACCAATGGACAAAAATTCTGTGAAAATAATGAATGATCAAAAAAGTACGTTCTTTCTACTTTGATCGTTCAGCAATGAAAAAATGAAGAAACTGAATACTCCCATAGTGCCAGATGCACGACAGTGGTTGAAACACAAGTCATCGACACATTCATATTTACCCCGCCATCACATGGAGGTTACAATACTCCAGAACTGTCATCTGTCACACATGCCCTTAAGCAGTGGTCTCGTGTAACGACGACAAACACATGAAAGAAATTACATGGCATCCCCAGCCATGGACATGACAGTAAAAGAGGCTCCATAAAGTAACAAGTAGCAGTTTAGCTAGGTTCCATGAGGAATAAAATGAAGAAAAAGAAACGAAATAACTGAAAGTGTATCGACCTGAAGAAATGAATCGAGAATAAAATGTTTGTTGGATGGTAGTTTTATCTATATCTTACCGATGATTGAGACGTAACTGTTCCAGCTGCTTATGTTGAAGGAAATATTTCAGCAAAATTTATTGCAGACTGGAAGCAAAAGGAATGGCACAGTCCTGCTCTGAGAACAGGGAAGCAGTCAGTGTGTCAACTGCCAGCTGTATTTCTGAACAACACTACTTTTACAGAGAAATAAAGACCTTAGATTTTCGTGAAATATTTGCTGCTCCCGTGGATAGTAGCTTGTAGCCCTAGACTGGCGTTAGAGAGTACACGGTGTTACTCTTTATGCAGCCCTTCAAGTGAGACTGCCTCACACGAGTTGAACGAACGCTGTAATATCAGACATTTTATTACACTTGGCGCAGTAGAACAGGTATCCGACATATAACATAATGATGAAGTATTTCCGGGCACCAATTATTCAGATTCTGTATGGAATGAAAATATGGAAGAAAGAGGTAGCTTTAATGATGACTGAAAAAAATATCAAAGACAACCATGAAAGTTATATGATATTTATTAGAAAAGATTTGTCTACATAGACGCTTACATATACGTCAATACACAGACACACACGGGCACACATACACAGGTATGCATGCATGTTTGCAAGCACGTAAACAAACAAGCACCTACATCAGGTGAACGTATATATTATTGATGCTGGCTTGTAAACAAACCGATGAAAACATACAACAAGTGGCATTATCTCACACGACCATCACATGAGCAGAGAAAGACACAAAACCAACACAGGTAGTTCTATTGTTTGAAGATATGTTTCTAGAGCTGTCTTCATAGACGACAAAGACTGCAAATGACGAATATCTGTGAGAACTACAGTTTATTGTAGTAGTGAACACAAAAAGAATGAACTTTAACAGAACTTTTGGTCTTTGCATGAGAACACAGAGAAAGCACTTGTGTCATGATGACCAAAGCCATCTAGAAGGAGTATAAACGTTTATCTGTTATGGCTCCACCTGTCTGATTGAACTGTGGATGTCCCTAGTTGCAGATTCAGATACATGTGGAACAGTGTCAGATGTGGATGAACAAGCCTATTCTTGAATGGCAGTTTTCAGCGCAATTGCTGCACATGAAGACAGATGGTTGTGGCTGAGTGGTTACTGCCGCAGCTTTCTTTATCTTCTGCCCGACCAGTGTCGAGTTCCTTATCAGCATGGCGATGCTTGCACATCAACGTGTCTCCAAGAATAGGGAATTGTAACTTTCTTTATGTAAGTGTACACAGTGGTATCGGTGGACTTAAGGTCATATTTGCATACATCCCTGTATCGGAGCAATAGGCGCCGTGTGGGCCAGGATCCTGTGGCAAGCTCTCCTTTCAGGATACCTTTTGGGATGTGGCCACTCTGCATGCAGCAGAATTGGCCAAGCCAAGCAACGTCGTCGTTATGTGAACGGGGAGCACGTTTGGACATGCTATCCTGATCCAGGACGTCCTTGTATGATACACTGTCCATTTAGGAGATGCCCAAGGTCCGGCACGAGTACTTCAAGTGGAAGCAACTTTACCTATCCGCCAGGTGAGCTCTGAGTAGAAGGACAAGTTGCTCGAGATTGTCCCTGCTAAGTAGGTGAATTCATTTACCACTTGCAGGGCGTGATCGCCTTTGTTGAAGATGAGGCCCTGGCTGATGTTCTGGCCATGTTCTCTGTCTTCTTCAGGCTGATGTTGCCAGACTCTTGGCAAGCATGAACTAGGTAGTTTACTTTGCTCTGGAGACCAGACTGTGTTTCAGCTGTGAAGGCCGCATAATGAGCACAGAGTATTTCCCGATCAGAATCTGTCGCCCTTTTGTCTTTGCTGTGACGCGTACGGCGTTAAACACCTTGCCATCATCAGATTGTCTGAAAGCGCACGACAACACAGGGGAGAATGTCCCGAAGAGTGTCGGTGCCAGACCGCAAGATCTGCTATACTCACAACACACACACCACACACACACACACACACACACACACACACACACACACACACACCCCACCACACACACACACACACACTCCCTTCCTCACACACACACACACACCCACCCATAATACACACACACACACACACCACATTCACACAACACACCACACCCACCCACATCACACACACACACACACACCCCACACACCACAGCGACGCCACCGCATGCACGCACGCCCCCCCCCCCACACCACACACGAACAACACAACAATTTTGAAAGAATGTGTCATCAGAACAGGAGGATCGAGGAGGTGGACTCTAATGAAAGAACTGCTTGAAAAGAAATGTTATAAGATTGGATTTGAATGAAGATAGAGACGGCTGTGTCGAACAGCGAAAGGTAATGAGTTCCAGGTTTTAACAGCAGAGGAAATAAAATTCTTCTGCCGTGTTTTTTGTCTTTCAATTCCGGGACACGGAAGGTTCTGTTATCAATGACAGAACAGAGAGATCGAGATAGAATGCAGATATGCGAAACATTCTGAAAATCATTGGTGAGCGTTTCGGAAATGACTTGATAGCAAAGACAAGCAGCTTTGTTCTTGACACGTTCAACTGGCAGCCAGTGTAACTCCTTAAAAAGGATTGCAGTGCTGAGATCGTTATTGCTTTAACAATCAGTTTAGCAGCAAAGATTTGAGCTTGCGTAGTGATCTGAGAAGTGTTGTGAACAGCCAATAGCAGAGAGTTACAGTAATCTAGTATACTTTCAGTTTCAGTTTCTCAAGACGATGTCTCCGTGCTCGGAACGAATATCATAAACTAGATAAAATGCATGCTCTAACTAATACTAACTGGTTGCTTCAAGAGTGAGCTCGTGGCGTGTGGAGTTGATTCGTCAAATCTCAGTGTATGCGGCTTGACTAGTGTCAGTGATGTGTTGTTGTATAGAAAGATCTCTGAATAGGAAAAACCAAACTGCACTGTCCCCTGCGTGCTGTCATGGAAAAAGACGATGAGAGTCGAGCAGCTTTGGTCTTAGTTAAAGTGCGAATAGGCCTATTTTGCCAAACCAGGTCGAAAGCCTGGTCATATCGACAGAGGCACCTTATAATGGCTGCCGCTGTTCCAGTCTCTTCTCTCGTGACTGCCTGTGTGAAAAAACATGTCGATAATGAAACTCTCCGTCCTGAAGCCACACTGGGCACTATGGATAAGGGGGCAATCTGCCGTGTCTACAGATGGTGCTGAGGCAAAGACATGGCTTTGTAATTTTACGGTCGCTCAAGCTTTATGATGTTTGTATATTGCATGTTTTGGGGAAATGATGATTTCTACGAGTTCTGGCTCGTGAAGATAGCTCAGGATCGCTGGATTTTCCAGACTGAATCTTTTGTCTTTGTCTCTGCCTTGCCGGCAGCAAATGTGTGGACAGGCAGTATGTAAGCCCGACGCTCAACCAACTGAGTATTGCGGCCCGCGACTAGTTCATGGGTACCGCAAGAGATAAAGAGGCTTCACAAAACATCCAGGGTAGAGCTGTTTTACCACTGCACACACACAAATAATTGACGTCACACAAAAAGCCCCTCCCACCTCCATGCCAGTTCACTTCGATTCGAAATGTTGCTATTGATTTATCGTAATATTTTACATAAACATTTTATGTTACATCTGGAGAGGGATTAGAAGATAAAAGAGAGCTTTCATTCTGAAGTCGTGTTGTGAACTACATGCATACCTCCAGGTACTTGAGAAAACATAATAGAGATGCGATGTGCGTACATACTCAAAACGGTCACAAATGAAAACGACAGCCACATATATGGTCTCTTTAGGCATATACACACTCGCTGCGGCATTCCGCTGTGTTTTGCGCCTGTGTGGGAAAGACATAACGACAAAAGCAGAAAACATTCTTAGAACAAAACAAATAACAAATAAAACAAAGCAAACAAATAAACAATGTCGAGTAACAAAAACAAACAAACAAACAAACAGCATGCAAACATACAAAAAAAGAAAAAAGAAACAAACAAACAAAAAACAAACAAAACAAAACAAAACTACATAAACAAAAAACAAACAAAGCAACTTCAGACGAGAAGTAGGAAGACAACAGTAATGCTTCAACTCTCTCTCTCTCTCTCTCTTCTCCTCTCTCTCTTCTCCCTCTCTCTCTTCCTCCTCTCCCTTCTTCCTCGTGTCTGTGTCTGTCTGTCGTCTGTCTGTCTCTCTCTCTCTCTCTCTCTCTCTCTCTCTCTGTCTTCTGTCTCTGTCTGTCTTCTTCTCTCTCTCTCTGTGTCTGTGTCTGTGTCTGTCTGTCTGTCGTTGTCTGTCTGTCTCTCTCTCTCTCTCTCTCTGCATGTGTTTGTGAGAAACAGAGAGAGGGTGCGCGTGTTTGTGTATTTGGTCGCACTTGCACATGTGTGTGTGTGTGTGTATGCACGCACGCACGCACGTGCGTTCGTGTGTATGTGTGTGTGGGCGTGTGTGCATGTGTGTGTGTGTGTGTGTGCATGCGCGCACGCGCATATATGTTTAAAAGGAAGATCGAGATCTAAATCAAGTTATGTTCTCATTCTGTCGTACACAAGCTATAATTTATTTGCATACTGCTCTTTTACGTGTATGTAAGCCTACACAGATATAATAATGTTGCCTATGTGTTGTGAGAACAAGATAAGTATGAAGTGAAAAATCAGACAAGACAAAGAGAGCTGTGACTGGTGATTCAGTCCTCTCTGTTCCCCTCTTTTCTTCTTTACTCAAATCAGTGTTCAGTTTGGTTTAATTCAGCTCTTATAAGCGTGTTGATATTTCTGGGATGTGTGTGTTCACGTTGGGTTTACATACACTATGCAGGGGTATGTTGCTGCATAGTCCGCACATTGTGTCATCGGTGGGCGTGCATGCCAGGTGTTTTCATGTTTCCTTAAGTTACCAAACGCTGACATGATCTAGAGGATATGTTCATAATTTCTCCTGTGGGGACGCCGTGGGCTCTTTCAGTATAAATAGTATCCCCACTTCTGGAAAGTCTGCTAGAAATTTCGTCTTTTCTTTCACTCTCTGTGTTTCTGCCTTGTTCCTTTGCTTTCTATCATTTCTTCCTTCATTTTCTGCCTTGTGGTTTGTATTCGAGTATGTATTTTAAACCTTTATGATAAATTGAACGGGAGTGGTCAATGTCAGGCGCATATCCTTAGATTATATACGTGAATGCATTGATATGTGTACTTATTTTTCTTTTCTCTTTTTCTATCCAGGTAGGTATGGTGTACATTTTGAGATGGTTACATCCCTGACATGGCTCTGTGGGGTTTAAACAACCACACAGTAATAACAATAACAATGTGCATGTTTAATATTCTGGGTGCATACACACATGAATGAGGTTTATGCATGTACAGACACATGTTGATCTTGGGAGGTTTGGTTGATTGATTTGGTTCAGTTTTTATGTCGGCACCCACCTCAGATGATATGGCTGACGGGAATAACCATCCCAGGGAAGTGCAGGAATGGGGACTTTTCTAATCCTATACTGACTCGACCAGAACAACAATGACGTTAAGACGGGAAAGTGAGAAGGCAGTTTTAATGTAGAGCACCCCGGGATTCGAACCCACAACCATTGTATATGAATCCGACGCTCGACAAATGAATATGGGGCATGCAACGGAGATGGGAAAATGTCCACCTTTTATCTTACAAGCTGGAGATCCTAAGCAGGATCGAACCCCAGACGTTTCGGTTACAAGTCTTACCCACTTGACTTCCACTCCTGTCGTTGTTTATTCAGTTTGTTTATCTGTTTGGTTGTTTGTTTTTTTGTTTTTTGTTACTCATTCGCGATCCAAAATCGAAACGCAAAGCATTGTAATATTTTCATGCTGTCTGTCCATCCCATGAGGTCAAGTTTTATGTTTTCGTTTTGGTTGTTGTTACCGTGGTCAAGAACAAACATTCTGTTGCTGCAAATGATCTGATTATGTGTAATGTTTCAGGATGTGAACTGCCGTACATTATGTGATGGTCAACTTGTTTTCTTACAACTAAGGCACTCATGCATGCGTGTTTTTGTGAAAGTTAGCGTGTAATCGTAAACGTGTTTGACGTTCTAACACACACATACACACACACAGAGACATACCCAGACATATTTATACACACACGCACGCACCCACGCACGAGCGCACACACACACTCACACACACATGCGCGCGCACAACACACACGGACACACACGCACACACATGCGCGCGCAAACACACACACACGCACACACGCACACACACACACACACACGGACACATACACACACGGACACATACAAACACACACACACACACACACACACACACACACACACACACACACACACACACACACACGGACACATACACACACGGATACATACAAACACACACGCACACACACGCACACACACGGACACACACACACACACACACACACATTACACACACACACCACACACACACATTACACACACACTCACACACATTAAACACTCACACACATTCACACATACACACTCATACACATACACAGACACGCGCGCACACACACACTTACACATTCACGCACGCGCGTTCACACAGACACAAACACACACACACACACACACACACACACACACACACACACACACACACACACACACACACACACACATTTTGCTTGCAAATAGGAAGATCTCTGTAATATGTCTGGTTAATGTTTTTCCGATAATGGCATACTTCCTTTAATACGAGGACAATTTTGTCATAAAACAGCAGAGCTGAATCGAAGCATATCTGCGTTTTCTAATATCATTTGTATCGGCGATGTATTTGGCAAAAGAAACATCACTTCCATCCCTGGTGAACGGACATCAAAAATATTTCTTCTCTTTGCATTAAGCATCTAACACAGCTTATATTTTGCTCCAATATCAGTATGTCTCTTGTAGTAAAACAAAACAAAACAACAGAAAGAGAAGAGAACAAAAGAAAAGAAAAGAAAAGAAAAGAAAACATAACAAAACTGTTATCTCTGTCCGCTTCAGAAGATGAATAAACTACTCTCTCCGCTCGTGGATCAATGTTAAACGTCTTCTCTATCTTCCCATCTAGGGATTGTCGTTGTGTATTTCGCAAGCGTCTCTTAATTAAACAAATTACAAAGAGAAAGGGAAGAAGAAGAAGAAGAGAAGGGGAGAGAGAGAGAGAGAGACAGAGACAGACAGACAGACAGACAGACAGACAGAGAGAAAGAGACACAGAGAGAGACAGAGCGAGAGAAAGAGAGAGATCAAACGACAGACAGGCGAGGACATGAGAGTGATACGTCATTATTCTAACGGCAAGTTATTAGCTAAAAAAAACAATTTTCAAATTGCCTTTATGAAATTACGTCTCGTGATCTACACAACACAAACACACACACAACACAGACAATACAGTCACGCACGCACGCACGCACCACGCACGCAAGCACACACACACACACAATATTTACACACATATACTATATATATATATATATATATATATATATATCACACACAACACACACACATACAGCCACACACACACATACATACATACATACAGATATGCAACACACACACACACACAACCACACACACACACACACACAACACACAACACACCACACAACAACACAACACACACACAACACAACACACACACACACAACACACAAACACCACACACACACACACACACACACACACAACAACACACCACACAACACACACAACAACACCACACAACCCACATACACACACACACACATCAGAGAGCAGCAACGTTTGTTGTCGTTTGAGAGAGATAGAAGGAAAGACGTAGGTAGAAAAATAATAACTGGTATGTGTGTGTGTGTGTGTGTGTGTGTGTGTGTGTGTGTGTGTGTGTGTGTGTGTGTGTGTGTGTGTGTGTGTGTGTGTGTTTGTGTGTGTGTGTGTGTGTGTTTGTTTGTTTGTGTGTGTGTTGTTTGTTTGTTTGTTTGTTTGTTGTTTGTGTGTGTGTGTGTGTTGCCTCATTTGGAATAAAAGGACCCATTAAACAGTGTTCGGTGTGTGTGTGTGTGTGTGTGTGTGTGTGTGTGTGTGTGTGTGTGTGTGTGTGTGTGTGTGTGTGTGTGTGTGTGTGAATGAAACAAGAAGAAGAAGAAGAGTGAGAGAAGGGGGGAGGGCGAAGAGGAAAAAGCTAAAGAAAAGGAAGAATAATAAACAGATGAAGAAGTATAGATATTATTCATTATTTACGAGGGTAATAGATGAGCACCGGCCTGCACTATTACATTTAGCCTTGCCCAAAGTTGGACCAAATTAGACATTGTAGAAATCAACAGAAAGATAAGATCTCAACATCCCAGAATAATATAAATCACTAAATGAAGATTCGTAAATGTAGCTAGAGAAAAGATACAATTCTATACACGTATGGAATGTATGGATGTATAATGAAATAAAGGAGTAAAAGTTCTTGAAATAAATATATATGTATCGAAAAAACAACAACATGAAACAGATAAACAGATAATGATGTGAACTTTATGAAACAAAAACAAAACAAAACACACAAAACCACAAGACAAGAAAATAAAACAGAACAAAACAAAAACTCGTTTCATCACGTGAAAAATTATAGATGCTCTGTATCGCTCTAGGGGAACAGATAAGAAAAAAAAACATATTTCTTTGTTGCTCTAAAAATACTTTCTGGTACAAATATGACAACGATAAAGAAAAAAAAAAGATGGCAACGTGTGAGAAGACCCAGAAAAATATAAAGTGAACAATGTTTCAGAAACATTATGAAAATAAAGAAATGAACATTTTGACAAAGAACTAAAGGAACTGAAGATTTTGACATAAATGATTGGTAATTGCAGTTCTTCAATTGCCTATGAAAAGTCACTTTAAAAGATGGGGAATTTGTCTTGAAAAACATGCACAATGCAAAAAGCCCAGAAACTTATGATACTGAAGTCGAATTCTTTAAGTTCTTTTGGATTAAGTTCGGCCTTTTCGTGGTGGGGGCACGAAATGAAGGTTTCGGGATGGTGAACTTTCTGCAACGGAGAGATGGCTTGATAACCTGTGTCCTTAATGAGACAAGGCATAGGAGTTATGCAACAAATTGGTTTCCAGTCTCTCTTTTGAATCTTCTAAGGAAATGGATCTTCTACAAGTGCAAATAGGATTGAAGAGGTAACACCAGACGTTATTAATGAAGACCAAATGAATAGATGTGATGAAGTCCTTAATTTTATCTAGACCTGCCTTTTCTGTGATGTTACTGTTTATCCACCCGATGTTTTTTATTTCAGA
>CM060314.1:73647328-73664828 GCA_030674185.1 Monoplex corrugatus | reverse complement strand
ATGGTGTTTCTTGTTAACTACACTTTTTTTTCATGTCAGTCATTTTCTCCAGCTGAACAGAATAGGGCATTCCGGTTTTCCCCCAAGTTCTGTTTCTTTGTTGTCTTTTGTGCATGTTTGGCAAAGACCAGTTAGCCGAAAATCTGGACGTTTCCTTTTTTCTATAATAAAAAGCACGTTCTCCTTCTGCTTTCGTGTGTTTCTGATTGAAAGAAGTCAGAATACAGTTTACACAATTGAAAATATGGTGTCTGCCAGAATTAAGTTAAGCTAGGGAAAGACGGAGAAACTTGACAGACTACTTTCGATTGGAATGTGGGTTCGTGTGTTTATTATTAATCGTTGATTAATTAATTGATTAATTCATTCATTTTTTCTAATCTTTCGTGTATGTATTTGTTTATGGGCGTTTGATTATAATGCAATCATCGATAGATTAAGTTTATTTTAACGTTTATCACAAATGATCGTATGAGATCGTTTCAACAGAATTAGGAGTTCGGATCGCGCTCAGACAATTCCATATACGCTCATCCAAATGTTCCAGCCTGTTATCTGTCAGACTCGCTATGCCAGTGCATACCCTATATGCTGGCATGGTCTTGAACTGGGGAAGAGGGGAGGGGGGGGGCGAGGAACCAATGAAACAGTAAGTTGACACCATCAGATGGAAACATTATGAAGATGGCCAGGGAACAGCCGTTTTTAAAATTGTGGGCTGACACTGAACTCCAGATATCGGATCTTCGCTCCACGACTTGTTAATAGAATCAACAGATATAACTACTACCACTATCACTTCTGTTTCTGCTACCGCAGCACTATTGGTGCTACTACTATCACAGCTACTACGGTTACTACCCCTCCTCTCACCACTACTACAACTGTTAATACGACGAACACAACGGCGACTACTGCTTCTGCTGCCTTTGTTTTTTTTCTCTACTACAGTCTCTACTGCTTATATTGAAAGCTACTACTTCTACTACAATTACTACTACTTCTACTACATTACTACTACTTCTACTACAATTACTACTACTTCTACTACAATTACTACTACTCTCTACTACAATTACTACTACTTCTACTACAATTACTACTACTTCTACTACAATTACTACTACTTACTACTACAATTACTACTACTTACTACTACAATTACTACTACTTCTACTACAATTACTACTACTTCTACTACAATTACTACTACTTCTACTACAATTACTACTACTTCTACTACAATTACTACTACTTCTACTACAATTACTACTACTTCTACTACAATTACTACTACTTACTACTACAATTACTACTACTTCTACTACAATTACTACTACTACTTCTACTACAATTACTACTACTTCTACTACAATTACTACTACTACTACTACAATGTACTTACTACTTCTACTACAATTACTACTACTTCTACTACATTACTACTACTTCTACTACACATTACTACTACTTCTACTACAATTACTACTACTACTGCTGCTGCTACTACTACTACTACTTACTACAATTACTACTACTACTGCTGCTACTACTGCTGCTACTGCTGCTGCTACTACTAGCTACTTACTACTACTACTACTACTACTATCTACTACAATTATACTACTATACTGCTGCTGCTGCTGTACTACTACTACTACTACAATTACTACTACTACTACTACTACTGCTGCTACTACTACTACTACTATTCTACTTCTACTACAATATACTACTAACAATACTGCTCTACTACTACTACTCTACTACTGCTCTACTGCTACTACTAGCTACTTACTACTACTACTTCTACTACATTACTACTACTAGCTACTACTACTACTGTTTCTACTATTACTATGCTGCTACTACTACTTCTACTATTACTACTACTACTTACTATCTGCTTGACTGCACTACTAATACTGCTACTGCTGCTACTACTGCTACTACTGTTGCTACTATACTACTTCTACTGCTGCTGCTGCTGCTGCTACTACTACTACTCACTACCTACTACTACTACTACTACTACTACACACTACTACTCACTCTACTCTACTGCTACTGCTATTACTACTACTAGGACTACTACTATTACTGCTGTTACTGTCTACTACTACTTACTATTACTGCTACTACTACTACTACTACTAATTATATATATATTTAACGTTCAGCAAATCAGAACGAAACAATCAACTGTGAAAATTAGATGCTGTTCATGTTCATGACAAATGCTGGGGAAACGCTGAGTTGGTCAAGATCATTCGTAACATCAGCTTTCAGAGTCAGGGTTCTGCCCTGTCCACGTCGAAGTTGACACGGTCGCTGAGGTTGGCAGACAATATGTCACCCAGTCGTTAGTTTCGATTGATGGTCGACGGTGTTCCTGTATAGCTAAAATATCGACTGCGAGCTTCGAGGAGAGTTGCAGCATTTCATGAACACGATGGTTGGAATTCAGAGTACGTGCGTTGAACGATCCAACTTTCACATTACATTGTTGAGTGCGGCGGTTAGACGAACTTTGATTGGTAGCCAACAGTTCAGTTGTTTTGAGTTGATTTTCAAGTTCTTTGGCGATTCCATGTTTACGACGCCTTTCACGCATAGCACGTACACTTCTCTTGCCACGATGGGTGGTACAACCACTTTGACCCCCACTATGACTACTGCTGCTACTACTACTACTACTACTACTACTACTACTACTACTACTGCTGCTGTTGCTGCTGCTGCTGCTGCTGCCACTGCTATCGCTGCTTCTATTTCACTATTTTTCAGTTTCCTTCGTTTGCATTGATGTAACAGCTACCGTCAATTGCTGCTGCTAATGCAGCGTTTTTAAAGGATTGATTTACCTTCTCTCCTCTCATGAATCTGCGTCACATTTCAAATGTCAAATCAATTAATGAAAGTAGGATGAATTTAGCGAAGTATGGGCTTGAATATTATTATATATATATGACATCGATGGAGAAACAGGCTAATCCGAATGTGTATGCTTCTGTGTTTGCGTGTACATGAGTGCATGCGCATGTTGGTGTATGTGTGCGTGTGTGAGTGTGCATGCGTGTGGGTGTGTATTATGTGTACGTACGTGTGTGCGTGCGTTTGTGTGTGTGTGTGTGTATAAAGATTTTGTCGGAACGAGAAATCACTCGTAGTTAGTTCTGAGTGATCATGAGAAAAATTAACTAATATGCCTCGATGCAGGATCAATACTTAGGAAAACAAAGTAAAAGAGAAGAAGGAGAAATATTGAAGAAGAAGGAGGAGAGGGAGAGAGAGAGAGAGAGAGAGAGAGAGAGAGAGAGAGAGAGAGAGAGAGAGAGAGAGAGAGAGAGAGAGAGAGAGAGAGAGAGAGAGAGAGAGAGAGCACAAACTTGGACACACAATCCATTCGGAGTTTGATAGCAGTATAAGTATGCATGATGGACCAGGGAAAATAGTTCAGATTTTGATGGCAGTCATGAACAAGACAACAAGGAAGAAGTGTTCGCTTTTCCGGAGAAATAAAAAAAAACTGTTCATAGAATTAATGATACTGTGTCACTTCTGTCCCTACATAAACGGTGACAAAATCATGTTGGTGAAAAAGATAATGACAGCAGCTACGAACACAGCCAAGCATTTGTTGTACTCTGTGCGTGCTTATTTATCTGGTCAGTCACTAATTTATCTATTGACTCCTTTACTGCGCGCTTGATTGCTGGGTTGATTAAATGGTAGGTTGGTTGGGTAGTTGATTGATGATCTAAGAGAGAGAGAGAGAGAGAGAGAGAGAGAGAGAGAGAGAAAGAGAGAGAGGGAGAGAGACAGAGAGACAGAGAGAAAGAGAGAGAGAGAGAGAGAGAGAGAGAGAGATGATTGATCTGTGAGAGTCAATACAGATTTACACACAGATAGATACGCCGGAGACTTTATTTGATTTAAAGATTGTTTAAAAAAGAATTCGTCACACTCGGGCAGTTCCTTAAGCCTTCCATCTATATCTGCCAGTAATTGTCTGGCCGCTTCCTTGAGCCTGCGCAAAACCTTACGCGCTGGTGAGGTCCTGCCATGATAAATGGAGTGAAAACGGGATCCAGGAAACAGAAAGCTGATACTAACAAAATACTTGGAGCGTTGAGGTGGGCTGTAGATTAGTAGTATGTTGTGGGCTGGAATTGAACTCAAGACGTGAGACTTTACATCCACTTGTATATCAACAGGGCCAACCAGCCTGCCGGAAACTGTGGCCTGCCAGAGGGTCGACACCACTAACGCTGTGTTATCTGCATGGCATTCTTACCAACTGAGCTAACGGGGAAGATGGACAAAATGCGAAGACAATGCAGAAAGAGTGCACATCACATGTTAGAGCACGAGAGACAGAGAGAAAGGAGGGGGGGGGGGTAGGGGAAGGGACGGAAAGGGAGAGAGAGAGAGCGGGAGAGAGAGAGAGAGAGAGAGGGGGGGAGCTATTGACGGAAATGGAAAGAAGAGACATATAGACATTGAAGCAAATGGAGAGAGAAAACACAAGCAGACAACGGACCTGATCACAGACAGACAGAAACCACAAAAACAAAAACAAAACAAAAAAACAAAACAAAACAAAAAAAACAACAACAAAAAAACAAAAAAAAAACAACAACAAAAAGCAAAACAAAACAAAACAAAAACAAAGCAAAACAAAACAAAAAACAAAACAAAAACAAAGCAAAACAAAACAAAAAACAAAACAAAATAAGGGAATGGACACCGAAAAACAACTGAAATTCAGGAATCGTAATGAACGTAGGTCAGCAGCCTCTTTTCTGAAAAATTCGAAAAGAAATCTTATCTTTTTGAATGGAAAAGAAGTCCCCAAAAGCAGATAGCAATGTGCAAAGCGCATTCAAATCCCGCTAAACCCGGATAGGCGGATACTATATGCGTCATGTCATGTAAATGCATTATGATAATGGGGATTGAAATGAATGGTTTGAAAGAAAATTTACATGACGATATGATGACATTCTTTTCACTGGAGTAACTAGATATGACTTGTACGTATGTCGTCACCAACATTGTCATAACAGAAAGTGGTATAATCTCACGGCATACTGGACAATGTTATACTTTCTTGTATATCAAAACACAGCCGACATCAATTTTCATCACTCGTGGCTGGAAAAAAAAAAGTATCTAATTGAGACATGACTGTCTGAAATTATTACTACGCGTTTAGATAAAGTTCTCAAAATAATCATAGTAACTGGTATACTAAGTTTCTTTAGATAATCTGTAATTGATTTTATGCAACTGAAGTTATTAAAATTATTCAAGTCATGTATTTTTCAATGAATTCTTCACGTGAAGAGAAATGACCAGTATCATTGAAGAGGCATCTGATTTGATCAATTCTTTGTTAACCCGGTCAGTATGCTTTACACTATTCGTCACGAGTTTGATATTATTACTGAAAACTAAAGAACATGTTCCGATCGTTTGGTCTGTATTCTGTTTCCGAATGCTTCATATATTAAAAAAAAAACATCTTTCCAAAAATCGCTCGAATGACGATGATGATGTTTTGCAGACATATTTGGACCATACTGGTTAATTTGTACCATTTTTAGATACAGATGATAAAGAATATTTTCCCACTTATTTCCTGTTTGTGAAGGCTGTTAAGCTGTGTTAACTTATATCCATTTATAAAGTTGTTGATATTTGCGACACCCAGTCCTCCATCTTTAACATTTTAAACTATAGTAGTTCTTTTTGTTCTTTCGCGTTTGCTCTTCTAAATAAAACTAAACCACTTTCTGCAATCGATCAATAATGTAGTCAGGGGGATTAGGCAGCAGGAGCCATAGATGAACCAGTTTTGATAACATTAATGATTTCAAAAGAGCAACTCCGCCCAGGGGAGTTATTAACCGTCTTAGGCATATTGCAAACAAAAGTTTTATTTCTTTAAATGTTTCGTCAAGAAAGAGAGAGGGAGAGAGAGGGGGAGGGAGGGAGAGAGAGAGAAAGAGAGAAAGAAAAAGAGAGAGAGAGAGAGAGAGAGAGAGAGAGAGAGGGAGAGAGAGAGAGAGAGAGCCGTTCCGCCATCTTTCCAAATACATCCTGTGCAGTCAGCACTTAGCAGACAGCAGACTTGTCCCAATCAACCCTTTTAGTACGTCAGGCGCTACCTATGAAACCCAGCTCGCGATGCAGTAACAGTCACGAAATCCTAACCACATGAAAACAGTACTACTCAACAACAACGTAGGTTGTAGCTCTCTGGGCTTGTGTCCTTTCCTTCTGACCTATTCACACATCCGGACACCTCACAACCACATCCGGGAGACCTAGCGGTTCATTTCCGGTTCCTGCTGGCAGATGTCTGATGGGGAAAAAGGGCAGTGGTCGGATCTACATCTTTATGTCCGAGCGGTAATGAGAAAAGGGATGAAATAATCCCATCATCGTCCAAGTTTAACTTGAAACTTTGGGAAGTGTTTGACTTATTGATCTGTAGTGGACTGCTCCATGCACACCACTTTCACGACGCAAACGGAAATGATAGGAAGAGAAAAGCTTTTAGAGACCTTGGTGTGAGTCTAACACTGATTTGGTTAGATCATGTTGTGGCTGCGTGACATAGTCTGCAAAAGTATTTCAGTGTCATGTATCAACGAAGAAGTTCAACAAGACGAACGAAAGGAAGAAAGAATGAAAACTGCCCTGTTTGTTGTTTTCTTGTTTTTCCACTTGTGAATTGTAAAATTGAAAAAAAACATACTGTCACTGCAGGGGAAAAATACAAAGCAAGCGAGCGTGCATTTACACACACACACACACACACACACACACACACACACACACACACACACAACACACACACACACACACACACACAACACACCACACACATACACACACTAATATCACTTATAGTGAAAAGACGTTAAATCAAAGAACGAACGAACGAACACACACACACACACACACACACACGCGCGCGCAACACACACACACACACACACACACACACACACACACACACACACACACACAACATCAACCAACCAACCAGTCAACTGACCAACTAGCCAAGCAATTAAACGCGAAGAAATCAAGTCATAAATTGATAAAGACGGTTCTTGATATGAAGTCATTTGGACTTTAATATCTGAATAGGCCATACAAAGTCTGTTTTTACCATTTTAACTTTTAAATTGATTGTAAACCCTTTTTTTTTTTTTTTTTTTTTTTTTTTGTTTCATTTCAGCATTGATGTAAACCTTTCTTGTCCATTTCAGCTTTTCTCGTCACCGAAATTACGTGAAAAAGAATGTGTTCGATTTCACATTCGTGTGTGTGTGTGTGTGTGTGTGTGTGTGTGTGTGTGTGTGTGTGTGTGTGTGTGTGTGTGTGTGTGTGTGTGTGTGTGTGTGTGTGTGTGTGTGTATGTGTGTCTGTGTGTTGTGGAAAGAGTTAAGTGAAATACCCTCCCTCCCCTTTTCTCCCTCTCTGTGCGTGGTTGCCCTCTCTATCACTCTTACTAAAATCAGATAGCAAGTGCAGTAAAATACATTTCTCCTGATGATTATTTCTTTTTCTTTGCTTGCTATTTTGGTCTTTGAGATTGCATTTCCTTCAAATAACTGAACTGAAATTGTTTAACCCTTTGAGTCCCTCACCCTATCTGCCAGCTTCCTGCATCGCCATCAGTGATAACAAAGCAAAACCTTAACCCTTTGACTCCTTCATCCTGTCCACCAGCTTCTGCAGAAAGTTAGTGGATAGAGTAGGGGAATCAAAGGGTTTAAGTTTTTGTTGTGTTATCACTGATGGTGGTGCAGGAAGCTTGCAGATAGGGTGAGGAAGTCAAAGGGTTAAACAGTTTCAGTTCAGTCATTCCAAGGAAATGCAATCTCATAGACCAACATACTGACATTTTTACAACTACGTTTTCTGTCTGAAGTTCATAGGAAAGTTGTTTTTTTTCTGGTGTTAATCAAGGGAAACGTATGAATCAATCAGAATATAAAAGAAGAAAAGAAGCTGGGAAGAGGGGAGTGGGGGGGGGGGGGAAGGGGGCACCACTGTTGAGTGGTAAGGGACGGCCAGCAGCTCTCTATAATGATGATATTTTCTGGGTTCGTAAGGACGAATTGAAATGCGGATGAAATCTCATTTAGGTATTTGATACCCTCACACACATACACACAGACGGACACACAGACAGACAGACAGACACACACACACACACACACACACACATGCACACACGCACGCACGCACACACGACGCACGCACACACACACACACACACGCACGCACGCACGCACGCACACACACACACGAGCACACGCACACACGCACGCACGCCGCACGCACGCACGCACGCACAGACACATATATATATATATATATAGAGAGAGAGAAGAGAGAGAGAGAGAGAAGAGAAAGAGAGAGAGAGAGAGAGAAAGAGAGAGAGAGAGAGAGAAAGAGAGAGAGAGAGAGAGGAATAGAGAGACAGAGAAAGGGAAGTGCGTGTGAGAGAGAAATAAAGATTTTGAAATCACTGATCTGAAATAGCCTGTAATCATTACAATTTTCGCAAGAGCAGGACGTTCATATTTATTAATCTCATTTTTGTCCTCGTCATCTTCATGTCCTCTCGTCTTCTCATCTTCCCTCTCTCTTCTCTCTCTCCTCTCTCTCTCTCTCTTCTCTTCCTTCTCCTCTCTCTCTCTCCTCTCTCTTCTCTCTCTCTCTCTGTCTCTCCCTCTCTCTCTCTCTCTCTCCTCTCTCTCTTCTCTCTCTCTCTCTCTCTGTCTCTCTCTCTCTCTCTCTCTCTCTCCTCTCTCTCTCTCTCTCTTTCTCTGTCTCTCTCTCTCTCTCTCTCTCTCTCTCTCTCTCTCTCTCTCTCTCTCTCTCTCTCTCTTGCTCTCTGCTCCTCCCTGTCGAATATATTCTATTGCCACCACCACCACCACTACTATTACTACTACTACCACCACTACTACTACTACTATGCCCACAACCACCACCACCACACCATTATTGCTACTGTTCTTCTATTTTGTCGTCCTTGATCAGATTATTATTTCCGAAGAAGTAACTGAAACAAATTAAAATCTGATTTCTAAAAAGTAGTAAGATCATCAGTAGAACTGTCATCACGTTTCTTTTTGGAGTAAATACATATTCTTTATAACAGTTATCTTTATACAAGTGGTCAAGTTTCTTTTTTTTCAATTGCCCCAAAAATGAATGAATCAATTATGTTTATGTTCCGTAACTTTAAATGTATAATAATAATAATTACAATATTTATAAAGCGCAAAATCTTGATAAAATCAAATCTAAGCGCTGAAACACACACACGCACGCACGCACACACACGCACGCACACACGCACACACACGCACCCACGCGCACACACACACACACACACACACACACACACACACACACACACACACACACACACACACACACACACGGCTATAAATGAGGAGAAACAATGGAAAATTATAGAGAGCATAGTTATATACAATTATATATTGCAATGTGATTCCACTCCGAGCGAAGACAGGCTACAGAGGGGGATGAGTGAGGTCAGGACTTCATGCAGAGGAGAAAAGGTGAGTTTTGAGAGCGGACTTGAAGGAGACAAAAGTAGGTTGCTGACGGACTGAGAGAGGAAGTTTGTTCCAGGAGAGCGGACCAGAAACAGAGAAGGCTCGTGGACCATAGGTATTGAGCTTAGTGCGTGGAAAGCGAAAAGTCAGAGGATCGGAGGCAGAGCGGAGGGTACGTGAGGGAACATAGATCTCAAGTAGGCTTGACAGGTAATCGGGGGCTGCGTTATTGAGGCTTTTGTAGCACATGGTGTCTAGTTTGTACTGTATGCGCTTTGATACAGGGAGCCAGTGAAGTTGTGCCAGGAGAGGAGATATGTGGTCAGCTTTTTTCTTTTTGAGTACAAGGCGTGCAGCATTGTTTGAATGCGCTGTAGGATGTGAGTGGTGGAGGCAGGAGGACCGGACAGGAGTGAATTGCAATAGTCAATGCGAGACATTATGAAGGAGAGAACGAGTTTTGCAGTTGTTTCGACAGAGAGATACTTCCTGGTCAGGCTTATACGATGGAGGTGATAGTAGCAAGATCTGGCAGTTTGAGAAACAAAGTTGTTCATGGAGAGGGTAGAGTCAATGCAGACACCAAGGTTTTTAGCTGAATCAGAAATTGGGACTGATGTGTTACATAATGGGAGAGAAAGAGGAGCAGCTGAGAAAGTTTCTGACGGGTGCCAATGAGGATAGCTTCTGTCTTGTCATCATTTAGCTGAAGTTTGTTGTATGTCATCCAATTTTTAATGTCCGAGTAACACTCAGTGGTGCGAGTCAGGAGGCGCTGTATATTGTCATGTGAGTCACTGTCTTGAAGTTGGGTGTCATCAGCATAGAAGTGGTGTTTTATAGAGTGGGAGTTGATGATGGTGGACAGGGGGGAGGTGTAAAGAGTGAAAAGAACAGGGCCAAGGACAGATCCTTGTGGAACACCACAGGTCAGGTATGCAGGTTGAGAGTAAGTGCCATTGATGAGAACAGTTTGTTTTCTGTTTGATAGATATGAAGTGAACCAGGAGAGAGCAATGTCAGAGATGCCAAAAGTATGATGAAGTCTAGAAAGGAGAATACCATGATCAATGGTATCAAAGGCTGCAGACAGATCAAGGAGTGTGAGGAGAGAGACTTTGCCAGTATCAGTTGCAAGGAGGAGATTGTTGAGAATGTGTAGCAAGGCAGTTTCAGTGCTATGGCACTGGCGGTAAGCTGACTGGAAAGGATTGAGGAGATTGTTGGCAGACAGGTGAGAGTTCAGTTGGTTGAGGACAACTTTTTCAAGCAGTTTTGACAAGAAAGAGAGATTAGAGATAGGCCGGTAATTTTTCAGTTCATTTGGGTCTAAATTGTATTTCTTGAGAAGGTGAACAATTGCAGACTTGAAAGAATCTGGGACAGTTCCAGTTTGAAAAGAAGTGTTGATGATGTCAGTGATGAATGGGAAGGAGCTAGGGAGACAGTCAGAGTAGAGAGAAACCTGGAAGAGGATCCAGTTCGCAGGTTTTGAACGACATGGATCTGATTGTGTTGAGAATTTCTTCTTGTGAGACTGGGGTAAAAATAGTAAGAGGTGTGCCAGGGAAGGAAAGGTCAGGTGAGCATGGTTGACAGGGTGTCCTGTCAAGCCTTCACGAAGAGTTTGTAATTATTATTAATTATTAAATGTATGCCTGTATTTGGAGATTGTTTTGCTACGCTTGGAAGGTAAACGATGAGCTCGATCTAAATGCCGTCAGCCATGTTGATGAATACTGATGGATAGTTAACTACCAGCTTACCAGTACGTCTGTTTGCTTATTCGAACACTGCATGTTACCCCGTGGGAGTGCCGGGGACTCTTTCAGTATAAATAGTATCTCCACCTTCTGGAAATCTTGTGCTAGAAATTTCCTCGTTTCTGTCACTTCTTTGTTTCTTTCTTCCTCCTTTGCTTTCTGTCATTTCTTCATATTATTTTCTGCCTTGCTGGTCCATTCGTCTGTATGTGTTCGATAAAATCTTAAGCACTTTTTCTTAGGATTGATAAATGGGTACATGTATTAAATGCCTTTTTGGCTCTAGGGAAGTGAGTATGCGGAGGCAGTTTTTATTTTGTAATTTATGCCCGTTTTTGTATATGTTTTGGTGTCCTTAGGTATGCTTAAATGTGTATTCAGGTATTTTTAAATCCCCTGTGCGATAATTGGACGGATTGGTCAACGCCAGGCGCATGTCTTAAGATATGTGTCGAATGCATTGATATTTATACTAAAGTTTCTTTTCTTTTTTTTTTCCTTGTTGAAGTTTGGTTTGTTTGAAACGGTTATAACCCTAATATGGCTCTACTCAGTCGGCTGCGCTTTAAACAACAATAACAATAACAATGACAATAACAACAAACAATAACAATAACAATGACAATAACAAGAACAATAACAATAACAATAACAATAACAATAATGACAATGACAATAACAATAACAATAACAATAACAACAACAATAACAATAACAATAACAATAACATACAACAACAACAACAATAACAATAACAATACAATAACAATAACAAACAACAACAATAACAATAACAATAAAACAATAACAATAACAAAACAACAACAACAACACAACAATAACAATAACAATAACAAAACATTGCATATTACCGACTACTCGAAGAAAAGCAGAGATATAGTGAGGGAGAACGAGACAGCAGAAATGGAAAAGGAGAGAAAGAGTAGTGTGTGTGTGTGTGTGTGTGTGTGTGTGTGTGTGTGTGTGTGTGTGTGTGTGTGTGTGTGTGTGTGTGTGTGTTGTGTGTGTGTGTGTGTTTGTGTGTGTGTTGTGTTGTGTGTTGTGTTGTGTATGTGTTTGTGTGTGTGTTGTTTTGTGTGTGTGTTTGTGTGTGTGTTGTGTGTGTATGTGTTTGTGTGTGTGTGTTTGTGTGTATGTGTTTGTATGTGTGTGGTGTGTGTGTATGTGTTTGTGTGTGTGTTTGTGTGTGTGTGTGTGTGTGTGTGTGTGTGTGTGTGTGTGTGTGTGTGTGTCTGAGCGCGCGCGGGCGCGAGAACTCTGAAAACAGAACATATCTATTGTATGAGGCCATATGAGCACTTACATCTCCGCTTGTTATACTTCATTCTCTTTCTCTTACTAATATGCGCGCATGCCAATATGCGCTCGGACGCACACGCACGCACGCATACTACGTACACGCACGCACGCACGCACGCACGCCACCAAAACACACACACACACCACACACACACACACACACACACACACACACACACCTATCTGTTCACTTGCACGCCACACGCATGAATATATGATGTGTGAACTTTGAAATCTTCGCTGACAGATTGTCTGCACACACGCACACGAGCATGGGCACACGGGTACGATAAAACAAAATGTTTATTAGCGCAGTAAATTAACCATCCGAGAGAGAGAGAGAGAGAGAGAAGAGAGAGAGAGAAAGAGATGAGAGAGAGAGATAGAAGACAGAGAGGACAGAGACAGAGAGAGAGAGAGAGTAGTAAACTGAAATATAATATTATTTTTCCAACGGTATATGGGCCACCACATCATCTGCCTTCTGTTTTTGTTCTGGCTGGCAACCCTGGATGGATGACTTTCCTAGTCTACACATATTAACAGAGCAAAAGTTAGAGCAGAAGATTTAAATCCAAACACGGAAGTCAAGAGTTAATACAAATAAAATATCTGACCATAAATATGTAAAAGTGTACAAAGACAGAGAGGCAGGGTGGGGTGGAACTGAGTAAAATAAATGAAGAAAGAGAAAAGGAGAAGAGGAGAGGAGAAGAGGAAAGGGAAAGGGGAAAGGGAAGAAGAGGGGAGATGAGAGAAAGCAAGGCAAGGCAGCAGAAGGCAAGGCAGCAGGCAAGGCAAGGCAAGATATTTGCAAAAATATCAGGCAAGCACTAACGCATAAAGCGGGACTATTCTACAGATTATGAGCACATAACAGAACGATAGCGCCTAAATCGTCAATATGATTTAATCGTTATGTCTGATTTTCAACTGTGAAAAATATATAATTGTATACATTGAGCGAGTGTATAAATATGTACGGAAAGGAAATGAGTGAAAGCTACATTTCAATACATTAATTTAACAAGAAACATGACATACACTGTTTTCCTCGATTATTTTTATTTTCAACTTCGTTCATTATTTGTACTGTTTCTGTCTATTTTTCTGGTGCGAATGTGTACGTTACAATGTGTTTGTGAGAAAGAGAGAGGGAGTGGGAAGAGAGAGAGACAGAGGAGAGAGAGAGAGAGAGGAGAGAGAGACAGAGACAGAGAGAGAGAGAGAGAGAGAGAGACAGAGACAGAGAGAGAGAGAGAGACAGAGACAGAGAGAGAGAGAGAGACAGAGACAGAGAGAGAGAGAGACAGAGACAGAGAGAGAGAGAGGACAGAGACAGAGAGAGAGAGAGAGACAGAGACAGAGAGAGAGAGACAGAGACAGAGACAGAGAGAGAGAGAGAGAGAGACAGAGACAGAGAGAGAGAGAGAGACAGAGAGAGGAGAGAGAGAGAGAGAGAGAGGAGTTTACCCTGAATGGAAAAATGGAAAGAGATGCTCTTCCTCTTTCTGTCTGCCTTTTTGTCGCACATATGTACATACGCATATGCGCATGCACGCACGCATACACGCACACACATATATATATGCGCATGCACCAAGACAGTCTGTCTCAATTTCAGTCTCTCTCACTATGTCTCTCTATTTGTCTCTCTGTGTATCTGTCTCTCTATCTCTGTCTAACTCTCTCTGTCACACACACCACACACACACACACACACACACACACACACACACACACACACACACACACACACACACACACACCACACACACATGCATACACTCGCACAAGCACATATACGCACACACACACGCACACACACACATACGCACACACACACAAAACGTGCGAACACACAAACATACACAGACACGCACGCACGCACGCAAACACGCGCAGACACAAACGCACGCTCCTTTTCTAGTTTTCGATTTCTCGAGAAAGCATGCAGGCAGTATGTTTTCTAAAATTGAATTTGTATTGATACTTTTATTACTTGTGTTTTCTTTTTCGCTTCCTACATTGAATGAGTAGATCGCATTTCGTTTGAATGATTGAACTGAAACCTTTTGGGCTTTAAGTGACATATTTACTGTGTACGTTCTCTGTCTCAATCTCTTTCTTTTTTTTTTTAAAGCCTTTTCTGTCATGATCGACAGAAACACAAAATGTAATAATAAAACGTAAAATCCAAAAGGGAGAAAAGGCAACACATTGCCATCAGTTTTCGACAATGATTAAATTCCCTAGATTTTTTTTAGCGCTGATACAGGCAGATGAAATCCCATCCTGTTGCTGTGACGAAAGCAAAAACACCCGCTTGAATAGAGAGTGACAGAAGGAGCAGGGAGAGTGGGAGGGAGAGGGAGAGGGGGAAAAAGACAGGAAAAGAGAGGAAACGATATGAGAGAAAATATTATTAATGCAAAATTCGCCTACATGTGGTGTGTGGTATTTTCTTTTTATGAATCGTTCTTGTATTTCGCTATTCTCCTAAAGTTCAACTCGCTGCGCATAACACTTAACCCTTTGAATCCTGCGCCTATTTCTCCTCTTTTTCTCACTCTCTCTGTCTCTTTCTTTTGTCTCTGTCTCTGTCCTTTGTCTCTCTCTCGCTCTCTGTCTGACTCTTCTGTCTGTCTCTCTTTGTCTTTGTCTCTGTCTGTCTGTCTGTCTCTCCCTCCCCATTCTATCTGTCTCAGTCAGTGTGTTTGACTGTGTGTGTGTGGTGTGTGTGTGTGTGTGTGTGTGTGTGTGTGTGTGTGTTGTGTGTGTGTGTATCTCTGTTTGAAGTTGTGCTGTCCTTGTTTTTTTTCTAAATTTTCCTTTCTTCTTGTTCGTTTTCTTAATACCCTTACTCACAATTTTTATTTTCCAACAGTTTTCTGCTTTGGTGCGATCGTTTTCCTGCACAAACGTTCTAAATTGTTCAGAACATTCTTTTGAGGTGTAATGTTTTTATCATTTCATCAAATGTTTCCAGGGAAGAAAGGTAATATGATCACGTTCATTTGTATAGCTCCTGTCAGTCTAAACAGTAGACTTTTTTTCTGTGCTTTTATGTTCGTAGCAGTATACGAAAACGATATATTGTATACCATTGAAATGCTACACACATTTTCCAAGTCAGTTTCGACTAAGTTTATTGGTGGCATCTTAACAAACATGAAACTAGTGTGAAGCATTTGACAACATATCTGCACGTAACTGCGATCTACTGAAATCGTGTTTTTTAATGCAAGACAAACTGGCTGTTTAAAATGTACCAGTGGAAATGTATCTGCGTGTGTGGATACGGGTATAAATCGTGTGAATTTTGAGCCCCCTTCCTCTCTCTCTCTTTTCCTTAAGGGAAAATGAAACTGCAGTGTGTTCTCAGTTTCGTTCTATCGGCATTCCCCTTCCCTTCCTGCATTCATTAGCTACACTGCGTTTCATTGGATCTGGTATTTTTCAAAATGTATTTCATTGGCTCTGATATTTTTCAAAAGCTCAAATCGGCACATGTGTTCCCTGTCTGAATCTAGCAGAAAACTTTGCCTGTTTGGTCTAGTCGAAAAAGCACATTGTTAAATAGATGTAAGATAAGGATGGAAAAAAAAAGGGGGGGGGGATAAAAGAAAAGGGGGTTACTAGCTCTCTACAACAGTTACATGTCTGGATTTCCCGAAGGAAAATTAATATAACGGTAGATAATATTCCCTTTCATGATGTGACGCTTTTAAGAACTTACACACACACAGATGGAGAGAGAGAGAGAGAGAGAGAGAGAGAGAGAGAGAGAGAGAGAGAGAGCAGAGAGACAGAGACAGAGAGAGAGAGAGAGAGAGAGGTAAGATTTTAAAGCTGATTGTAAGGATGCCGGTAAGAATATAATACAATTTTTGCGTAAACAAAATGTTTCATGTTTTAGATTAATCTCCTTCAGCTTTGTGTCTTTTTATTTGTCTTCTCTGTCCTCTCTCTGTCGTCTATCTGTCTGTCTCTTCCCCTCTCTCTCTCCCTCTCTATCTTTCTGTTATTGTCTGTCTGTCTGTCTCTCTTGCTCTCTCTCTTTCTGTCTGTCTGTCTGTCTCTCTGTTTCTCTGTCTCCCTCCCTGTCTCTTTCTCTTTTCCTCCATCTGTTTCTTTTTTTCTCTCCCCCTCTCCATCCATCTCTCTCTCCCTTTCTCTGTTCTTCCCTCTCTCTCTGTTTCTCCTTCTCTCTCTCCCTCTCTCTCTTTCTCCCCCTCCCCCTCTCTCTCTCTCCCATACCGTTATTCCGTCATTTACAATGTAGTTACTACTAGGTTCTCTTGACTCCTGTTTAAAATTGTATAAACGTGTGACTTCAAATAGAATCGCCATAAAAAACAGAATAGAAGGAAGAGGAAACAAACAGAAAAAAACTAGTGATGGAAAAATAATAATTACTTATAAGTAATCTATAACACGACACTTGTACAATAGTACAATTGCAATTAATAACGGTACGCTAACACGCATCCTCTCTTTCTTTTTGTCTCTGTCTCCCTTTCTCTCGAACACACTCAAAAGCTCACGCGCGCGTACACACACACACACACACACACACACGCACGCACGCACACACGCGCATACGCACAATCACGCACACACACACACAATCACACACACACACACGCACACATGCACACACACAATCACACATACACACAATCACGCACGCACACACACACACACACACACACACACACACACACACACACCACCAACACACACACACACACACCACGCACACACACATACACACACGCACGCAAACACACACACACA
>CM060314.1:73624828-73644828 GCA_030674185.1 Monoplex corrugatus | reverse complement strand
AATACAGCAAGGAAAAACTCGGGCATACCAATAACAGGGGTTTATTTCTCTCTTTAGCTTTCCACCGGATACTTCACAAGCACATCCGGGAAACCTAGCTGTTCATTTCCGGTTCCTGCTGGCAGATGTCTGGTGGTGGAAAAGGGTAGTCGTCGGCTGTCCGTCTTTGTATGCGAATGACAAAGAGAGACAAGCCGAAAATAGCTCATTGTTGTCCAGGATCTGCGGTGCTTTAAAACTTCTGGAGGTCTCTGACTGACCAGACTGCAACAGGCTGATGACTGCACTTTCATGATAAAGATAGAGCTGAAACAAAAGGGGAAGCTTTCAGTGGCGTTGGTCTGTGCGTAAGACTGATTCTTCTGGGATTCTTTGGTATGTATGTTTTCATTATCTAGAAACGTGTCTCAGTTTCTAGTAGTAGCGAAAAGAAAAAAAAAAGTATAAGAGAAAGAAATGGTGATGAACAAGGAGGCGGAAGAGGGAAAGGAAATGGAGAATAAATGAAGAACGACAGATAGCCGGAAATATAAAACAAACTCAAAGGAGAGGAAAATGTGACCAGACAAGAAGAGGAAAGAAAAAGGTGATTGGACATGTCATAAACTTTCATAACTATAGAAAACAAACACAGAGAAAAAAAATATATCTATCTATCTATCTATCTATCTATCTATCTATCTATCTGTCTGTCTGTCTGTCTGTCTGTGTGTGTGTGTGTGTGTGTGTGTGTATGTGTGTGTATGCATACATACATACGTATATACATACATACATACATACATACATACATAGACAGACAGACAGACATATGTGTACATATACATATAATCATGACCAATCAAATACAAAGATACCTAAACGAAGTACATTGGAGCTCCAGTTGAGCACCTTCGTCCAGTAGGGAATGTCATGCTGCGCAGGTAACACCCGGTTGTCATCAAGCTACTGTGACCAAACTAAAAAAACAAAACATTACAACTCGGAATGTTAGAACATCAATCCAAAATTCAATCCAAGAAAACGTCAGGATAGGAATGGAAAGACTAAACATGTGTTTTAGGACTAGAGGAAGTGAGATGGAAGGGAGCAGGCATGATAACATCAGATAAGCATAAAATCCTATTTCTGGTGCTGACACATGAAAGAGTAGTAGGCATCATAATCGAGATTGAAAAGTCAAATATGTCAAGAGATATTGAACTGTATCAAACGGAGTTTTACTAGTTAGATTAGAGGGCAAGCCATTTGATGTCAGCATCGTCAAAGTATATGTACCAATATCCGCAAGTACTAATGAAGAACTCTTCATTTTTCTTGAAAAAAATATATATACAAAAACTAATGAAGAAATTGACAGCTTTCATGAAGAATTAGAGACAGCCAAGGCTCAGGGTAAGTCACAGGACATTACAATAACAATGGGATATATTAACGCTAGGGTGGACAGGAAAGGGCAGATGGCATGGTAAGACCTCACAGCCTTGCCACGCGAAGTGAGAGGGGAGAGAGACGTGTTGGATGGGCACAAATGGATGAATTCATGTTGAGAAACACGTGATTTGGCAGCCTGACGGATGGGAATGGACATCGATAACTCTAGAAGACAGCTTAAAAAGTCATATTGGTTGCATCGTGATAAACAGTAGATTTGGAAATTCCGTGCTGATAGCAAAGGCATTGCCTGGCACAGACTTCAACGGTGGCCACAATCCTGTGATGGGAAGATTTGGGCTGCGGCTTAAAATTGAGAGAAGAAAGCAAGCCAGAAAGTGAGACCAAACTGAATCTTGGGATCTTGAGAACAGATGGGTCAGCTCGTGCAGGATCCGACGATGTTCTAGGCAAATTCAGTGATGTAGAGGACTTTGGTAAGAGTGAGGAACAGTGGAAGGATTTCGGAACCTCAGTAGATGAAGCTTGTGAAGAAGTCCCATCATAGCTTTTCTGATGACAACCAACTCTATACTTCTGGTTCCCTCCCACAACTGCCCTCTATAATCAGACAAACCCAAGGCTGCATTTCTGATGTTCACTCCTGGATGACTGTAAACAAACTTCAACTCAACCCCATTAAAACTGAACTTAGCCTTATCTCTCCCACCACATTGGCTAAGTGTTCTTCCCTTCCTCTGTCTGTCTCTCTGCTTGGATCTGACATTCCACTATCTTCCACTGTCCGCAATCTTGGAGTCACTCTTGATAACACCCTGTCCTTTGAAAAACACGTCCAGAATGTTTGCAGATTATGCTATCTTGAGATACGCAGAATTTCTTCTATTCGCAATATCCTCTCTGTCGAAGCCACCAAAACTCTCCTCTGTGCCTTTGTTCTCTCTCGTTTCGACTACTGCAACTCCCTCCTCTCGGGCTGTCCTTTCTCTCTCATTCAAAAGCTTCAAAAAGTTCAAAACAATGCTGCTAGGCTCATCTTCAGAAAATCTCGTTCCTCTCATGTCACTCCTCTTCTCAAATCTCTTCACTGGTTACCTGTTGAAAAGAGAATTCGCTACAAGATTGCTTTGTTATGTTTTAAGTCTCTCAACGGTCTTGCACCCCCTTACATCTCTGACCTCCTCCATCTGTACACCCCCTCTCGTCAACTTCGTTCCTCGGCTGATACTCGTACCTTCCGCATACCATCCTGTCGCACTAAAACCTATGGTCAACGCTCCTTTTCCTATCAGGCCCCTGTAATCTGGAATCAGCTCCCTGTCTCTGTTCGCCACTCTGCAACTCTCACTTCTTTCAAGTCCTCTCTGAAAACCCATCTCTTCCAGTCCCTCTCATGATACTTATAAAGACTCTACCACCTAACTTCCCCAAATCCCCGCTTGTTGTCTTTTGAGCCTTGAATGTCGGCTGGTGTGTGTGTGCGTGTGTGTGTGTGTGTGTGTGTGTGTGTGTGTGTGTGTGTGTGTGTGTGTGTGTGTGTGTGTGTGTGTGTGTGTGTGTTGTGTGTGTGTGTGTGTGTGTTTGGTTGTGTCTGCGTGATACCTGTAAGCGCTTAGGGCTCTTGTTTTCATCAGATTAGGCGCTATATAAATGCTCTTTATTATTATTATTTATTATTTTAAGTCCCTGGACTTGAAATGGGGACAAGAAGAACTGGATGACAAAATAAATTTTAGGCTCGATGGATGGGCGAGGGAGGGTGGAGGGAACTGAGACAGAATACAAAAGGATATATAAGGAAATCATGAATAGGTGCAGTGAAGCTGAGGACGCTTGGCTAGAAACAATATGCAAAAAAATAGAAGATTCTCAAAAAAACAAACAAACAAAAAACAGACCCTAAGTTTATGTACAGAAACATAGAAAAAATTGCCCACAGGAAGGGGACGCCCATATCAGCTGGCTGCTTAAAATCTAAAGATGATACGATTACAATGGAAAAGGATAAAATGTTAGACAGATGGGACAGTACATAAGAGACCTTTTAGACGACGACAGAAAGGAGGAACATGGCATAAGAAAGAACGTCGAAAACCGACAATGAGTGAAAGACGAGATTAGGCAGCGTTGGCGAAACTGAAACCGGGAGAAGCCAGAAATGATAAATTAAGGCTCTAGAGTATTTGGTATTGAGAAAGTAACAGTCCTCCTGTATGAAATGTATGACAGTTTTCATTGCACTTCCAAGAAAGCCGGGGGCTGTATAGTGTTTGTTTTGTTGATTATACCAAGGCTTTTGATCAGGTAAGGTATGAAGAATAGATCAACCATTTGAAAAGGCTCATCGTTGAAGGAAACGATTGAATGATGGGGAATACGTATTGGGAACAAACAGCAGCAGCAATGAGAGTAGAAAATGATATAAGCTCTTTCCAAAATATCAAAAGGAGGGTTAGGCAGGGACGTGTTCTGTCACCTGATTTGTATTCACTTTAACAGTGAAACCGTTATGAGAAACCTAGAAGAATGCCTTAGGATAAAGGTCGGAGGAAAATGATGAAAAATCTTCCTTACGCAGATGACACCGTTCTGATTGCAGAAAATGATAAGAACCTACAAAATCTTGTGAATATTATAAAAATAGAAAGCAGACATAAAGGACTGGAGCTAAACAGCAAAAAGGCTGAAGTCATGGTAATCAGTGAAAAAAACAGAAATCACCAGCAAATGGTACAACAATGAGAGAAGTTGACAAATTTAGATATCTGGAATTATCTCACCAGACGGCAGGTGCACATTACAAATATCCAGCAGAACCAGTCAAGCTAAAACAGCATTCAGAAGATGAAAAGCGTTCTTACCAACAAATGTCTATCAATTAACATCAGGAAGAGAGTTCTTGAATGTTATATAGAACCGATAATGTTATACGGACTCGAAGCATGGACAGTGAACGTGCGAAGTCAGAACAAGATTGAGGCAGCTGACATGTGGTTCCACGATCAGCGAAGAAGACAAACGAGACAATCTTGACAGAGACAAACACACAGACGCACAGACACACAGACACACACAGACAGACACACAGACAGACACACACACACACACACACACACACACACACACACACACACACACACACACACACACACACACACACACACACACACACACACACACAAAATCATTAATGAAGGAGATTAGGAAAAGACAAGCAACAATTATAAGACGTCTTATGAGACAAGACAAATTTGAGTGGCTAGTAACACCAGGAAAACTGGAGGGGAAAAGAACTTCAGATATACCAAAGGACAATATATTGGACGGATTTGCAGAGTGGATGAAGACAGAATGGGAGGGAGACGTACTTGCGACGACAAAAGATAGATTCGTATGCAGGGCCATACTCGTCAACGCCTTGTGGCAGGGCACATGATGGTGATTTAACATGTGTACAATAGCAAGGACTAGCAACTGTAAAAATAGAGTGGGACCTATCACAGTATCCTTAACTGATGAAGTGTTTTGAAATTTTGAATTTTATTTCCTTCTTGCTCCTTTTCCCTCTGTACATTTTAATGCTCGTAAACAGATTCATTAGGCAAACACTAGCAAATAAATATAGATTTGAATTTCATTAGTCGTAACGCATTCCATACGATGTAAGCGCCTGCTATAAATGATATGAAAAGTCATCTGTATAAGTATGACAATCGGGATGAAGCTCATTTTGCTTTCAGGTTCTGCTTTTTATGACTTTAGAACACGAATGGTTATGCAAACGTAATATGGAATCCCGAGAAAATAAGTTTAATTACATTTTTTCGACAATTCATGAACAATTGATACTAAATTTAACAGTATATTTTGAGATACATTGCAGATATTCATATGTTTGTGATTTGTATCATTCGCAGCTTACTCCTGTGTTGTTCAGTGTGTGGTTGCCTGAGCGTTCTCCATGAGTAACATTAATTCGATTTTGACAAACTTTTGGTTGGATTTTCTTGTATTCCACACTCCTCGCGTGAGAGGTTTTGGCCTGAATGATCACCTGAAATTTCTGTCCTGTTTTTCTCATGCAGTTGCATTGCTTTCTATTGTTAGATAATATCGACAATCGATACGCTTTGCTTGTTCATCCTTCTGCCACATTCATTGACCAGGTCTTATTTTTTCTTAAATAAGTGTTTTGTCTTTTTAATGTTCAGACTGACATGATATTTTACTATGGATTTTGTCTGTCTAAGTCTAACTGAAATCATAGCTCTGTGGTCAAGTTTAAACGAAAGACATGACAAAAACTGATTGAAAGTACGAATCGGTAGAGAGAGAAAAGGGAGAAACGAACGGCAGATACCTGTAATCGATTATATTTTAGAACCAAAGTATATATACATGTGGATGAAATCCCGTTTGGTGCCATGACAATCGCAAAAAACATCAAGGGCGGGGAGAGAGAGAGAGAGAGAGAGAGAGAGAGAAGAGAGAGAGAGAGGAGAGAGAGAGAGAGAGAGAGAGAGGGCGGGGAGGGGGGTTATAAGCACACATTGCATCAAATCATTAATCAGTTTACCTATTAATCAACCGATCAACCAAATTACTTAGCTGGGAAGTTAACATTTTAACAATGACACATACGCCTAGTGAAACTAACAATGTACACATTATCAGTAACTCACTCAATCGGTGATTCACTCAATCAATCAGTCAAACAGATCGATTCGACAATCAGTCCCGAAATCATTTCCGTACTGAAAATTGCACGACTTACTATAAACCAACTACATAAAAGTATTAATTAAATCTATAGCATCTTTTGAATGCACTGCTCTTGTAATAGGATATATCACGATGAAACAAAGCGGTGATACAGCAGTATGTTAAGTTTTGTCCCGTATCACACTTTTCGTTATTTCTATCAGTGTCTTGTAAAATGTTTTAACTGTATCCACAATCTATGCTAAGCATTTCTATTTTGAGCATTCTAGGCGTAGGAATATGAACTAAAGCACTTAACTCTTGAAGACTTGGGTATGTATAACACTGCAAGAAAGAGGAAGTGATTGAGAACTCTCAGAACACGAAAGATGTAACCTTATTTGGCAATATCATTGTACATCGAGTACATACAAGACAACACAAATACACTTAATGCAGGGTGTAGGGCAGATTTCCATCTTTTGCCAGTTTCAGATCTATATTGAGTTGAACCCACAAACAACGAATTGGCATGTAATCTTTAACTCGCAGACACATCAATTTGTGCACTACGTTTAATACAGAATATCGTGTATAACATTAATAAACAACGATGCAACCCAATTTACTGCCATTTTGTGTAGGACTGGCAATTCAAGAATTTAGTGAGCTTTTTGTATTGTCAGTCATTCTAGACACCATCACATGAGCAGTTGCACACATCTGTTCATGGTCATAAAATGAACATGGATACGTTGCACTTGTGATGAATATTTCTTGTTTAACGTAACATCCACAATGATTATATTTGTGTGTGTGTGTAATATATATATATTATATATATTATATATATTATATATATATATATATATATATATATATATATATATATATATATATATACATACATACACACATATACAATAGACATACTTCCTTCTTCGTCTTAACTCCGCCTCGTCTTCTTCTTCTTTGTTTTATTCTCCATTCCTTTTCTTGTTCTTTCTTGTCTCATGTCATCATTTTCCTTCGGAAACGTTCAAATGAAGCCAGTTAAAATGCACATCCAGTGCTAGACGTGTGGTGCTCAGTTTCTTGTCGAACTCGCCCAAACCATTCTGTACACGATAATCATCCTCAGTCAGACAGTATATATTTCCTCATATTCATTTTTTTACATAACCCCCGTCTGCCTGAACAAACCCAACTAACAGAACATGTCACAGGTATAGTGTTTTTCTTATAAGAAAACTCAAAATGCACAAAAAATTACCTCAACAGGTTTTTATACAGATATGATTTTTTTTTTAGAAAAAAGCTGTCAAAATGTACGTCATACAAAAAATTACCTACAGTATTTTTATATAGGTATAATGATTTTCTTATAAGAAAACTGTCAAAGTGCACAGTATACACCCCCCACCCCCCACCCCCAAAAAATATATCGTAACAGGTTTGGTTTAAAAAACAACTTAACATTCACATTGATTCAAAACTAAAAGATTACAAGCACTCATGGCTGCACGAGAAAGAAAAAGACACGAAACAACATTTTAAAGCACATTAACTAATCAATACACCAAAACGGGAGATAGCCTAGTGCTGCTGTACTTTTTTATCAATGTAATTTTACAAATTTCAAGGCTACGATTTTGTTCCTAATTTAACAAGATATTAAAGTATACATGAAAGCCTGGCCCACGTTACCTGTTGTGACATTTGTTTATCTGTCTGTCAGTTTGACTCGGTATTCCTCTTTGAATGTTGTACAGTATATGTATATTGAAGATTTTGTCATGTGAACGCACATTTGCAGACACAACAAAGTAATCATCATTGATACGAAGTTCACAGATGAATACATTAACGCCCGCAAACTTGGCTGACGTTGCCTCTTTATTCCGTCTTGTGCTTTGTTGTGTTAAGTTTGTGTAAGTGAAAATGAGAAACAATTTTGGTGCATAGAATGCCCTACGTGACAATGCTAATAACTATAAGACGCACAGTCTTTAGCGCCAAGATGTTGGACTGCCTTTAAAATTGGCATAGTTGCCCTGAGTGAAACCAGATTTTCGGGCGAAACCCAGCCCGAGGAATGTGGAGGAGGCTACATCTTGTACTGCATTGAAAAACTTAAAGATAATCAAGAACCTCTGCTATCGGATTTGCCATACGCAGCAGGCTCACAACGCCGCTGGAAAGCTCACATCCTCGTATCAATGATCGCTTTATGAGCTTGAATCATCGGCTCACAAAAGACCACGTTGCTACAGCTATCAGTGCTTACGCCTCAGCAATGACAGTGCCAGGTTTCAAAGAAGCCTTCTGTGAAAAAAAAACCGTTTCATTTCCGCAGTCAACCACAAGAACAAGCTCAGCATTCGTGGAGACTGCAACACTTGTATGGGGACGGACTTCTCCACTTGGCCATACGTCTGTGGACGCCACAGTACTGGCTAGTGCAATTCGAATGCGTTGATGTTGCGGTCATTGTGTACACAGTGTGAGCTCACTGACATTTTCCTTCAGAACAACTAGTTCAAGATCACGTGGATGTATCTACGCTCCAGGTAGTGGCACATGTTTGATTATGTTATCAGGGTGACAAAACGATACTTATGACTCTTGCATATCATACGGTGTGTGAAAGGAGCTGACAGTTGGTTTGACCACCAACAGCATGATGAATATCCTTCTAGCTCGGAAAACTAAGGCAGTCAGGGAAGTTAAATATCGCCTGTCTACAGAACAGCAAAGACGTACTTCAGAAAAAGCCCTAGAAAAAAAATATCCGTCATAGAGTTACAGAATATAGAGGCGGAATGGAAATATTTGATAAAAGCTGTCTACTCGGCTGATGCCCTGCGTTTTGTTAATCGAAAAACACAGTGATTGGTATTGGTGTGATGAATGTGGCCAAGAGAACAGCAAACTTATTGTCAAAATCCACACTACGCACAAGAAACACCTCAGCGACAAGACTAGTGAGAAATGAAAGCAAAAATACCAGCCAAGAAAAGTAACCTATCCAACAAGAACTGCTACAGATGAAGAACCAAGGGGGGAGAAGGGGAGCGGACAGAGAGAGAGAGAGAGGGAGAAAGAGGAGAGAGAGGGGGAGAGATGGGAAAGAGAGAGAGAGAGAGAGAGAGAGAGAGAGAGAGAGAGAGAGAGAGAGAGAGAGAGAGAGGACAAGCTGATCTCTATGATGATCAGATTTTCTGGAATTGTTGAGCCAAATTTATTATAGGCAGATGAAATCCAATTTAGAACTGTAACACCTCGGAGAGGGAGAGAGGGAGGGAGGAAAGAGAGAGAGAGAGAGAGACAGACAGAGACACAGAGAGAGAGTATTTTATTTATGAGAATAAACGATAAGCATTTGTATTTCTTGCCCGAAGTGAGACTTAACTACAAATTTTAAGAAATCAACAGAAAGATAAGATGTAAACATCCTAAAGTTTTAGCGATTGTTACACGTACCATTTGAAACGTGACTGAGACAAAGAGGACAATTAGGATTTTTTTTAAAGCTGTTTCTATGTGAATCTTAAGTAAATGACACCGAAAGTGTAGACCATTAGTGAGTTGCAAGGAACACTGTGATATGGATTACCCCCAAAACATACATACCTTCAAATATTATCCAAAGTCACTCCAACATAAACACCGTATAGAAGTTGTTAATCAACAAAGCAGTTCAAATGTACTTATAATCGGCTAAGAAATCTTACACTTTTGATGGAACATTTAAAACAAACAAACAAACAAAAACCAACAACAACAAAAAAGCAAAAAAACTGACTGTCTAAACCTAACGCTGTGAAAGCGATTACGTTTTCTTTAATCTGAAACGATGAAGCTGCGTTCCTATTCACACAAAGTATAAAACACTTATGGTACAGGTAAATTATTTCTGAATGGCATGGCCGGTTCTGTAACAACGGTTAAAACTGCTTTGACCAAGACACTGTCAAAGATAAAATTCATCAGGCTACAAACGGCTGAGAATATTTTATTGAAAGATTTCAACTTCTGAGAAGAGAATTCAAATGTTCCAAGTTTCAACAACCAGTAAAACTCTGGGAATTTTGAGGAAAGGTAAACTGTTGCAGAATGTAAATATTCTGAGATGTTTCTGGGAAAGTGCTGTTTACACAGCTCATCCAAACAGTGCTGATTGTGTCATCTCATGCCACAACACTGCATTCTGTCACTTTGCACCATATCGTATTGATTGACATGTCGTTAGGCCTGTGTTGTATTTCTTTATGTGCGTATTGATTGACATGTCGTTAGGCCTATGTTGTATTTCTTTGTGTGTGTATTGATTGACATGTCGTTAGGCCTATGTTGTATTTCTTTGTGTGTGTATTGATTGACATGTCGTTAGGCCTATGTTGTATTTCTTTATGTGTGTATTGATTGACATGTCGTTATGCCTGTGTTGTATTTCTTTATGTGTGTATTGATTGACATGTCGTTATGCCTATGTTGTATTTCTTTATGTGTGTATGATTGATATGTCGTTATGCCTATGTTGTATTTCTTTGTGTGTGTATTGATTGACATGTCGTTATGCCTATGTTGTATTTCTTTGTATGTGTATTGATTGACATGTCGTTATGCCTATGTTGTATTTCTTTGTGTGTGTATTGATTGACATGTCGTTATGCCTATGTTGTATTTCTTTGTGTGTGTATTGATTGACATGTCGTTATGCCTATGTTGTATTTCTTTGTGTGTGTATTGATTGACATGTCGTTAGGCCTATGTTGTATTTCTTTGTGTGCGTATTGTATTGTTCCATATTGCAGTCTTACACTGTGATGTATTATGGGGCGTTATGTTGTGTTCTGTTTTATTGTTTTATAGTATTGCTGCAAAGTTAGTTTGGCCTGATTTTTTTTGGATACTGGAGAGGAAGAAGAAGTGTTAGCTTTTTGTCAATAAACATGTTTGTGTTTCTATAGTTGTGGTATTAGTGCTTGTGATTTCCTACGATACTTCTTAAAAGTGGTCATGAAAATGACGATGATGATAATGACTGAAACGGCTTTGATGATAATGATGGTAAGGAGTTTATGATAAAATCAACAAACCTCTAAGCAAGCATTACACAGCTAACAGAAGTACAGAACATCAGACCACAATAGAACAAAAATGATAGAGTATAGTGAATCAAGTAGCCATATATTTCAGACAGGCAGACACATGGTCTCAACCGTCTGTTGCGTGTTTTGTCTAACAGAGGCACACGCTGCACTCGAGTACGATATGATGGCACAATGACAGCTGTCGCTGAACACGTTATTGTCCAAATCATAGACTTGTCAGTTATGGTACACTGTGAATGACGTCCCTTGCCACCCTGACATCCAGGAGCCGGTCTGACCACGCACACGCTGATAGGGTCGGAGTCTATCAGTGTCAATTCATCGGATGATTATGTTTGCAGTAATCAGTGGTGTTCGTGAGTGCCACTGACTGTGTCAGAATCTGACGTGGTGGTGATCGTTTCTGAGAGCTGACGTCTGCTGCACTCACTGTCCTGTTGATAGTATTTAAGTAATGATAAACTCAGAATCAAGTCACTGTAACGTACTTCATGTTGGTTTTTCTGTTTTTGTTTCTTTGATTTTGTTTGTTTCTTTTTCTTTACAATTCGTTGTGAATACAGGACAGATAGACTGGCAACTGTCTTGTCCTCACTGATTAAAGATAGTGACCAGAAAATTTGTCCTTAATAGTTCCATGCTTAAAACTCATTAATACATACCAAATTCCACCACCACCACCCCAGTTTTGAAAAATGAAACGTTCTGTACTAAAAGAATGGTAACGGATGTTTTCACTTTTTATGTCACGGAAACTACATAATTTCGTCTTTTTTCAAACTTCTGCTTTTCAACTTTTTGTTGATTAGAACCTGCTTTTGAGAAAGTAGCAGAGATATGTTGTTCATGGAATCTATCTATCTATCTATCTATCTATCTATCTCTCTATCTGTCTATCTATCTATCTATCTATCTATCTATCTATCTATCTATCTATCTTATCTATCTATCTATCTATCTTATCTATCTATCTATCTATCTATCTATCTTATCTATCTATCTATCTATCTATCTATCTTATCTATCTATCTATCTATCTATCTATCTATCTATATCTCTGTGTGTGAGAGAGAGAGAGAGTGTGTGTGTGTGTGAGAGAGACAGAGAGAAAGAAGAGAGAGAGAGAGAGTACGCGCGTGCGCGCGCGCGCGTTTGTGTGTGTGGTGTGTGTGTGTGTGTGTGTTTTGTGTGATATCTGATAGTTTCATTACATGTCTGTCTGTCTGCCTGTATGTAGACAGACAGATAGACAGAGAAAGAGAGACAAATATATAACGAGACTATTGTATATCATTGTACAAAAATAGCAGATTTATGTTTATCATGTCTGGATATTAACAGTGTTTTATTGAAAGATCTTGACGTTGCAGAGTTTAAGAACAATGATACCATCTTTCAAAATGATGTGGTATTGTTTATGAGCATGCTGTTGTGGGAACTACTGAGTAATCATAACGATTTTCTGACATATTTCGTGGACTTCGCGGCAGGGTTATATCTTGTTTTTGTCTTGAAGGTTTCGTGATATTCCTGACAACGACATATTTATATGTTAATGGCATGCATTCTACGTTTCTGTCATGCTGCTGCAGGAAGGATGTATGATGGTGTTTTTCTTTTTTTTTCTTTTGTTTTGCTTCTGAATCAGTTGTTGTGCGTAATGACGATTCTCTGTTCACAAAAGTAATATGTGCTTACGATCGATTCATGGTCCTAGCATCATATTTCGCCTTTTTTCTCTTCTCTTCTTTCTTTGTCTGTCTGTCTGTCGGTCTGTCTGCGAATGTCTTTCTGTCTGCCTGTCTCTATCTTTTTTCCACTATCAAATTTTCCGTTGTTTTTGTGCGTTTTTTTTGTGTGTGCATGAGGTTTTCTTTGTTTAGTTGGTTTTTCGTTTTTTCTTCCGTGCTCAGTGTTGTTGTTGTTGTTGTTGGATGATGTTGTTGTTGTTGGTGGTGTGTGTGTGTGTGCTGCGTGTGGTGCGTGTGTGGCGTACATGTGTGTGTATGGGTGTGTGGATATGTGCGTTGTGTGTCATACGAGGGAGTGTGCTTGTGTGTGTGTATGTGTGTGTGTGTGTGTAGTGTGTGTGTGTGGTGTGTGTGTGTGTGTGTGTGTGTGTGTGTGTGTGTGTGTGTGTGTGTGTGTGTGTGTGCATTAAAATGTCTTAGCATAGATTAGTTTTGAGTGGATCTTCACCAAATTTTGAGCACGTGTCCATGTCAGTGAAAAATCATGAAGGCATTATGCTCAGAAAGACACGGTGGTTGTTTGGGTCTCTGCAGTTAATACATGAAACATGTGAACATTGATTTTTAAAAATACAATTTGTGAATGATCACATACTCTTTGTAACGTATTCAACGTATTATTCAATTTCAGTAGCACATACAATGCAGACAAGTGTCACTTTTCATGGTCGCTATACGCAGTATATAACAGATATCTTATTCTAGTTGTTCTGATTATAACCTTTTATCCTTGTTGTGTGAGAGTTCTTGGAGAAACTAAACAAACACGAAGAACATCACTATGATCTGATTATCATAAACTGTCATAATTACGCCCTACACAATAGAACGATGTGCGCAGCGGATGTCTATTCTCAGGACCAGACGTTACCCATGTCATTTTGTGATACAGACACTCATCATCATCATGTGCTCTGCCGCATGACGTTGGCGATCATGGCCCTCTATATGCATCTATCCCTTGTCGCCGCAAGCACATCTCCCACCCTCTCTGTCCTCAGCCACTCTGCAAGTCCGTCCAAAATTTTATCCCAGGGGTCTACCTGGTGCTCTCTTTCCCTCCAGCTTTCCACAGACAGTAGCACACACAAATATCACTGATTTCTGCAAAACACATCATCCTGTAAGCTGACATTGACAGACACTGGTTTTCATCAGCGTGTGCGTGGTCGGAGCGCCATCTGGCCATCAGAATGGAAGGAGACATCATTGACAGTACGCTGTATCTGACAGATCACACGATGTGGCCCGTGACGTATTCAGGGGGAGTTGTCGTCAAATCTGCTCTTGCGTGCAGCGTGTCTGTGCTGCTAGAACACGCACACACCTTCCAGAACCGTCAGTCTCTGACTGTGTGTCTTCCTGATTCAATTTCCTGTGATACTGTTTGTATTGTGCTACTGTGTAATTTGTCACGTTTAATAACTAGTGCCATAACTAGCAGTTCGACAGAACTTTAACCCTCTGACTCCCATACCCTGTCCACCAGCATCCTGCAATGTCAACCACGTTAGCAAAGCGAAAATGTAACCCTTGGATTCCCTCACCCTGTCAACCAGCATTCTGCATTTCAACCACGTTAGCAAAGCGAAAATGTAACCCTAGGATTCCCTCACCCTATCCACCAGCATTCTGCATTGTCAACCACGTTAGCAAAGCGAAAATGTAACCCTTGGATTCCCTCACCCTGTCCACCAGCATTCTGCATTGTCAACCACGTTAGCAAAGCGAAAATGTAACCCTTGGATTCCCTCACCCTGTCCACCAGCATTCTGCACTGTCAACCACGTTAGCAAAGCGAAATGTAACCCTTGGATTCCCTCACCCTATCCACATGCTTCCTGCAGGAGGCTGGTGGATATGGTGATGGAGTCAAAGTCAAAGGGTTAAGTTTTTCCAATTGGTAGATAGGGTGCGGGAATTAAAGGGGTAAACGGCAGATCCGGGCCCATGTGAACAACATACGTTTCGGTCTTCTAGAAGTATTCTAAATATAGAAATTGACTGTTTTACACGAGAACGTATGTACAGTGGAAATACAGGTGTGTATGTATGGGCTTTATTGGGTATAGTCCAGAATTTATGGTGAAATGCTTTTGTAATACATAAATTAACATTTACGTAAAAAAAACCCAAAGAAGATCACACACACATAAAAAAGAAAACATCAGCATAAACCAGCCGAAAACACACACAAGCAAACAAGGAAGCAAGCAAAAAACAAATAAACAGACAGACAAACAAATAAGTGAGAAATACGGATTTGGGCCAGAGGTTAATGTTTTGAAGTTTGCTGCATAAGGAATCCTCTTTGCCCCTAACGGAGTGGTAAAAAACCACTCATTGATTTATATACACAAAAGAAATGAAAATGTGCGCACGGATAGAAGGATTCAGTGATGATTTATTTTTGTTTTGTATTGTTTCTTATATTACTTTCTTACATTATGGATGTGTCTCAGAAAGATTAAATGCTTTTCCCCAGACTTTGCCATTTTGATGTCTGCAAATTGATATAATTTTTGCGCAAAAAAAAAGGCACAAAACAAAAACGAATGATCACACGAACAAAATACACCAGGTCAGGAGAAAGAAAGGTTCAACTTTCTTAAGGATATTAGCAATTGTAAATGGCTAGTGTAAAGGAACCGATAATGATGCCATTTCTGAAAAAAAATATCTCAATATCTCTGAGTTAGAAATGATTTTCTTATTTGCCTTATACACATTCTTCCAAGAATATGAACCACAAGAAGAAGACGGAGGAGAGAAATACACAAGGATGATAAGGAAAAGCAGTAGTCGAGAAAAAAATAAGCAGAATTAACAACAACAACAACAACAACAACACGACGACGACGACGACGATGATGATAATGATGATGATGACAAATGTACGGCGACAAATCTTGATACGTATATCAAAGCGCGCGCTCTCATCGTTTTCTAAAGCACTCACTCGCATTGGCAAAAGCACAAGGGAACAAAACACACACAAACCAGGCGAGGGAAGACAGGAGGGGAGTAGGACGAAAGGGTGGGCACATGGAGGGGGAAATCACTGCTGGACAAAAAAATGTCTTCAAGATAGACTTAAAGGAAGACAGAACATTCGACTGTCGAATAATCAGGGGAAGCTCGTTCCAGATACAGAAAGAGAGCAGCGACTGACTGTGAAAAATATGTATATAGGAATTTATAAACAAATAGTATTAGAAGCAAAACGGAGAGAATCGACAGGGATGCACATTCGGAGATAGTCACAAGGATAAATAGGTTCAGTACCATTGCAGCACTTGTAGCATAATGTACTGATCTGCCATGAAATAATATTTTGAAGAACAGGCAACCAGTGGAGAAAATGAAGCGTGGCAGTGATATGACCATGCCGCTTTTTATGAAGGGCAAAACTAGTAGTAGTAGCAGAAGAAGAAGAGCAACAGCAATAACAATAATGAAAAATACTATTACAGTCATGGAAAGAGAGTGAGAGAAAGAGTGAGAAAGAGAGAGAGAAAGAGAGAGAGAGAGATGAACGGACGGACAAACAGACGGACAGACAGAGAGACAGACAGACAAAGAAAGGGAATACATAGTTTTATTATGTGACGCTATAGGCTAGATTCAGACACTATCAAGTAAAATGTCTACTTACATTCGTTTTGTATATGCGTTTCACATTATGCAGAATACAAAACGTTCTATCCATATCAAATGCGTTATATTTTTAACAATAATAAAAACAAAGTACCATTCCTGCTGTATTTATGTACACTTTTTCTTAAATTCACACAGCAATGCTAGATACATATATATTCGATAGTCTGAGTTACCCAAACCAGCATCAGTTACATCGAATGTTTCATACTCAATGTCTAGTAACCAGTTGATCTCTTTCAAATCAGACAGCAATTTGTATAAAGTCTGTGATCAGATATATTTCGACAGTGATAAAATAATCAAAAATAAATTATTTTATGCCACACCGGAAAGAACACATGGTAGACCCAGGGAGAAAATATTAGATGGAGTTGCGGAGTGAATGAGGACAGAAATGGAGGGAGATATACTTGCTGCGACGGAAGATAGATTCTCATGGCGGGCCATGATCGCCAACGCCATGCAACAAGGCACATGATGATGACGATGATGATTTGCAAGCCAGTTACTACAGTCAGATATAATAATACAACATCATCAGCTTAAGTAGAATGAACATTTCTATAAGATCATTTGTATGCACTTTGCATCATGTCTTCCAGAGTTGATAACTTCCAAAGTCGGTTCATTAATGAATTGAGAAAGCAAAATAGGACTACAAACGTCACCCTTTTTACACCAATTGTACAATGAATATAACCTGTGAAAGGTTCTCCATAGGCACCATTACATTTACACTTTCACGCATAATCGTGACACATCTGCATATATTTCCTGGATACCATTTTTGAGCAAACTAGGTTACAGCATACTTCGATTGATAGACTAAAATATTGTCTTAAAATCGATAGAAGCAATATACAATCCACGACTGAAACAAAATTGTTTTTGTACAAAACCCTTAAAGTAAACATGTGATCAGTCGTGGAACAGTTACGTTTAAACTCAGCTAGGTATTACCCGGTGATACTCTTCTCTACCCATTCCTGCAGTCTTCTGTTAATAATAGTGCTGTGCTGAGGTGATTCTCTGGAGAGTGGTGAGGCATTGGTGCTCTGGGTCCCATCCAGCACCATCAGGCGTTTTCTTGTTAATTACTGTATGGTTTACTACTTACGTCGTAAATCGAAATACCTCTGTAGGATCATTGATATCATCTTTCTTTCATAATCGAAGAATAATACTTTCTGACCAGCTTGCAAGAAGTATTCATCTGTCAAAGAATGTAATGTAAAAATTGATAAACGGTGTTAAAAACATTTAAGATTTGTAAGCATGTATTTTTTTTATCATTTTGCTAATAAACTTTTTTGCCTTGTTTACGATGTTCTCTACTTTGTTCTAGCTGTTTTGTATTTTGTATACATTTGTTGGCTTTTATGTTTCTCTCTGAGACATACTTCATTTACACTCTTTCCATCTGATCCAGCACTTTACAAGTTGTTATATATTTCAATGCAGCAACTTCTTCCTTCTACCTTTTTTTCGTCTATCTTGTTTTCTTCTTCTTCCTCCTCCTCCTCACTCTCTTTTCTTCTTCTTCTTCTTCACTCCTTCTTCGTTTTGTTTTTCTTTTTCTTGTTCTCCTCCTCCTCCTCTTTTCTTCTCTTTTTGTGCTTATTTTGAAGAAAGAGACTCAAATAGTTTTCCAGATTTTAAGATCCTGCAGACAAAACAAATCTTACCAAATTAGCGTTAAACACACACTGACAACGCTAAAATTCCCTTTTCCACTGTTTCCGTTTGTGTCAAGAAACTGAAGCAAGCATTCAGTAACAGTTGCAGACCTGAAAGTTAAAAAGATCTCCCTAAGTTTGAAGTCGCTGCGAAACGTGGACGACAATGAGATATTTCATCTGTTCTCTCATTACTACTCGGCTAAAAAGACGTAGTGCTCTTTTCCCCGTCAGACATCTGCCAGCAGGAACCGGAAATGAACCGCTAGGTCTCCCGGATGTGGTTGTGAGGTGTCCGGATGTGTGAATAGGTCACAACGAAAGGACACGCGCTCAGAGAGCTGCAGCCAACGTTGCTGAGTTGGACTGTTTTCTTGCAGTAAGGATTTCATGACAGTCATTACGCGCTGTGATTTTATAAGTCGGAGTTGATTGGATTCAGTCTACTGACTACTGCTGTGTGCTGAGTGCGCCAGTCGTAATTTGAAAGACAGTGAGGATGGTAGAACAATTCCGACTCCCCGACCCCCTCTTTCTCTCTCTCTGCCCCTCTGTCTCTGTCTGTCTGTCTGTCTCTCCTCTTATCTGTCTTCAGAACTCTCTGTCTGTCTGTCTGTCTGTTCTCTCCCTACCTTTCCCTCTCTCTATGTATATCTTTCTCTGCCTCTCTGTCTCCGTCTCTGTGTGTGTCTGTCTCTCATCTATCTTCAGAAACTTCTGTCTGTCTCACTTTCTTCCTCCTTCTTTAGAAATCTGTCTTTATCACCTTCACTCTGTCTTTCTCTGTCTCCTTTCCTCAAATTACTACCCTGGTTGACCAAGAGTGTAAAAGCTATGTCTTAGAGAGAAACATAAAAGCCAACAAAATGTATACAAAATACAAAACAGCTAGAAACAAAGTAGAGAACATCGGAAACAAGGCAAAGAAAGTTTACTTAGCAAAATTATCAAAACGCAGAGAGATACCTCAACAACCTAACAAGCTCTAAACGTGTTTACTAAGGGCTCATCTTCGAAATCCAGTCACATTCTACAATCACCAATGCCTTTTATAAACATTTCTCATAGGTCGCAGAAAACATAGCATTAATTTAACTGTAACAGGTGGAATACGTTATAAGTACAACGATCAATTGATCCAGTTCTGTCAAAGCATAACTAAAAACAAATGATTCATCCACCAATCCTTTCATTACCGTTGTTTCTGTCGGACTCTCTGTGTGTGTACCAACTGCAGATAATCACGGACTAGCCCTAAGGAACAACTTTCAAACAGACGCTTACGTGAAAAATACCAATGTTAAGTGTGTGTCAGTGTAACATTCGCATTCGCGGTACAGCATGATTGCAATCTTTATGCACTGGTATGACATTGACCATTCTGCTGGCTGGTGTAAGTCATGTCTGATATAATGTCCTTTGAGGACAGAGACGGAGAGGTCATCTATGACGATCGTCAAACGGTCGACATAATGTCACAACCTCTGTTTGGTGCTTGGTAATGGGTTATTGCATAAAGTGTGTGGAAACAAGGCTTGTTTTCTTCTCTGAAGGTGGTGTTGTCTGTCTGCTGTTTTCTCTCTCTGTCTCTGTCTATCTCTCTGCTCTGTCTATCTCTCTGTCTCTGTCTCTGTCTCTGTCTCTGTCTATCTCTCTATCTCTGTCTATCTCTCTGTCTCTGTCTATCTCTCTGTCTCTGT
>CM060314.1:73599828-73614828 GCA_030674185.1 Monoplex corrugatus | reverse complement strand
CTCTCGTTCAAAATTCTACTGCTAAAGTTGCAGTGATGAACTACGGCCGATAAGACTGCAGGTGCCAAGATAAACCTTGTTTATAGCTTCGAGTGTCAAAGTAAATGTACACCTAATCACCCATCTCTTTACAAAGGTATGCAGTCCTCTCGTTATGACAGTGTTGATTTTATGATATTGTTAACTGAATGATAGTGTTAACTGTCTCCATTTGCAATACATACACGTTAGCATGCATGTAATCTGCCACTGACATACATAGGGACACACAGACACACAGACACACAGACAGACACGTACGCCCTCACAAACATACATACGCACACGCATATAGGCATACACGTACCTAGGCATGCGGACATACATAAACACACACAGACACACACACACACACACGTACACACATATAGACAAGAAAACATAAACATACACACACGTGTGCGCGCATGCCACACACACATACACATAAGAAAACACGCTGGCACACATAATACAAACGACACACACACAAATACACACCAACACACACACACACACACAAATACACACCAACACACACACACACAAATATACACCAACACACACACACACAAATATACAACCAACACACACACACATAAATATACACCAACACACACACACACAAATACACACCAAACACACACACACAAAATACACACCAACACACACACACACAAATATACACCAACACACACACACACAAATATACACCAACACACACACACACGCGCGCGCGCAAATTCATACCACACTGTAATTCCCCACCTTCCCAATCTCACCTACCCCCCCCCCCCCCCCCAAAACGGAACCTTATCTTTGATATTCTATGAGTCTGGCTGAAATAGATACACTGAGCCCAACATCATCGTGTTCCTTATCAGTGTTGATCCATGTGTCAGTATGTCAGAGACAGAAGACAAACTACATGACATTATCGATGCCACTAACGTTTGAAACTGTTAGCGTTGACACTGATTTATACTGGCAAACGATAAACAGGCGGCCCCGGTGGTCAAAGCATCTTCCTAGAACAGGCAAATCACTGTTCAAATCCAGGGTGGGACACATTTTCATTGGTTTGTTTGTTTGTTGTTTTGTTGTTTGATTTTAGATTATTCCTGCCTGTCCACCTCACGTAGTAATGGTTTGTGTACTTGCCCTTTATATATCACGACAATAGGATTTTTCGTAATTGGGAATGTGCACTTAGTGCAAAATGACAACATATGGTAACGACAGGCGTCTAGCTGTATGAATTGTATAGAAAGTCCACTTTGATAAGTAAGTAAAGACATTCATAAAGGCTGTAATTTACAGTAGACAAGAAAATAGATAATGCATGAATAAATAAAACAATAACATATGCACATGAATGATGCGAAAATAAATAAATGAATGAATAAATAAATAAATAATAAGCTAATAAATAAATATACAAATTAATAAATTAATAAATAAATGAATAAAATGGAATAAAAGAAGGTGAAGAAATTATCAGGATATTGCTGCTGCTGATGATGTAAACAATTATGATGATGATAATGTGACAGTAGTGATGATGGTGATATTACTACTACTACTACTACTACTACTACTACTACTACTATTTCTGCTACCGCTGCTGCTTTAGCAGCTGCTGCTATTACCAGAACTAATATCACTACAAAAACCACAAATCGTGCAATAAATAAGCAAAGTATGCAAACATCAGGAAAAGAAGAAGAAAAAGAACAAGTAAAGTGAGAGAGAGAGAAGCGAGAGAGAGAGAGAGAGACAGACAGACAGACAGACACCGGAGAGAGAGAGAGAGAGAGAGAGAGAGAGAGAGAGAGAGAGAGAGAGAGAGAGAGAGAGAGAGAGAGAGAGAGAGAGGCACTCATCATCGTCATCAATGTACGTTTAGTAGAAATGTAAGTAAAACGAAGAAGAAAGCACGGCCAAATTACACCAAACTCCTTAAAACAAAAATCACCTCATCATACGTTTGTTGTTTTGTTGTGGCAGTAGAGGTTATGGCAGTGATGGTTGTGTCTGTTTTGTTGCTGGCAGTGGAGGTTATGGCAGTGATGGTTGTGTCTGTTTTGTTGCTGGCAGTAGAGGTTATGGCAGTGATGGTTGTGTCTGTTTTGTTGCTGGCAGTGGAGGTTATGGCAGTGAGTTGTGTCTGTTTGTGGTGCAGTGAGGTTATGCAGTGATGGTTGTGTCTGTTTGTTGCTGGCAGTAGAGGGTTATGGCAGTGATGGTTGTGTCTGTTTTGTTGGGGGCAGTGGAGGTTATGGCAGTGATGGTTGTGTCTGTTTTGTTGCTGGCAGTGGGTTATGGCAGTGATGGTTGTGTCTGTTTTGTGGTGGCATGTTGTGTGTTATGTGGCAGTGATGGTTGTGGCTGATTGTTGCTGGCAGTAGAGGTTATGGCAGTGATGGTTGTGTCTGTTTTGTTGGTGGCAGTGGAGGTTATGGCAGTGATGGTTGTGTCTGTTTGTTGGCTGGCAGTAGAGGTTTATGGGCAGAGGAGGATGGTTGTGTCTGTTTTGTTGGTGGCAGTGGAGGTTATGGCAGTGATGGTTGTGTCTGTTTTGTTGGTGGCAGTAGAGGTTATGGCAGTGATGGTTGTGTCTGTATTGTTGCTGGCAGTAGAGGTTATGGCAGTGATGGTTGTGTCTGTTTTGTTGGTGGCAGTGGAGGTTATGGCAGTGATGGTTGTGTCTGTATTGTTGCTGGCAGTGGAGGTTATGGCAGTGATGGTTGTGTCTGTTTTGTTGCTGGCAGTGGAGGTTATGGCAGTGATGGTTGTGTCTGTTTTGTTGCTGGCAGTAGAGGTTATGGCAGTGATGGTTGTGTCTGTATTGTTGCTGGCAGTAGAGGTTATGGCAGTGATGGTTGTGTCTGTATTGTTGCTGGCAGTAGAGGTTATGGCAGTGATGGTTGTGTCTGTATTGTTGCTGGCAGTAGAGGTTATGGCAGTGATGGTTGTGTCTGTATTGTTGCTGGCAGTGGAGGTTATGGCAGTGATGGTTGTGTCTGTTTTGTTGCTGGCAGTGGAGGTTATGGCAGTGATGGTTGTGTCTGTTTTGTTGCTGGCAGTGGAGGTTATGGCAGTGATGGTTGTGTCTGTTTTGTTGCTGTTGATTTTTTTAACTGTCTTTATATCTTGCTTTCTTTCCGTTAAAACAATTTAACAATTTGCACAACACACATACACACACACGTACACACACACACGTACACACACACACACACGTACGTACACACACACACACACACACACACACACACACGTACACACACACACACACGTACACACACACACACACACACACATACACACACACACACACACGTACGTACACACACACACACACACACACACACACACACACACACACACACACACACACACACACACGTGCGCGCGCGCCCTCACGCACTAATAAAACACACACGCAGATCAACATACATATTTAATAAATACCAACATGTCATGAATCACACCGTATTATTTTGTTTTCATCGATAAACCCTGATGCTCTCACCATCGCTAATCCCAATGGACAATAAGCCGAAGTTTGAACGACGACTGATCACAATAGTGAAGTGTCTTGTCCATCTAAATTCTTACTTATCACTTTGATTAATTTCACCTGACGCTAATTTCTGCGTCCGATCAAATTCTCGACCATTTAAATGTAAGCTGCTGTTAATTTCTATGTGCCATCCATTTCTCAATGGTTTCAATGTCAGCTGTCGTTATTTTCTGATAAAAACAGGAACACGTTGACGAAGCTGCTGTTGTCAGCCATTAACGCCCGATGGCAGTGTTCGGATGGACAGGCAGAGATTGTAGTTTAAAGTGGAATGGCGGCAATCGTTGGATTATCGCTGACGCTTGGTCATTGCTGATGTCCATGCTGATAATGAATTATGAGGTTTGTGGACACTTTCTTTCTGTTTCTCTCTTCCTCCCTCTTTCTCCTCCTCTCCGTGTCTCCATTGTTTTCTCTCTCTCTCTCTCTCTCTCTCTCTCTCTCTCTCTCTCTCTCTCTCTCTCTCTCTCTCTCTCTCTCTTCTCTCTATGCGTTTATCATTACTGTAATTTCCTATTGTCGAAAGTAAAATTTACTTTATTTATCTATCTATACATTTGTCTATTTGACTTCATATCATCTGTTGATTTTCTGTCTCCTACAGAATTTTATGTGTTTATGCCTTCAATCGACCCAATGTTTGCTACTCCCCCCCCCCCCTTTTTTTTTTTTTCCCCCTCTAATCATCCTTCTGAACTGCTCTTTTTTCTACCTCCATTTATTATCTTTGGGTTTAGTAGTAGTAGTAGTAGTGGTGGTGGTAGTAGTGGTAATTTTTGTAGCAGTGTTAATATTTTTTGTGTGTAATCAGAAAATTGATTTCATCTTCTTTGATTTAATTGTAAGAACATTAGTCTATTTGACGCTTGATTTATCTTCTATAAATTTGTCACATGTAATGTTTCTTCTCCCTCTATTTCATTTTATTTTGTTTTATCTTATTACTATTTTGTTTACTGTGTTTTCCTCTCCTCCTCCTCCTCCTCCTCCTCCTCCTCTTCCTTCTTCTTCTTCCTCTTCTTCGTCTTATTTTTATTATTATCACTATCAACATTATCTTTCTTTCTTTATTTACTTATCTACCTGCTCATCTGTCTATCTATCTATCTATCTATCTATCTATCTATCTATCTATCTATCTATCTATCTCTAAGTGCTGACTGTGTATGTTTCTTGATTCCATTGTCATGTTATCTTAATTTTAGTATTCAACATGTATTTTCCTTAAGCTGTACTTGTTACTGTAAACAAATGTCATGTGTATAGAATAGCAACGGCAAGTTTGAAAAATGGCTTCTAGCCAATAGCTTTTACCGTTGAAAAATAAAGCATCATTGTCATTGTCATTGTCATTGTCATTGTCTCTCTCTCTCTCTCTCTCTCTGTCTGTCTGTCTCTCTGTCTGTCTGTCTCTCTGTCTGTCTGTCTGTCTCTCTGTCTGTCTCTCTGTCTCTCTGTGTCTCTGTCTCTCTCTCTCTCTCTCTCTGTCTCTCTGTGTCTCTGTCTCTCTCTCTCTTGCTCTCCCTCTTTCTGTCTGTCTCTCTTTCTCTTTTACCCTCTTTCTCTCCCTCCCTCTCTCTTTCCCTCTCGTTTTCATGTTCCTCTCTCACTTTCTCTGTCCTCTCTCTCTCTCTGTTTGTGTGGGTATGTGTGTACATGTATGTATGTGTCTGTTTCTCTATCTGTGTCCGTGAGTGTGCGTGCATGTAAGCTGATATTTCATCTTTTTTTCTGAAACAAACAAAATGTAATGATAGTATTCATTGCCTGGACAATGTTTATAAAAAAAGTGCCCATTTGCTGCAGCACGTGGAGGACAGATGATGAAATGTAAAAGATTCAGAACATGCCCAGCGCGTAAAAGCCTGTGGCTTTAGTCATCATTACTGAGAACATTTATCGACATAGATTTTGTGATGTTATGATTGTACTTTTTACGTCAGTATTTGATGGTTAGTATTCACCGTCCACCTCCTTTTTTTTATCACAGCAATGTGATTGTCCATTTTAAATTTACTTTCGTAGCACCGCGGTTTGTACATTTCCTTCATGGCATATGTTGCATTCTGAGTAAAATGGGAGTTTTTGAGGGATTCATCGATTTCAGACAATGCCATATGGCTACACTTAAATCTTCCAATTATTATTTGGCAGAATCCTTGAGCTACCACAAAAATGTTATCCGTAGGCAAAGCCTCCATTCTGTGAATAGACATTAAAAAGACTAACGAAGAAGAACATGTGTGCTATCAACACACGTCGAATCATCGTAGCATTGTAACGCCGTTTTGAGGAAATTATAACAAAAGAATTTCTGGGTTAGATACCAGAACGGTATATCTACCTTTAGTGAAATTCCGTTTTGGCAAGTACTTCTCGGATTAGTAAAGTAGAATTATATTTTGCTCCAGTTGGTGCGTCGCAAAATCACGACTTTGAGAAAGCAATCCACAGGCGGCGTGTCGGCGTGTTGGAAACATGCTGGGTGTCTGTGTGTTTCAGTTTGATTACAATCAGATTTCTCTGCGTATGCCATGTATACTGTCTGCCATGCTGTTGACTGAAGAGTGAATTTGTTCGTAGAGTGTGGCAATCAGTGCGTATGCCCTGCACGTTCCTAGGTGGACTTTATGTTGACACTTTTAAGTTAAGACAGAAATGGTTAGTAGACAAGACATGATGTGATGGCTGATAACCTGATAAGAGGCGAATGGCTGTCTAACCACAAGGACTTTGGAGATTTCAGGGTGACACTTGCTCAGGTCAGCGTTCAAGAACGGGTCCTGCTCCCCACTGCTGCTTTATCTTCCCCAACGCTAAGTGGGGTCAACAGTTCGCACCTATTCAATTAGGATGTTCTGTTTAATGATTGAGCGAAGTTTGACGGGCTGTACTCAAATGCAGTTGTAAGAATGAAGGTGGATATTATTCTACCTCTGCACCATCAAGTCTCGAATTTAGCGGTAACGCGGAGTCCACAATATAGGTTGTGGGTTTCCGTGCATTTCCGTCCATGTCCGTCCATGTGTGTCATCAAAGTAATCTAATTTAATATTTATGTGGGTTCTGACATGCAAAGCTGATGTTTGGATGTCTCTCTCTCTCTCTCTCTCTCTCTCTCTCTCTCTCTCTCTCTCTCTCTCTCTCTGTGTGTCTCTGTCTCTCTCTGTTTCTCGTCTCTGTCTCTGTATCTGTCTGTCTGTCTGTCTCTGTCTCTCTCTCTCTCTGTGAGTGAGTGAGTGTGTGTGTGAATGTATGTGTGTGTGTGTGTGTGTGTGTGTGTGTGTGTGTGTGTGTGTGTGTGTGTGTGTGTGTGTCTGTGTCTGTGTGTGTGTCTGTGTGTGAGTGTGTGTTTATAATATTTTCTCACTTGTTGTAAAAGGCTCTTTGCCATATTTGAATCAACGTTTAAACCAGTCTCGAGAGATATAGACAGTTCTGGATTTGTTCAGGAGATTTCAGCATCCATGAAGTGGACGACACTCGACTGTGTGGTCTTAAGATCCATCTCTGAGTCCGAAAAACACCTCAACGAGTTTGCACAGGATTGATTGGATTCAAACTCAAAACATTCTAGTCGTTTGTCCATTGCACTAACAAAGGCGACAGATATCTTTGTAGAATGTCTATCCTGGCTTTAACCTTTGCGAGGCAACTGCACAGAAAGAGGAGGCGTGATGATGCTCAGCGGTGTCCATATCGCTGTATTCGTTTACCTTTAAAATCTTCACCTCCCGTACAGTCAGACTAAGAGAATTGTGCGTTGTCTACTTTCTCTACATGTAGTGCTATAGTCCTGTCTGCTGTTGTAGCTTCTGCTCTGTGTGGCATACGATGTCAAATTTCGATAGTGACGTGTGGGTAGAGAAGGCCGCGATGGCGGTTATGACGTTAGGACTGAGTCAGGAAACGTGTAAATTTGGAGACTTGAAATTTGGATCGAGAAAGAGAGACAGAAAGACATATACATGCATATGTACACGCAGACACACAAACGCATATATGCATACACGCATGCGCGGGCACGCACACACACACAACAACACACCACACACACAACACACACACCCACACAACCGACGCACGCACACACACACACACACACACACACACACACACACACACACACACCACACACAAACACACAGGGGGTGGGATCTACACACACACACACACACACACACACAAACACACAGTGGAGAGATGGGGGATCCTCAGCTTTGATAATATCACTGTATTCGTTGAACTATAAATCCTCAGCTCCCGTGCCGTCAGACTAAGAGAACGTGCGTTATCTGCCTTCTTCAGTGCTACATGCCTGTCTGCTGTTGTCGCTTCTGCTGTGTGTGGCATGCGATGTCAAATTACGATAGTGAGGTGTGGACAGAGAGGGCAGGACGCGGGTATGAAGCTGCAAATAATTCACATTTCTTATTTTAAGGAACGTGTGGATAAAAACGGACAGTAAATAGGCAAAACACACATACACACACACACACACACACACACACACACACACACACACACACACACACACACACACGACAGGCACACACACACCGCGCGCGCCCGCACACACACACACACACACACACACACACACACACAACACACACGCACACACACACAACACACACACACACATACACACACACACACACGCACACACACACGACACACGACACACACACACATGCACACACACACACACACACACACACACACATACGCACACACACGCACACACACAAACACACATATACACCACGCACCACACACACGCACACACACACAAACACGCGCACACACACACACGTACACACACACTATACACACGCACACACACACACACACCACACACACACACGTACACACACACACACACACACACGTCACACACACACACCACACACACACATATACACACGCACACCACACGCACGCACACACACACACACACACGTACACACACATATATACACACGTGCAACACACACACACACACACACACACACACAACACACACGTACACACACACACACACACTATATACACCACGCACACACACGCACGCGCACACACGACACACACACACGTACACACACACACATATACACACGGCACACACACACGCACACACAAACACACACACACATACACCACACACAAACACACGTGCACACACACACATACACACACACATACACACACACATACACACACACAGCACACACACACAACACACACACATACACACACACACACACACACACACACACACACACACACACACACACACACAACACACACACACACACACACACAACACAAGGAATCTGTAATGAATGACGATCCAGATGGGTTGTAATAAAAGTCTTTTTCGTAAACTCTACACACTGGGAAAGTGTTGAAGTTCTGTCCACTTTATGGATTCTGTTCACTGCTGTCTGTCTCTGGAATCATCTCTCGTGTAGTGTTTTTTGTTGAATGACGTTACCAGTACAACTTACACGTTAACAGTGACTGTACCGAGAAAAAGGATTTTTGGAGTACCATCGCTTGGGGGAGAAAGACTCAGAGAGAGTCTCGAGTTTAGAGGTTTCTTCAAGAAGATTTAATTGTACTCGGCAATCCATATGCTGACGGTTTGGTGTCACCTTCGCAGCATGAACGATCCCTACCGGACGAAGGTGCTCCATTAGAGCCCCTATTTAAGTCGTTATCTTCATTTTTCTTTTGACTGGCATGGGCATGATTATTCAAACAGTATTCAAGAAGGTGAAAAGCATTCTTACCAACAAATGCCTATCAATTAACATCAGGAAGAGAGTACTTGAGTGTTAATAGAACCGATAATGTTATACAGTTGTGAGGCGTGGACTGTCCACAAGCAAAACCAGAACAAGATTGAGGCAGCCGAGACGTGGTTTCTAAGAAGAATGTTGAGAGTTCCATGGACAGCAAAGAAAACAAACGAGACAGTTTTGATAGAGGCAGACACAGGAATGATAGGCAGACACAGGAATTTCCTACAAAAGGAAGATTAGGAAAATACAGGCAACATTTGTAGGCCATTTTCTGAGGAAAGGGGAATTGGAGCATCTAGTCACAACTGGAAAGCTGGAGGGAAAGAGAGCACCAGGTAGACCCAGAAAAATATTGGACGGATTTGCAGAATGGCTGAGGACAGAGAGGGTGGAAGATGTGCTTTCGGCAACAAGGGACAGATGCATATGGAGGGCCATGATGGCTAACGCCATGTGGCGAGGCACTTGATGATGATGGTGATGATGAATCCATATGCTTTCCACCTGCATCGGTCAGCAGTTATCTGGCAGACCCTCAGGGCTGTGCAGAGCCTGATGTGCTGGACAGTTCTTGATATGGGGAGAGGAACGGAATCTCTTAAACAGTAAGATGTCACCACCAGAATGTTTAAAACATTAAGATGGGTAACAAACAGGACAGTCTTAGTATCCTGTTGAGGGTTTGGATTGAACTCGAGATATCAGATCTTATAATAATAATAATAATATATTTTTTATAATAATAATAATAATAATAATAATATATTTTATTTATATAGCGCAAAATCTTGATAAAATCAAATCTAAGCGCTGAGCGTATACATACATACATACCTACATACATATGAGCGTATACATGCATACATACATGCTTACATACATAAATCTGAGCTGAGCGTATACATACATACATACCTACATACATATGAGCGTATACATGCATACATACATACTTACATACATAAATCTGAGCTGAGCGTATACATGCATACATACCTACATACATATAGCGTATACATGCATACATACTTACATACATAAATCTGAGCTGAGCGTATACATGCATACATACATACATACATAAATCTAAGCGATATACATACATACATACATAATACATACATACATACATACATACATACATACATACGTACGCACATGCATACATAATAATTACAATATTTATATAGCGCAAAATCTCGACAAAATCAAATCCAAGCGCCGAAAAGACACACACGCACGCACGCACGCACACGCACACCACACACACACACACACACACAACACACACACCACACACACACACACACACACACACACACACACACACACCACACGCATGGCCACAAATGGGGAGAAAGAATAAAAGCAATAAAAGCAAGAATAAAACCAATGGAAAACCACAGAGAGCACATCATATACAATTATATATTAAAACAAAGTGATTCCCCTCCGAGCGGAGACAGGCTGCAGAGGGGGGTTGAGTGAGGTTAGGATTTTATGCAGAGGAGAAAAGGTGAGTTTTGAGAGTGGACTTGAAGGAGGCAAAAGTAGGTTGCTGACGGACTGAGAGAGGAAGTTTGTTCCAGGAGAGTGGACCAGAAACAGAGAAGGCTCGTGGACCATAGGTATTGAGCTTAGTGCGTGGAAAGCGAAAAGTCAGAGGATCGGAGGCAGAGCGGAGGGTACGTGAGGGAACATAGATCTCAAGTAGGCTTGACAGGTAATCGGGGGCTGCTTATTGAGGCTTTTGTAGCACATGGTGTCTAGTTTGTACTGTATGCGCTTTGATACAGGGAGCCAGTGAAGTTGTGCCAGGAGAGGAGATATGTGGTCAGCTTTTTTCTTTTTGAGTACAAGGCGTACAGCATTGTTTTGAATGCGCTGTAGGATGTGAATGGTGGAGGCAGGAAGAACAGACAGGAGTGAATTGCAATAGTCAATGCGAGACATTATGAAGGAGAGAACGAGTTTTGCAGTTGTTTCGACAGAGAGATACTTCCTGATCAGGCTTATACGATGGAGATGATAGTAGCAAGATCTGGCAGTTTGAGAAACAAAGTTGTTCATGGACAGGGTAGAGTCAATGCAGACACCAAGGTTTTTAGCTGAATCAGAAATTGGGACTGATGTGTTACATAATGGGAGAGAAAGAGGAGGCAGCTGGGAAAGTTTCTGACGGGTGCCAATGAGGATAGCTTCTGTCTTCTATCTTGAATTCAAGGCTCCGTTAAATAAGCTAACGAGAGAGAGAGAGAGAGAGAGAGAGAGAGAGAGAGAGAGAGAGAGAGAGAGAGAGAGAGAGAGAGAGAGAGAGAGAGAGAGAGGTCCTGAAGAAGTAGAATATTGTAGGTGATTGTGTGCATTAATGTTTGATGTACAAATACATGTACAGACGTACACACACACATCAACACACACACACACACACACACACACACACACACACACACACACACACACACACACACACACACACACATACACACACACACACACACACACACACACACACACACACAACACATGACAGACACACTGACACACCTCGTCGCACATGCGCCCGCGCATGCGGGCTGTGGCGCGCACACACGCGCTCTCATACAACACCCTGACTAACAGGTAAATGTGTGGGTGTGATGGAAGTTTTGGGAGCGGACTTACTTAAAGTAACTTACTACAGTGTAGTATCACACAAACATTAAAGAAGGTAGATACACCATTCTGGAAGGCAGCCTTCGATTATATCCCAAAGCTCGGTCCCTCTACAGACTGTGCTTATCTTAAGACTGTGCTTAAGTTGTCCATCCGAAAACTTGCTGTAGCCGCCCGTAGGGCATGTCTGTCTGTAGATTTTTTTTGTATTGATTTTAATTCCATGTTGAATATTCCCCATCGGAGTGAAAGTGAATCTACCCGTGTGGTGTGGGGGCCGGGAGAGAGAGAGAGCAAAGGATGGAACAGGGACTAGTCATATAGGCTAATGTCTGTGTGGGGGAGGGGGTGTGGGCAGGGGTAAGTTGAGTGCCAGGTTTACGCTATGGGTGCTGCTTGATACTTTTGTATCGTATGGTACACTGTTCTGAGGCGTATTATCTGGGTATATTATGTTGTACATATGATTGCATTTGTATGTAGAAATATAATGCTTTTTCTGGTGCAAGGTTGTATAGGTGATGTGAAATGTATAACTGATTTTTCTATGGCTTACGGAAATATGAAAATATGTTCCATGAAAGGTCCACCAAAGACAGTGTATGTACACTGTGCAAGCAAAATTAGTAATATAATCTCGTGTGCAGTAAATGCTTATTGTATTAAAAACAATATCAAGAGAAAAAAATCCCGGTTTGTGAGTGACTTGACTCCGTTTGTTGAACTCTTTTTTTTTTTTTTTTGATGCTTTATTTTAAATTGTGACCTCACTCTTCTTCTGCTTTGTTTGACATCAAATGTTTTTAATTCATCAAACTTGCTGAATTATGTTTAGTCTTTACACGGATCAACAAACGTTGGCATATTTTGTGCCGCTGGTTAGTGTCTATCTAATCAAGACTGATCACCCTCACACTTCATTGGACGCGATAGTCAGGTGGGTAAACGGCTGACTTCCATTCGGAACGTCCTTGGTTCGATCTGCTTGAGTAACGGCCTGATGGGCAAAGGTGTAACCTGAATAACTTGGCCTGATGGGCAAAGGTGTAACCTGAATAACTTGGCCTGATGGACAAAGGTGTAACCTGAATAACTCGGCCTGATGGACAAAGATGTAACCTGAATAACTGGGCTGATGGACAAAGGTGTAACCTGAATAACTGGGCCTGATGACAAAGGTGTAACATGATAACTCGGTCTAATGGACAAAGGTGTAACCTGAATAACTGGGCCTGATGGGCAAAGGTGAGACCTAAATGACTCGCATGATGGACAAATGTGACCTGAATAACTCGGCCTGATGGACAGATGTGACCTGAATAACTCGGCCCGATGGACAAAGGTGTGACCTAAATATCTTGGCCTGATGGACAAAAAATGTGACCTGAACAACTCGGCTGATGGGCAAGGTGTGATCTGAATAACTCGGCCTGATGAGCAATGGTGTGACCTGAATAACTCGGCCTGATGAGCAATGGTGTGACCTGAATAACTCGGCCTGATGAGCAATGGTGTGACCTGAATAACTCGGCCTGATGAGCAATGGTGTGACCTGAATAACTCGGCCTGATGAGCAATGGTGTGACCTGAATAACTCGGCCTGATGGGCAATGTGTGACCTGAATAACTCGGCCTGATGAGCAATGGTGTGACCTGAATAACTCGGCCTGATGGGCAAAGGTGGACCTGAATAACTCGGCCTGATGAGCAAGGTGTGACCTGAATAACTCGGCCTGATGAGCAATGGTGTGACCTGAATAACCGGCCTGATGAGCAATGGTGTGACCTGAATAACTCGGCCTGATGAGCAATGGTGTGACCTGAATAACTCGGCCTGATGAGGCAATGGTGTGACCTGAATAACTCGGCCTGATGAGCAATGTGTGACCTGAATAACTGGGCCTGATGAGCAATGGTGTGACCTGAATAACTCGGCCTGATGAGCAATGGTGTGACCTGAATAACTCGGCCTGATGAGCAATGGTGTGACCTGAATAACTCGGCCTGATGGGCAAAGGGGGGACCTCAATAAATCGGCCTGAATGGAGAAGGTGTGATCTGAATTACTTGACCTGATGGGCAAAGGTGTGACCTGAATAACTCGGCCTGAGAGGAAAAGGTTGGATATATTCCCATCTCCTAGGTCAACATGTGTGCAGACGTGATTAGTGCCTAACCTCCTTTCGTGTGTATACTCACGGAGAACATCAAATATGCACGTTCAAGATCCCATAGATCTAAGTCATGTCAGTGTCTGGTCGCTCATGGAAAGATGGATACACAACACGCATTTTCCAAATACGGTGTATGCACACTGTGCGACAGCACACCGCTTGCACAGTGTGGGCAAAACAACGTATACATTTTAGCAAAGGAAAACGGAACGAAAACAAAACCCAAACAATGCATCCACCCAACGACAACAACAACAACAACAACACTCACAACACACACACACCACACACACACACACACACACACACACACACACACACACACACACAACACACACACAACACACACACACACACACACACACACAGAGAAGAGAGAGAGAGAGAGAGAGAGAGAGAGAGGGAGAGAGAGAGAGGGAGGAGAGAGAGAGAGAGGGAGGGAGAGAGAGAGAGAGAGGAGGGAGAGAGAGAGAGAGAGAGAGAGAGAGAGAGAGAGAGAGAGAGAGAGAGAGAGTAAGCAGCTCTGTGTATGCACTGCTGCTTTCGTCATGAGAGCACTCTCCCTGCAAACGAGAAAGAAATCACATCGTCAATATTGCTATTTGTCTGCGTGCGAGGCAGTGAAAAGTTTTCAAAGATTTCCTGTTCATTCAACGAAGATTACCCTACAGATACCTGTTGCAGGTATGGGATATATTGTTTAGCCATTGAAATTCGTCAAAGCATTGGTACTTGTGTTAAGGGGCAGAGGGAGCTCTGG
>CM060314.1:73592328-73594828 GCA_030674185.1 Monoplex corrugatus | reverse complement strand
CTGCCTTGAAGGTTCATTCACCTGTGTATATTCAATAAAGTCTTTTGTACTTTTTCTTAGGATTGATAATTGGATACGTGTATTAAGTGCGTTTTTGGCTCTAGGGAGCAATTTCAGGTAATTTATGCCTGTTTTTATATATGTTTTGATGTCTTTAGGTATGCTTGTATTTGTATTTCGGTATATTTTTTAAATCCCCTGTGCGATAAATTGGACAGAGTGGCCAACACCAGGGGCATGTCCATATATTATTTGCGCGAATGCATTGATATGTGTACTTCTTTTCTTTTCTTTATTTTCCTGTTAAAGTTTCGTATACATGTATTTTGAAGCGGTTATAGCCCTGGTATGGCTTTAAACAACAATCTCAAGTTTCAGGAAGTATTGTTTGTAATGTGTCTGGTGTTTTTTTTAAATTTAAAATAAGTTTAAAATGTATCAAAGAATTGTGACCAGAAAACAGTATTTGCACTGAAATAAGAATAGAAAAAAGCGTTATACCGCACTAGCTTGTACAGAAAAGTAGGCATTTCTGCAGAGCAAACTCCGCTTCATGTGCAATACAATTCACACCCAGACCACCTTTGCGTGACTCGGACAGGTTCACAGTCGTGCAAACACGTGCAGCCAGATTGGCAGATGGGTGTTCTACCTTAAAATAGGAATTTGGCTAGGGTGACAAATGTATGGCTGCTTACGTGTGTGTTTCTCCGTTATCGTTTGTTCCTTGATTTAACGTCTTATCACTATGAGTCATATTAGACAGGGGAAACACAGACACACAAACACACAGACACACAGACACAGACACAACACACACACACACACACACACACACAGGACACAGACACACACACCACACACATACACACACACACACACGCGCGCGCGCGCGCGCGCGCACACACACACACAATATATATATATATATATATATATATAAGCATATATATACACACATACATACATATATCTATCTACCTATCTATTTATCTATCTATCTATCTATCTATCTATCTATCTATATATATATATATATGTATATATATATATATATATATATATACATATATATATATATATATATACATAAAGAGACACAGAGAGAGAGCATGGCAAGGAGGATGAAAGTAGGGGGAGGGGGGACAGAGGGGAAACAGAGTAAGAGACAAAAGATTTGTAAAAGGAATATATGGGTGAACAGAGAAATGGAACTAGAACGACGCTAACATCGATAAAGTGAATGAAAAACTGTCACCAGAAACAAAACAAAAAAAAACAAAACAAAAGACAACAAACAAAAAAAGAAGAAAAAAGCAACTTCATAACCTTAAAGTAATGCATTAACAGGACTGTGAACCAATGATTCTGAAATTTTGATTAACAAAACTAGATCCGATATTACTTATTTAAAACGTGTTTCAAGATACTTTCCTTGTGTCGACATCTTTGGTTAAAAGGAACGAAGCTTTCTGCGGCAAAACAAACAGTGATACAGTGTGAATTGTTCACCGCTAATACATTCGATTTGTACGTAATGTGTGTGTGTGTGTGTGTGTGTGTGTGTGTGTGTGGTGTGTGTGTGTGTGCGCATGTGCGTATGTGTGTGTGTTCATGTGCGTGTTTATGTGTGTGTTGCATGTGTACGCATGATTGTGTTTGTTTATAAAGGTGAGCAACAGTGTGCTACGTGCTTGCCCTATCTAACAGATTGTGAGGTCAGAGAGTGTGTCACTCTCTATGTGTGTGAGAGGCAAAGGGTGGATGGGTATCGGTAGAAATGTTTTCAGTGTGGCCAGGAATGTGCACGTTTGGTCCCTGCCATCTGTGATGTATGGTGAGGAAAGCCTCTTATCGCTGAGGAAAGAGGCCTGACGACTAGAATACCAACGCGTAATCAGCAAATGTCTATTCGTGTGTATATATGTGTGTGTGTGGAGGGGGGGAAGGTATGTGTATGTGTGTCTGTGTTAGTGAGTGAGTGAGTGAGTGTGTGTGTGTGTGTGCGTGTGTGTGTGTCTGTGTGTGTCTGTGGTGTGTGGGAGGGAGGGTATGTGTGTGTGCGTGCGTCCATGTGTGTGTGTATATATGGGTGTGTGTATATTTGTGCTTGTGTTTGTGTGTGTGTGTGTGTATGTGCGTGCGTGTGAGTGAATATGTGTGTGTGCGTGCGCGTGTGCGTGTGCGTGCGCGCGTGCGTATGTGTGTGTGCGCGCGTGCGCGCGTGCATGCGTGCATGAGTGCACACGTACGATTAGTGGGGAAAGAAAGATGAGTATACGATCTCGTAAAATACTGCATCCAATGTAGAAATAATTTTGCTACTTACACATTGACTGGGATTTTTGACTATGTTTTTCTTCTGTACTTTTGTTTAATTACTTTGGTTTGGTAGTTGTTTGCTTAGCTCTTTCTATGTGTTTCTTTCCCTCATTTTTGTCTCTTATCCTGCATTTTTCCGTGGAGACGAAAATGTGTCTTAAACTGCAATGAATTAAAA
>CM060314.1:73582328-73587328 GCA_030674185.1 Monoplex corrugatus | reverse complement strand
AATGACAGAAACTCCACTGTTTTCGTATATTTCTTTGTCGTCTTGTGTTGAAGGAAAGTAAGCGTTAGCAGTCGATCAAATCAGTAATAAACATGTAACGTTTCAGTACATAAAGTAACTATTATCAATCTATCAAATTAGAAATAAACATGTGACCTGTCATTGCATAAAGTCACTGTAGGCAGTCGATCACATTAGTAATAAACATGTAGCCTGTTATTGCATAAAGTAACTGTTGGCAATCGCTCAAATTAGTTATCAATATGTAGCCTGCCATTGTATTATATAGTCAATCTCGTAATCACTGAACGCTCACGCGCATGTGCGCGCACACACACACACACAGACAGACACACACACACATGCACACACGTGCAAGCACACACCTACGCACGCACTCACATACACAGACGCAGACAGAGACACGTACACACACAAACACACACACAGGCACACAAACACACACACACACACACACACACACACACACACACACACACACACACACACACACACACACACGTGCGCGCACGTGCGCACGGATGGGACATGAACAGAGAAAAACGGATGCGAGGTTAGGTATGATTTAGAATATTTAGGGACATAAGAGATTTATAATGCGCCCAGAGAAAATAGCAACAGACAGACAGACAAATTGAGAGTTGAAGCACACACACACGGTAAATATATAGTTGGAAGGGAAAGATAGAGAGAGAGAGAGAGAGAGAGAGAGAGAGAGAGAGAGAGAAAACACACACACACACACACACACACACACACAACAAGATATATATATATATATATATATATATATATATATATAAGGAGAGAGACAGAGAGAGACATACATGTATGTATATATATATATATGTATATATGTATATATATATACATGTACACACACACATACATCCCTCTCTCTCTCGCTATATATATATATATATATATATATATATATAAGTATATATATATGTGTGTGTGTGTGTGTGTATGTATGTATATATACACATATATATATATATATGTATGTATGTATGTATGTAGATAGATAGATAGATAGATAGATAGATAGATAGATAGATAGATAATAAGATGCACACACATACTCACACTCACACACGCACATATATACACAGATATTTAGACAATCATTAAATATATCAGCTAAGTGACTCTGCACAGTTGATTGTGTTACTTGACACGAAATGGCCTTTCTTATATGATGATGATGTTTGTTATTTGTTCTGATGAGACAATGATGGTATCAGACCTTCTTAATGAAGTCATTTGAATGATGGTGATGTCGAAATATCTCCGTGGAAATTGCGTGTCATCACCACCACCACCATCTTTGTAACAGTACATTAGTGTCAGGTTTGATCAGAATTGCCTTTGTTACCAGAACGTCGTGTGCACGTTTGTCTGATTTGCCTTTGGTATGAGACCATCATATGTGAGTGGGCCATAACCGCCTCTTTTAAAAAAACGTTCTTTCAGGTCATTTTGTATGGTTGGTCTCTGCGTCCAAATCAAGGCACTTCAAATGAGGTCAAGTAAAGTATGTTACTTAACAGTGACAAATGAGGAAGGGATCATCATTCATACACTTGGTAAAAGGAAATAATGAACTAACTGATCCACAATCAAAAACCAAGCAGTCAACACAACATAAAGAAAGATATTTTAGTATGTACTCAGAAGTAAGAAGCATGATTTCACTGTAAGGACTAGGACATTGGAACGGGACTCTTGTTATCACTAGAGTCATGACAGGTGCCATGGCACAAGGAGAGCCACAAACGTCTTTGAAATACGTTTGATAGAATTGCTTTCGACAGATAGCTGCACGGAATGGAAGAGTGGAGACCAATTGTCAGGAAAGGAGATTATCTTTAATTCCACAACACAGGTCCCCTAGGCCAGGAAACATGTGGCGTTGAAGTGGCTTTACCGTGTATACACGTACTGCTGTTCTGAACTCTCTCCTAAATGTTTCTTCCGTGGTTATGAACATTTGTTGCACCCATGGGGATGCCGAAGACTCTTTCAGTGTAAATAGTATCCCCACTTTCCGGAAATTCTGTGCTACAAATTTCCTCATTTCTGTCACTGTCTTTGTTTCTTCCTCCTTTGCTTTCTGTTATTTCTTCCTATCATTTTCTGCCTTTCTGGTCCATTCACCTGCATGTGTTCGATAAAGTCATACTTACTTTCTCTTAGGATTAATAATTGGGTACATGTATCAAGTACATTTTTGGGTCTAGGGAAATATATACGAAAGCAATTTCAAGTAATTTATGGCCGTTTTTATATGGTTTAGTGTCCTTAGGTATGTTTAAATTTGTATTCAGGTATGGTTTTTAAATCCCCTGTGTGATAAACTGAATGGAGTGGTCAACGCCGAGGCATTGCCTTAGATTATGTGCACGAATGCATTGATATGTGTACTTAATTTTCTTTTCCTTTTTTTCCTGTTGAAATGATATGTATTTTTTGAAACGGTTATGGTTCTACGCAGTCGGATGGGTTTTAAACAAAAGTAACATTAACAGTAGTAAGATTTGTTATTGCCATCAATCCCATAGTATTTTTACTCGAGGGGCGCGATCGTCAGATAACAAAGTCATCAGACTTAAATTGAAAGGTCTGGTTTGATCCTTGACTGTGTATCGTCCATCTGATGGTTAAATGATGGAGGCTTTTCCCCATGTCCAGGTCCACAAGTGTGCAGACCGTGTTAGTGCCTAAACTTCTTTGTTGTTGTTGTTGTTGTGTGTGTGTGTGTGTGTTTGTATGCATGTATGTACGTATGTATGTATGTATGTATGTATGTATATGTGTGTGTATGTATGTATGTATGTGTGTATGTATGTGCGTATGTAGTATGTATGTATGTATGTATGTATGTACGTACGTATGTACATCAAACATACTCATTAGTTTCAGTTTCTCAAGATGACGTCTCCGCGCTCGGAACGAATTCCATATGCACTAACGTCACAGGTGCCACGTGTATGGTGACCGTGGCTTAAATCTTAAGCCTGTACATAAACCCATGAGCTGGCCAGGTCCTGAGGCCTACCTAGACAATGTTTTACCTAGTCTATATTTCGTGCTGGTATTTTATCGGCCTACCACTGGAATAATCTTGGTTACTTGTAAATGACATAGTGTTGTGTGTATCTTACCTTCAAAAAAGGAACATATATAAAATAAATACATAAATGATTAAAGATCTGAATCACAACGCAACTAGCTATTCTGTATGAACTCGTCCCACCCCCAGCAATGCCCAAATATTCAGTTGTCCATCAACTAGGTGAAGACAATATTTTCTTAATCATAGATAGATAGGTAAGTAAGTAAGTAGGTAATAAGTGCTTATTAATGATCATGGAATCAAGTTTTGAGCGGTGGCTTATGAAAACACTTAGTACATACGCCCACTTAAGACGAAGTACGCGGACTGTGCAACAACATTCTGTCTGAGCAGTCTGGACTATATGCATTCGACAAAAAATCAGAGCGCTAAGAATTTATACTACAGCATTATAGTCAGGATTAAGTTTTTTTCACCTTACACAAATCTTCACATAGTAGACTAGACTCTGGTGTGGTGTGGGTCAGTAATATTGTATGCTATGCTGTACAGAAGAGAGTTCTTCGGTGTTATATAAAACCGATAATGCTGTACGAACATGAAGCGTGGACAGTCAATACACTAAGTCAGATCAATATTGAGGCAGCTGAAACGTGGTTTCAAATAAGAAAGTTAAGAGTTCCATAGACAGCAACTTAAACAAACGAGACAGTCTTGAGGGAGGCAGACACAGAAAGGACATTAATGAAGAAGATAAGGAAAAGACAAGCAACATTATATGGGCAAGGGAACTTAGAGCTTCTGGTCACAACAGAAAAACTGGAGGAAAAATAGTACCAGGCAGACCTAGGGTGAAAACACTGGACGGACTTCCGCAGTGGATGAAGACAGAAAGGGCGGGAGAAGTACTTGCAGCGACAAAGGATAGATTCAAATGGAGGGCAGGGCGCATAATGATGATGATGATACCATACTTTTCCTTATTTCTGCCATCGTTTTAAACCGTCTTGGGGAGAAGAGTGGCAGAGTGGTTCAGACGTTCGCCTGCCAGTACCTGCCAGTAACTAAACTCGATGTTCAAGGGTTCGCTCCCCGTAGAGGTCTCGACTTTTCTCCTCAGTTTGACCGGAAAATCGAACCGAACGTCTAGTCCTTCGGAAAGGGGACGAAAAACAAGTCGGACTCTTGTGCCTTCTGGCTGCGCACGTTAAAGATCCCACAGCAGTTGAAAATCGTGAAGAGCAGGGCATTGCCCGGCTGTCTTGGTATAAAACATTGGAAAGATAGGTTGATTTCCCAGGCCCCAACCCTTGAAGACCAATTAGCCGTCTTGCCTTTCTGAAGTCTTGGTTAAAAAGTGAATATGGATATGAATTTGAAGCGAGGGTGAGGGGGTGGGCGCCACCCTCGTGATGCTGGCCCCATAAAAAGTTGAGGTCTCTGCCACCTCACTACTCTACGACCCCAGGGTTATGGAACTATCTAGGTAAGACCTCAGGACCTGGCCAGCTCATGGCTTTATGTGCAGGCTTAAGGCTTGTGCCATGGTCATTCTGGATGTTCTCCATCACATGGCATCTGTGACGTTAGTGAATATGGAATTCATTCCGAGTGCGGAGACGTCACCTTGAGAAATTTAATTTGAAATTGAAATTAAAAACGTCTTAACTCCATAAGAAAATAAATGCAGAAGAGACTAGATACAAGTCTGATGGTATCCTCCATCTGTATCAATATGCAAAGAATACTGACGGCATAAAGCACAAGTACTAATAAACACTCATAGAACTGAGGAAAAACCTGTTACTGGAGAGACTGGTTACCACCTTGACATTGTTAGGTAATACTTGTGTATCATACGAATAGACGTGAAAAAATCTAAACGAGTTTTAGCCAGTTT
>CM060314.1:73572328-73574828 GCA_030674185.1 Monoplex corrugatus | reverse complement strand
AGGTAGGCTGTGGTGGAAAGAGTTTCCAAAGCACTAGGTCTCTACGGTCTAAATTATCTTCTCTTAGTCAGCAGGCAGTGTTCAAGTTAAAACATTCATGTGTTGGAAGTTATTTTCGAATGAGAAGTATAGTTGAAGAAAAAAAAAAAAACATTGAACAAACTTTCACCTAGCTGACATTATAAAACAGCAGATCGAAACAGCACGTTGACGTGACTGTGCCCAGTAATAATATCCTTCTCGTTATATATCTGAGACAAAAGTCGGTAAAGCACCGGCATACGATGCCTGTGTCGAAATCAACAATTCTCCGTACCAGTAATGATCCTGTATTTGTCAAAGAAAAAAGTTGACCAATGCAGCTTCTTATGGTTTCTCGATTTTGAAACAATTTTGTCTCAACAACGTTTCTTCCGTTGAGGTTCTGTACATTCGTACCGACAATTCTGTTTACCGATTTTTCTTCTTCTTTACTCCTTTGTCCTCTGTTTCCTTTGACAGTGACGCTTTCCTGAAATGATGTCAATATCATTTAACACCACAAGATTGTAATCTCTAAATATTTTCAATGTTTTATACATATATATATATGTATATATATATGTATATATATATGTGTATACATATATATATACATATGTATATATGTGTGTGTGTGTGCGTGTGTGTGTGTGTGTGTGTGTGTGTGTGTGTGTGTGTGTGTGTGTGTTTACATGTATGCATACATATGTACGTATGTATGAATGTACGTACGTACGATATATATATATAAATATATATATATATATATATATATATTCTCTTTATCTAATTACCTATTCTTATGTTTTACTGCCATTAATTGTGGGTGTAGCGGTTTTTAAAAATTTTCTTTTTATTTATTATACAAAGTTCGTCATATAGGTGTCGTGAATATGTTACGAACATGTTTTAACTTTTATAACGCGTGGTTACCAGACGGTCATTTGTAGTCTATTGCAGACTGTGAATTAAATCTTTATGCTCTTTGTAATGGTGAGTACGGTTTTAAAGTCAGTAGATGTTAGATGTGACGTTTGGAAGATATGATCCTTGGAAGATAATATCCATCTGATTCGACATTCTTCACGGAAGAAAATAATAATAATAATAATAATAATGTTTATTTGTATAGCGCATATTCCATATAAAAACATGCTCACCAGCGCTTTACATTTCGCAAGAAAGGCAAAAGGTGATAAAAAATGTTCACAATTACATACACAATAAGATAACAACAAACATTAAAGCTATACAAGTAAGAAGACACATAAGAAACCACAGAATATTAAAATTTAAACACTGACTTATGTAATGAAGAAAGATTAACAGATTTTTCATATGAATAAAGAGGCATACTGTGTTTATATATTGCTGCGTGTGTGTGCTTGCGTACGTGTGTGTGTGCGTGCGTGTGCGTTGCTGTGCGCGTGTGTTTGTAAGAATGTGTGTGTGTGTGTGTGTGTGTGAGAGAGAGAGAGAGAGGTGTGTGTGTGTGTGTGTGTGTGCGTGTGCTATGTTTGCATGCGTGTGTGTGTGTTTATGCATGCAATAGTTGTACATAAAATTATAATCAATATTTTGAATGAAGATAAAAACAGAAAAATTCTAATCCATATACAGGAAAAACATTACAACTTCAGTATTACAGCATTAATACCTTGACAATCAAAATTCCTCACAAATTATGAACTATTCGCATATCATACATCACAATTTACATACAAACAAAGATTTGAAAAAGTTTCTTAAAGTATTTCAGTCTCTTTCCCACTCAATTTCTCCCCTATCCCTTCCTCAGCTGTACACATACAGTGATACACACACATGCTCACTCAAGCACACACACACACACACACACACACACACACACACACACACACACACACACACACACATACACACATGCACGCACACACACACCTTGCTCTATAGGCCCTTATACAAAATACTGTTATACAGGCAGGAGAGATTAGTCTGATGACAGACTTGCAAACTAAGGCTCTTCAGGTTAGATGAGTTTGAAAGAGGTGGGTTTTCAGGTGCCGTTTGAAGGTTGAGAAACACTTAGTTTTTCTGAGAGACAGTGGTAGAGAGTTCCATACATTTGGGCCAAAGACAGAGAAAGATTTTTTACCAAAGGTGTCTAGAGAGAAGCGAGGAACAGTCAACAGTGAGGTGTCAGAAGAGCGGAGCGTTCGAGAAGGTTTGTAACCCTGCAGGAGGTTGGCAAGATAGGATGGCATGTTCTCGTGATAGATACACTGAAAGCAGAGACAGGCAACTTTATATTGAATCCTAGCCTTTACCGGGAGCCAATGAAGTGTTCTAAGCAGAGATTTTGCACTCTGGGAAAATCGATTCACAATTTCAAATCTAGACTTTCCTTAGCAACGATCTTCTGATCTTTATGAAATCATGCACACTTGTCAATCACGTATGTGCGGTTTGACGGGCCTGTTGAAACCTGTGGGCAAATTGG
>CM060314.1:73554828-73564828 GCA_030674185.1 Monoplex corrugatus | reverse complement strand
TGCCTCCACCATTCACATCCTACAGCGCATTCAAAACAATGCTGCACGCCTTGTACTCAAAAAGAAAAAAGCTGACCACATATCTCCTCTCCTGGCACAACTTCACTGGCTCCCTGTATCAAAGCGCATACAGTACAAACTAGACACCATGTGCTACAAAAGCCTCAATAACGCAGCCCCCGATTACCTGTCAAGCCTACTTGAGATCTATGTTCCCTCACGTACCCTCCGCTCTGCCTCTGATCCTCTGACTTTTCGCTTTCCACGCACTAAGCTCAATACCTATGGTCCACGAGCCTTCTCTGTTTCTGGTCCACTCTCCTGGAACAAACTTCCTCTCTCAGTCCGTCAGCAACCTACTTTTGTCTCCTTCAAGTCCGCTCTCAAAACTCACCTTTTCTCTTCTGCATAAAATCCTAACCTCACTCAACCCTCCCCTCTGCAGCCTGTCTCCGCTCGGAGGGAATCACATGGTTATAATATATAATTGTATGCTATGCTCTATAATTTTCCATTGCTTTTATTCTTGCTTTTATTGCTTTTATTCTTTCTCCCCATTTATAGCCATGCGTGTGTGTGTGTGTGTGTGTGTGTGTGTGTGTGTCTGTGTGTGTGCGTGCGTGTGTGTGCGTGCGTGCGTGCCTGCGTGTGTGTCTGTTTCAGCGCTTAGATTTGATTTTATCAAGATTTTGCGCTATATAAATATTGTAATTATTAAAGACATGATGGTCACTGCGGACTGATGGAAAACAATAGCTGATTAACCAGTCGCCGTGCTGTAGTGGTTAGCGAAACGGACTACCGACTGGAAGGTTGTGGGTTCGAATCCCCATCAGTTGTGGGTTCCAATCCCCATCAGTCCCTTCAAAACTCATTGTGGGATTTTTCGGCTTTAACCTAGAGTTGGGTGTGGTACGGGCTCATTGGGAAGACACAGAGCACACAGTTGAGTCTCATCCACTTCACGGATGCATCACTGAGGGTGTTGCTCAAATTTTCTGACCAGCACTGCATATGTCTGTTTCTCTCGGGCCTGGTTGACGCCAGGATATATCATGATAGTAAGCGTAGAGTACGGCCCTGTCACGCAGTCTCAATCCTAGATGGAACTCCATAGCATCATGATTACCATCCTCATCGACATCATCATCATCATCGCATTGTAAAAACTGTGCTAAGTTCTCCGGCCATTAAAGTGGCGTCGAAAATGGGACGGAAAAAAGCAATAGCTGACTAGATTGCTCGGATACTGTGTACGATAGTAAGATATAAACATGTTTGGATGTTGGAAGTCTATGTTACACAATGCTACCATGCTGCCACCCATATTTGAAACACATAATAAACGATGAGACGATACACGCAAGAATTCAGTGATGAAATATACAGAAGGCACGGTGAACTGTTGCAGCAGATCATAACCCAGCCAATGCTTGATGTCGATGAAATTCCTTTGCATTTCCATTCAGAGATAACGCAATAGCAGTTCATGCTTTGAGTCTGACCTAGAGATTAAACTAACTGATTAAGACTTGATGGAAACTTGAAATGTTAAAGAAAAGGAGAGAGAAAAGGTAAATAAGTGTATGCATAAATGCGTGTGTTTAGGTGTGAGATCAGACGGGGATCAAGGTGTACTCTGGTTGGAAAATATGATAATCTTCATAATTTTGTAATGTAAGTTGTCAACTTGTATTAGTCATTGTACAGTTTGATATCGCTAAGGGTGATCAGGCTTATGCTTGTCTTCGTGGACAAGAAATAATGAAGTTTGCGTTTGTTTATCAATATGTTTGCATATGTGCATATGTATAAAATGAATAAAAAAAAGTTTTACAAAATTGGCTGGTGAGAAATTCTAGACTTACTTTAGAATATAGGTCGATTTAAGATTACGTCCACCGTAAGAATCATTGCGTGGACGTTGTCTTACAGAAAGATGAAGTTCAGTAGCTGTGTATTGCAACTACATGTATTATAATCAGAATGGGAAATCAGACCTCACAGAGAGCAATGATGCATGCAAAATCGGAGGGTTTTCTACTTTGTTATACTCTATCAATCAATCTATCTATCTATCTATCTGTCTATCTATCTATCTATCTATCTATCTATCTATCTATCTGTCTATCTATCTATCTGTCTATCTATCTATCTATCTAGATCTGTCTATCTATCTATCTATCTATCTATCTATCTGTCTGTCTGTCTGTCTGCCTATCTATCTATCTGTCTGTCCATCCATCTATCTATCTATCTGTATATCTATGTATCTATGTATCTATGTATCTATCTATCTATCTGTCTGTCTATCTATCTATCTATCTATCTGTCTATCTATCTGGCTATCTATCTATCTGTCTATCTATTATCTATCTATCTATCTATCTGTTTATCTATCCATCCATCCATCCATCCATCTATCTATCTACATGTATCTATCTATCTATCTATCTTTTTCTATCTCTCTATCTATCTGTCTGTCTGTCTGTCTGTCTATCTATCTATCTACCTATCTATATGTCTGTCTGTCTGTCCATATCCATCCATCCATTCATCCATCCATCCATCCATCCATAATATATATATATGGATCCATACATATACATACATACATATATACGCACGTACATTCATACATACATGCATATATACACGCATACGTACGTTCGTACGTACGTACGTACGTACATACATATATACATACATACATACATACATATATACATACATACATACATACATACACAGATAGATAGATATAACATAAATGGTAACGACTTGCACTTTGAAGACTGTAACCTGAAATAGAGACGATCGATCACCTAAAAACAGCGCACGGCACCAGAAACCTTTTCATAGTTAGTATCATTAGTAATATCTATTTGTAGCAGGCTTTATAATAGGTAAACCACGTGTCGATATTACTTCTTGGCTACTACTACTTATTACTTTTTGTTTAAATAAGATTTTATTAACAGCATCCCAGAATTCCCTTTGACTAGTTACTGATGCTCCAAGTTTTCCTTGAATGTTTTATTGAACTGTTTCTTCTTTCTCTACAGTAAATATTTATGTTCGTATCTGGTGACTGAATGTTTGTGCTGATCTTCTGGTTTTAATTATCCTTATTTCACCCTAATAATAATAATAATAATAATTACAATATTTATATAGCGCAAAATCTTGATAAAATCAAATCTAAGCGCTGAAGCAGACACACACGCAAGCACGCACGCACGCACACACACGCACGCACACACACACACACACACACACACACTCACACACACGCATGGCTATAAATGGGGAGAAAGAATAAAAACAATAAAAGCAAGAATAAAAGCAATGGAAAATTATAGAGAGCATAGCATATACAATTATATATTATAACCATGTGATTCCCCTCCGAGCGGAGACAGGCTGCAGAGGGGGGGGGGGGGGTTGAGTGAGGTTAGGATTTTATGCGGAGGAGAAAAGGTGAGTTTTGAGAGCGGACTTGAAGGAGACAAAAGTAGGTTGCTGACGGACTGAGAGAGGAAGTTTGTTCCAGGAGAGTGGACCAGAAACACAGAAGGCTCGTGGACCATAGGTATTGAGCTTAGTGCGTGGAAAGCGAAAAGTCAGAGGATCGGAGGCAGAGCGGAGGGTACGTGAGGGAACATAGATCTCAAGTAGGCTTGACAGGTAATCGGGGGCTGCGTTATTGAGGCTTTTGTAGCACATGGTGTCTAGTTTGTACTGTATGCGCTTTGATACAGGGAGCCAGTGAAGTTGTGCCAGAAGAGGAGATATGTGGTCAGCTTTTTTCTTTTTGAGTACAAGGCGTACAGCATTGTTTTGAATGCGCTGTAGGATGTGAATGGTGGAGGCAGGAAGACCAGACAGGAGTGAATTGCAATAGTCAATGCGAGACATTATGAAGGAGAGAACGAGTTTTGCAGTTGTTTCGACAGGGAGATACTTCCTGATCAGGCTTATACGATGGAGATGATAGTAGCAAGATCTGGCAGTTTGAGAAACAAAGTTGTTCATGGAGAGGGTAGAGTCAATGCAGACACCAAGGTTTTTAGCTGAATCAGAAATTGGGACTGATGTGTTACATAATGGGAAAGAAAGAGGAGGCAGCTGAGAAAGTTTCTGACGGGTGCCAATGAGGATAGCTTCTGTCTTGTCGTCATTAAGCTGAAGTTTGTTGAACGTCATCCAGTTCTTAATGTCTGAGTAACACTCAGTGGTGCGAGTCAACAGGCGCTGTATATTATCAGGTGAGTCACTGTCTTGAAGTTGGGTGTCATCAGCATAGAAGTGGTGTTTTATAGAGTGGGAGTTGATGATGGTGGACAGGGAGGAGGTGTAAAGAGTGAAAAGAACAGGGCCAAGGACAGATCCTTGTGGAACACCACAGGTCAGGTATGCAGGTTGAGAGTAAGTGCCATTGATGAGAACAGTTTGTTTTCTGTTTGATAAATACGAAGTGAAAAAGGAGAGAGCAATGTCAGAGATGCCAAAAGTATGATGAAGTCTAGAAAGGAGAATACCATGGTCAATGGTATCTGACATTTCTTTCGTTAACTACACGTTCGCTGTCAAATCAGTCACGTGAGTCTATTTTGTTTAACAAACACACTTTTCTCCCCATACACTGAACAATGTCCTTAATACATTCATTAGCCATATTAAGTGCATGATTAAGATTCATATCTAATAAATTGATAGCAGCGTCATGTTTGTGTTCCTCAAGATTCTTCTTTGCATGAATGTTCACGTGAGCAGATGTTATTGCACATTGATATAGTTAGACAGTCGATGACCAAATTTATTCCATTATCAAGATCAACATGGTCACAAAACAAAGATCCTTGTGGTAGGACAAATGAACTCTCGTGCACCACGATCATGATCAACTTCAAACAAATCTTTATCGATAACGAATAGACAAATATTGACACGTTCATTGACGGCAGTTATTTTTACAAAGTGAAGGAATTTATTTTCATCAAACAAATAAAACTCTCAGACCTTCACCCTTGTGTAAAAACAAACAAACAAACAAACAAAACAAACAAACAAACTAACAAACAAACAAACAAACTTTAAACTCAGCAAATAGATCAGGTTGGCAATTTCCCATAGATTTCTCAAGCGAACAAAATCAGACTGATTGTTATTGTTAAGTTTGTTTAAAGCCGACTGGGAAGAGCCATGTGAGGGCTATAACCATTTCAGACATACGCAATACTACAACAGGAGAAAAATGGAAAAGAATAAAAGGACAAAAAATGGAAAAGACAAAAAAAAAAAAGACATATCTATGTATTCGCGCATATAATCTAAGGAATATCTATGTATTCGCGCATATAATCTAAGGAATATCTATGTATTCGCGCATATAATCTAAGGAAATGCCTCTGGCGTTGACTACACTCCAGACTGACAGATACACGAAACAGCATTTCGATCAGCAAGTTTTAATACCAATCCATTTACGTTCCCAGACAAAAACGAGAACTGGTTTATACTTGTGACCTCAACGGTTTGCGCGTGCTCGTTAGCGGCCAGGCACTCACTGGCATCACTCTGACCTGAGACAGATCTGTCAGGTGAACCTGTCCCCGGTGCTGTCTCAATTACACTGTCTTTGTCGTTATCGCCAGGACATGTCATCAAGGAGGAATTTCTTTCTCGCCCTCGGTAACGAGATGGTCAAAGACCATTCTGGCCCCTCGATTATTGTTCCTGGCCTTTTTTTTTAAAAAAAAGGTGTGTTAACCGGTTGTTCTTCGGGTTTCTCTAATAGGCCTACGTGCGGAAAAGTCTTCTCTTCCAAAGATATTACTACCTTTTAGCTTTCCTTTGGGGTTTAAAGTGTTAATCTTATCTTTGTAGGAACAACAACCTGCAGTAACAGGAGAGTCTGGCTTTATACTCAGACGGTGGGCTCTCGACAAACTCTACGTCCTCACTCATCTCTAGTTTGTTAGCAAAAACATCTCTTTAACTTTTCTTCTCACTGTTCGTGTTTTATTAGGTCCTTTGGCTATACTATAGAAAATGAGACTGTTTATCCTAGATCTTTCTTTAAATTATCACTTTTCTTTTCTAATTCCAGTGTTTCAAAAGCTTAGGACATAAGTCCTGATGTCCAGGCTCAAGGAAAATTGATAGGACATTTTCTTTCAAAATCTGTAGAACAAAGAACTGAGATGCCTAGCAAAACATGGGTCTTTGTTTACTACTCAGATGCATACACTTTCATCAAAAACAAACAACAAACAAACAAACAGACAGACAGACAGACAAACAATACGAACACTAATAAACAGTTTTTGATTGTTACTGGCAAGTTGTACAAAACTGAAATGTATCGAAACGTTTTTTCAAAGTGATGTTTTGACAGCTGTGTACTCATACACTGAGACATTCATCTGACTCCACGCTTATTTTGTGATAGACTGATCTTAACTGAACATAGACAACCCATGGCACAACTTTAGTTATAGTTGGCGGCTCTGTTTGAAACAACCCCTCAGAGTTGATTCCCTTAAACTGAAGTGGATTTCACAGAGCCAAAGCAAACTCTGTCGGAACGAACAAAGCTGTACACATGCTGGCTTGTGTCACAGGTAAAGATGTAGGTGACTGGCAGTGTCTTGCAGTTTATGCAGGTCTGTGAAGATCTAGCAGTTGATCGTTCTTCTCAGAGACAAAATACACCTGTCCAGGTTAAACGAAAATGATCCTTTATTTGAAGAACGTAAAAAACACAACAGGAACTGGGTAAATACTTCACACATCCAATGCACCACACCTAGTTTGCAGAATTCTTCTTCTTCAGCCCTCAAAGTTACACGCAGGAATTCCACAAATCTACAGCGTCTTCTCTATCTCTGACAGCAGGCTTACACTTTAATTCTTCCGATCGCTCTCGCTCTCTCTTTCTGTCACGTTTTATTTATAACATCATGGAAAGTTCCACAATATTCTCGGCTTTTCCCTTGATTTTCAGCCAGTCATAGCCAAGTTCTCGAACCTAGAGTATTCTGTAGTTCTAGCCAATCACCGTACAGATTAAATTTGTTTACAATTTCCGGAACATTCTCGAAAGATCTAAGGTATTCTACGTTTTTCTTGTCATTTCTAGATTGTTCCAAAGTATTCTACACTTTTCCGTACAACGGAATCAAACTTAAACGTATATTTTCAGTGTTAGCATAAATCAAAACAAATATTCTCGATTCATATCGAGCGAATCACAAACTAATCTTCGAGAACGAACAGCAGAGAGAGCTGAATCTACAGACACATTTTGACGTCACACTTCTTTTATCGGCATTCGCTCTTTCACATTGAGTTTCTCTTTTTTTCAAATGTAACAGCTTGAAATCATTTCCCTGGTGTTTATCAGTCCATAAATGCTGATAATTGAACGCAGCTTGGTAATAAACACAGATTACCGTGTCTCACCCGGCTAAAAATCGTCCGGATGAACGCTGAAAGGATGGAAAATCGTTTCGGTTATTTTCAAGAGTAATCGGCCCAGTGTCCCTGTAGGCTAATTCATGGACCTTTTCCATTGCGTTAGTTTATTTTCTGGAGGTCTTGGTTTCCTTTACGCAGCTCCGCCATCTCTTTCCTCATCTCTCAAACACAACCCCCAGAATTTCAAACCGTGCGTTGAACTGCTGTGTTGTTTGATCTACGTTATCAAGCTTAGATATCTACAGTTCATGGTAAACTTGATTTCCTGCAGCGTGGCCATGATGTGAGTCAGGGTAGGTGTCTGAGCAGAAGGAGGGGAAGGAGCGTGCCCATTGTCAGAAAATACGTACCCTCCGCTCTGCCTCCGATCCTCTGACTTTTCGCTTTCCACGCACTGAGCTCAATACCTATGGTCCACGAGCCTTCTCTGTTTCTGGTCCACTCTCCTGGAACAAACTTCCTCTCTCAGTCCGTCAGCAACCTACTTTTGTCTCCTTCAAGTCCGCTCTCAAAACTCACCTTTTCTCCTCCGCATAAAATCCTAACTTCACTCAACCCCCCCCCCCCCCCTCTGCAGCCTGTCTCCGTTCGGAGGGAATCACATGGTTATAATATTATAATATATAATTGTATATGCTATGCTCTCTATAATTTTCCATTGCTTTTATTCTTGCTTTTATTGCTTTTATTCTTTCTCCCCATTTATAGCCATGCGTGTGTGTGTGTGTGTGTGTGTGTGGTTGTGTGTGTGTGGTGTGTGTGTGTGTGTGTGTGTGCGCGCGTGCGTGTGTGTGCGTGCGTGGTGCGTGCGTGCTTGCGTGTGTGTCTTCTTCAGCGCTTAGATTTGATTTTATCAAGATTTTGCGCTATATAAAAATATTGTAATTATATAATTATTAAATACGGCATTCCATGTGTATATATATATATATATAAATGTATATGTGGATTTGTATATGTGTGTGTGTGTGTGTGTGTGTGTGTGTGTGTGTGTGTTCTGTATACTATAAATAAATATATATATATATATATGTATGTATGTATATGTATGTATATGTGTACGGATACATATCATCATCATCATCAGGTGTCTTGCCGCATGGGGTTGGCGATTATGGACTTCCATCTGTCTCTATCACTTGTTGCCTCAAGCATCTCTTCCACCCTCCTTGTCCCCAGCCACTCTGTAAGTCCGGATACATATATGAATGCTTGTTCTTTCTACATTTTGTTAAATCCGTTAATTATGCATTGTGTACATTTCAATATGCTTGTAAATGCTATATATTTGAACATGAATAAAAACAAGTTTAAAAAAAAAGAAAATACGGCATTCCTGTCTGTTGTCAATTGTATATTAGACTGCGTTAACTAAAATCTTAGAAAACTGTACAATACTGAAGAAAATGCGAAGATGCGATTTACGACTGTTTACCGGTGTCCGGAAGCCTCCCTCGTGCTCGAATGCGCATGTCCGGAAAGTCTATTATCGATCGCTTAAAGAGTAAGTCGTCTGCCACACTATTCCGACAAGGTATTTTCACACTGTCGATGCTCACTCTCCGCGTTGTACTGATCAAACCCATCTGTCTTGTCCCATCAGGCTTTGTAGGTGCCGTCTTGGATTGCTGTCCACATCGCCGCATCTCAAAAGAACGCTTTCAACCGCTCTTCCCGAACATCAGGGTAAAGAGCAATTTCAGAACTCTACCGTCCATTCCTCCTCTTGGTGACAAAGTGGAAATCTGCACATGGCCCCCTTTTCGCTTGCTCTTTTAGAAATAAACGTGTGGAATACAGACGGGAAACAGCCATAGGACCCACGAAACACTAACGATACTGCAAGCATGGTAAGTTGTCAGATGCTGGCAAACTTCCTGATGTCTATATTGTTTCAAGCCAGAGTACAAGTATCAGTGCCCGCTTCACACCCCAACTCAACCCACAAACACACACATCGAGAGAGAGAGAGAGAGAGGAGAGAGAGAGAGAGAGAGAGAGAGGAGAGATTCAGATTCAGATGATTTATTCAAATAAGAGTCATGGTCCCATAATGAAGGGGTAAAATGAACATCAGTCACTTTAATATACACTATTTTACCATACAGATTACAAAGAGCTGGACATTGGAACATTCAATCTGCACAAGAGTTACCGAGTTTAATGTAATAAACAAATGGCAACTTGTGTAAGATGATCTTTTTGGTGGATGTCATGAACAGGCTCAATCAAAATAGTGAAATTTGCTTAGAATGTTTTTGTGGAAACAATTCATCTCTAAGACTGCTTTAATGTTGGGCAACAAAAAATAAATAAGTACAAATAATAAATAAAAATAATAACTAACTAACTAACTAACTAACTAACTAACTAACTAACCAACTAACCAACTAACTAACTAACTAACTAACTAAATAGATACATGAATAAATAGAAAAAATGAATAACATGAATTTCGTTTTCTCTTGCTTTTCTGCATAAATGGACAAATAAGATCTCGATTATCATGTTGTTTATT
>CM060314.1:73544828-73549828 GCA_030674185.1 Monoplex corrugatus | reverse complement strand
CCATTAAAGTTTAAATACGAATCGTTCTCGTTCCTGAAAATGTTTAGCAGAAACGACAGTGCAACACTATCTCCATGTGTTTATAGAATGAACTTAGATGGACATGCATGGAAACATTAAGGACGTTTTTATCTCTCTCTCTCAACACACACACTCTCTCTCTCTCACACACACAACTCTCTCTCTCCTCTCATCTCTCTCACTCTCTCACCCCTCTCCTCTCTCTCTCTCTCTCTCTCTCTCTCTCTCTCTCTCTCTCTCTCTCTCTCTCTCTCTCTCTCTCTCTCTCTCTCTCTCTCTCTTGTTGTCTTTGTCTTTCTCTCTTTCTGTAGCGTTTAAGAAAAAAAAAATGTAAAGAACGGTTTAAAATACCGAATACCTTGTGGCTTGCATTCTCCTCGAGAATGTTAATGATACATAATGTTATCTCAATCATATCAAATTAAAATGTTCAGCAATACACAATGAGATTACGATGGGAAATAAACGAGTTGAAAGTTTAAAAAAAAGGTTTTAGTCAGAAATTGTTGTGATCATATTTGCCTTTAATTTCTAAGGTATTGAGGAAAGTAATTACCATTTTCTTCTTAAAATATACAGTGTATATCCATCTCAGGTGCAAGCATGTAATCAGAAACGTTTTGAAACGCAGTTGAGATCAACACGAATGCTCATTAAGCACATCTGTTTTCAACAAAATCGAGAAAACTATCTTTTTTTTCTGCGCTTCAAAACCTACAGACAAAATACAAAACCGACTGCGTTGGTTTGGAGTGGTATTTTCTTTTGAATTTGTCTTGTTTTAACATTGTAACAGTGTACCGCTGTCCCCTAACCCCATAATCCCAGCTGGCCCTCCTGCCTTCATTACGATAATCTGTGAACATTTGCCTTTTTTGTTGTAAATATACCTCCCTGCCCCATCACGTACTCTATGGGTCGGTGGCCTACATAAGTCAGGTATGTGCATTGTCCACGTCTTCTTGTGTCTCGACTTTACAAACAGAACAAAAAGCACACTGAAATATGAGACAGTAGTAGAAAGAGGAATAAGAGATTATTCTAAGCTTTGGAAAAGTCGTTTAAGAGGTACATTTTCAAAAAATAACTTAGCAGCACATCCGCATGTATATAGTTATTTGATGAAAAACGTTGTTCTCATCAGTACCTTTTTTTTCAGACTCGTTCATTTTCATAATTTATTCCCAGAGCCTGTGTTGTTTTGGGTAGGGCTTGATGGGATGCAGCACCAGATAGAATCGTTCATCTCTGTGGCTAGAGTGTGACAGGAAAACAAATCACAAAAGACAGCACTGAAACTGGTCTTTCCGTGATCATATGCCAGGGTTACTGAAAGGGCTTGGTTTGTCAGTGTGACATGTGGGTCACGTCGCTGAGCCAATCAAGACATTGATGAGCGTGTGTGTGTGTGTGTGTTGTGTGTGTGTGTGTGTGTGTGTATGTGTGTGTGTGTGTGTGTGTGTGATGTGTGTGTATGTGTGTGTGTGTGTGTGTACTGTGTGTATGTATGTGTGTGTGTTGTGTGTGTACGTGTGTTTTGTTGTGTGTGTGTGTGTGTGTGTGTGTGTTGTGGTGTGTGTGTGTGTGTGGTGTGTGTGTGTGTGTGTGTGTGTGTGTTTTATTGTTGGAAGGGGTTCTTGTCAGCCCACAAATGTATCGATATTGTTTGCACTATTGGTTCGGCGTGTGTTCGAGGTAGGATATGCAGAATGTTACCTCGTGCACTTGTGTTTAAGGCGTTGAGTCTGTTTTCTTAGTTTGTAGACAATGTGTGAATTCCACGACTTAAGTTTGCCGGTACTGGAACAAAAAGGCAGACTTTATTAAGAAAGAGGAGTTCGACAATATAGACATCAAGCAGGCAGTCAAAACAGATATATGAAGGTTATAGTTGTTTTTTTCCTTGGGTTTTATGATCACAATAAAAGTGTAATGAGGAGATCTAACAGATGGTGGTATGTAGGCAATACGATGACAGTTTCAGTTTCAGTTTCTCAAGACGACGTCTCCGCGCTCGGAACGAATCCCATATGCACTAACGTCACAGGTGCCATGTGTATGGTGATCATGGCATCAGCATTAAGCCTGCACATACACGGATGGGCTGGCCAGGTCCTGAGGTCCCGCCTAGACTATCACACTCTACGTGCCGCACTTAGCCCGTATGGAACTCTTCTGGGAAACGAAATTTCTGAGCTTCGTCATATGGTGGCAGTAAACGAAATATTAGTAGTATCAGTCTATCAGCTTATGCCTTGCTTCTTCTATCCTGAGTATACTGTCCGGAGATTTAAACAGAACGTCACCAGTTTAAACATTACTTTATTGTTTCTTCATCTTTTTACATATCCTACGTCTTAAAGTGTTTTTCTTTACAAGAAACGTTGTATTGTCTGCTCTTTTTGTTTGTTTGTTTGTTTGTTTACTTCCTCTAAGTGTATGCTACAATCGGACTTTGAGTTATTGTTTGATAGTTCATGTGAAAGAAAACCAACCAGTCCATGACTGGTTGGGGGGGTAGGGTTAAGTTAAAATCCCCATCTTGACCAGGTATCAAACTAGCGATGCCAACAAACCCTTATACCACCACCACCAGGTCGTTCTGTCGTGAAAATTAGATTTCAGCACTATTTTCGTTACTGCCTTTTCCATTATTCATAAACTGCACCGTGCTTCATCACTTTAGTGCAAGTAAAATTTCAGACTAAAACTCCCCTTTGCAGCTACGGTCCACTTTCTCACATTGTCGTTATTTGCTACAACGACACAGGGAGTGAAACATGAAATGTATCATGTTGTATTATAACGACTTAAAAGATCATGTTCTGTTGACTGACATTGCTGTCAGTCCTTGTGTGTGTGGTTGTGTTTGTGTGCGTTGTGTGTGTTAGGTGTGTGTGTGTGTGTGTGTGTGTGTGTGTGTGTGTGTATGTGTGTGTGTGACAATAAGAGAGAAGAGAGAGGAAAGTAAGGTTAGGTAATGAATGATTTCCACATTTTGATCACAAGTTTACCCAAAGAAATATCACAAAGCCGTGAGCTCACTAAACGAGTAAAACAAGTTTTTGTCACACCGTGCTTGAAATGAAAAAAAAATGAGGGCCCTCATTTTGTATTCTTTTAACTACTTTGTTCAGCAAATAAAGTGACCAATTTTCACGAGTTACAGTTATGCAAAGTGTACACAATCAGAAAAGTGAAAAAAAACAACTATATATTTGGTAATTTCACAGTCAATTCCCATGGCTCGGTATCTGCACGTGTTAGAAATAAGTGCATTTACTGATCAGGATTGGGAATGACATTGCTGAATTCAAATCAAAGATCAAACAATAATGCACATAAGAAAAGACAATAACTTTTTCGAGGCAAAAAAAAATTGTAGTGATTGTCTTTCTTAATATATGTTTTCTACATAGCCATGCCATTCCTTTTATTTGTTTTCCATCCTTACCTGTTCCCTTCTTTCCCCCACTCCCCCCCCCCCCCCCCCCAAACAACACACAACACACTCACACCACATTTACACTACACACACACATCACACACACACTACACACACAACTACACACACACACTAATCACACACACCACACACCACACACACATCACACACACACACACACTACACACACACACACACTACACACACATACACACACACACATCACACACACACACACACACACTACACACACACACACACACCACACACACACACACACACACACACACACACTACACACACACACACAACACACACACACCACACACACACACACACACACACAACCACACACACACACCAACACACACATACACACACATACACACACTACACACACACACACACAACACACACACACACACACACACACACACACACACACACACACACACACACCACAAAAGGGAGTTGTTTGAGTAATTTGCCGTACTCTCCGACCTTGTGTCTTTTCGGCCTTATTACCTCAGGTTATCCATTCCACTTCCTCAGCACACTACAAGACTCGAGTGCATTGACGGTCATGGATTTTTACATACGATTTGTCAGCATGCTGTGAACCCACACACCAAGGAAGACCTCACACTGCAGCCGTGTCACTGTGGTGCTGTTCATTGTTGTGTTCTGATCCAGTGTATGAGAAAACCATCAATAACAAGCTGTATTACATAAACACACTAGGACTTCCAGGTGATCTGATCTTCAGAGTTGAACCTTGACGCTGCGGCTTGTAAATCACAAAATAATCATTAGTGTATAACGGATGGTCATATGGGAACAGTTGTAAAAAACATTAGTTCTTGCATATGCTCAATCAGAGTACATAGGCACAAACAATTTATTTGAGTGTTTTCAGTGAATTGTATATCTTACAGTGCTATGACAACCAGCACATTGCCAAGGTCTTCTGGATGAGCAGTCGACTGGAGTGTACAGCAGACCTCCAGAGTGGAGAAATTACCCAGATGTCTCAGCAAGACAGCATGAACCAGACATCGCTCTCCACTCTGACTCTCGAACAGTGATTCTGATAGAACTCACTGTGCCATACGAAAGCAGAATGGAAGAAGCACATATCTACAAGACCGAAAAATACGCCGCTTGCCAGCACCCTGAAGAAAGCAGTCTGCGGGTCAAAATCTTCGCCATAGAGTCGGGGCAAGAGGGTTTGTGGCACTCCGCTTATGATCTCAGAAACAACTCGCATTTCTGGAAAAAGAGGACTAGAGCCTTAAAGCGATGGCAGAAGCAGCAGAAAGAGCTCAGCTGGATCTGGGCAAGGAGGAACCAAAAGTGAACTCAAAGGATAAATTCCTACAGATGATGTGTGCCCGTAGCACATTGTAAACCGCGTACCGCAGTTCTGAAGCGCAGAATCGCCCAGTTCGCTCCCCGGCGGGGAAAAAAAAAAAAATAGACAACAGCAGAAGGCATCCAGGAGTCATGACCTGGATGTGGCCCGCCCCCCGAGAGT
>CM060314.1:73509828-73542328 GCA_030674185.1 Monoplex corrugatus | reverse complement strand
GTGTGTGTGTGTGTGTGTGTGTGTGTTACACATTTGTATCTTGATCCATTATCATGATAACGTTAATATCACCTTGGACGACTAAGTGTCTGCGAGACTTGTGTTTTAAATCTCTGTCTATGTCTATTGTTTTTCGGGTTTTCAGGCCAATCCAGGTTCCATCAAACTTCATAGTATAATTGTTATCATGTAAACCTTAACATTCAGAAAACATTAAGCGTTACATGGTATGAAACATAGGGGGATTTAGTTGATCTGTCCCCCCCCCCCCCCCCCCTTAAATCTGTACAACAAATGGATTTTGTTTTACGTCTGTTTGTTGTTGTTTTGTGTATACCTGACATTTTTGTGTGTGTGTGTATACCTGACAAAGAACATTCATTGTGTATACCTGGCAGAAAACATTTTGTGTATACCTGACAGAGAACATTTATTGTGTATACCTGACAGAGAACATATTTTGTGTATACCTGACAGAGAACATTTATTGTGTATACCTGACAGAGAACATTTATTGTGTATACCTGACAGAGAACATTTATTGTGTATACCTGACAGAGAACATATTTTGTGTATACCTGACAAGGAACATTTGTGCATACCTGACAAAGATAATTTTTGTGTATACCTGACAAAGAACATTTTGTGTATATATGACAAAGAACATTTTGTGTATATATGACAAAGAACATTTATTGTGTATATGACAAAGAACATTTTTGTGTATGCAGTCAAGAGCATTTTTGTGTATACCTGACAAAGAACATTTTTGTGCATACGTGACAAAGAACATTTATCGTGTATACCTGACAAAGAACATTTATTGTGTATACCTGATAAAGAACACTTATTGTGTATACTGACAGAGAACATTTTTGTATATACCTTACAGAGAACATATTTTGTGTATACCTGACAGAGAACATTTATTGTATATACCTTACAGAGAACATATTTTGTGTATACCTGACAGAGAACATTTATTGTGTATACCTGACAAGGAACATATTTTGTGTATAACTGACAGAGAACATTTATTGTGTATACCTGTCAGGAACATTTTTGTGTATACCTGACAAGAACACTTATTGTGTATACCTGACAGAGAACATTTTTGTGTATACTGACAGAGGAACATTTTTGTGTATACCTGACAGAGAACATTTTTGTGTATACTGACAGAGAACATATTTTGTGTATAACTGACAGAGAACATTTATTGTGTATACCTGACAGAGAACATATTTTGTGTATAACATGACAAAGAACATTATTGTGTATACCTGACAGAGAACATTTATTGTGTATACCTGACAGAGAACATTTTGTGTATAACTGACAGAGAACATTTATTGTGTATACCTGACAGAGAACATTTATTGTGTATACCTGACAGAGAACATTTTTGTGTATACTGACAAAGAACAATTATTGTGTATACCTGACAAAGAACATTTATTGTGTATACCTGACAGAGAACATATTTTGTGTATACCTGACAGAGAACATTTATTGTGTATACCTGACATATTTTGTGTATAACTGACAGAGAACATTTATTGTGTATACCTGCCAGAGAACATTTATTGTGTATACCTGACAGAGAACATTTATTGTGTATACCTGCAAAGAACATATTTTGTGTATAACTGACAGAGAATATTTTGTGTATACCTGACAGAGAACATATTTTGTGTATAACTGACAGAGAACATTTATTGTGTATACCTGACAGAGAACATATTTTGTGTATAACTGACAGAGAACATATTTTGTGTATAACTGACAGAGAACATTTATTGTGTATACCTGACAGAGAACATATTTTGTGTATACCTGACAGAGAACATTTATTGTGTATACCTGACAGAGAACATATTTTGTGTATACCTGACAGAGAACATTTATTGTGTATACCTGACAGAGAACATATTTTGTGTATACCTGACAGAGAACATTTATTGTGTATACCTGACAGAGAACATTTTTGTGTATACCTGACAGAGAACATTTATTGTGTATACCTGACAGAGAACATATTTTGGTATACCTGATAGACAACATTTTGTATATACCTGACAAAGAACATTATTTGTTTATACCTGACAAAGAACATTTTTGTGTATACCTCACAAAGAATGTTTTGTGTATACCTCACAAAGAATTTATTGTGTATACCTGACAAAGAACATTTATTGTGTATACCTGACAAAGAACATTTATTGTGTATACTGACAAAGAACAATAATTGTGTATACCTGACAAAGAACATTTGTTGTGTATACCTGACAGAGAACATATTTTGTGTATACCTGACAAAGAACATTTTCCAAAATTGTGTGCCTGTTTTGTGTCCTTGCTTAAATCGGGTGCTCTTTCAGTATAAACAGTATCCCCACCTTCTGGAAATTCTGTGCTAGAAATTTCCTCTTTTCTGTCATCTCTTTGTTTCTCCCTTGTTCCTTTGCTTTTTGTCATTTCTTCCTATCGTTTGTCTGCCTTCCTGGTCCATTCACTGTATGTGTTTCGATAAAGTCTTACGTACTTTCTCTTAGGATTGATAATTGGGACATGTATTAAGTGCGTTTTGGTTCTAGAGAAACGAGATATGTGGAAGCAAGTTTAGGTAATTTAGGCCTGTTTTATGTATGTTTTAGTGTCCTTAGTTATGTTTAAATTTGAATTCAGGTATTTTTTAAATCCATTGTGCGATAAATCGGACGGAATGGTCAACGCCAGGGGGCATCTCCTTAGATTATGTGCGCGAATGCATTGATATGTGTACTTGCTTTTATTTTCATTTTTTCCTGTTGAAATATTGTATATGTTTTGAAATGGTTATAGCCCTGATTTGGCTGTATGCATTTGGCTGGGCTTTAAACAACCATAACGGTAATAGATTGCTTAGGTACGTGTTCTTGTTCTATTTTAAATAGTTTCTGGGTTCATTGTGCTTGAAGGTGGGCAGGCACTTTGATTCAGACTGTGAAAACGTGTCCCAGGTCCTGTGGTTCTTCATGCCTGCTTTGACAATGGCCTCAGTGTCGGTGGGTGGTTGTGGTTTTTAACATGGTGTTAGCCCTTATACAGCTGTAGTAGTCGGTTGGGCTATAAACAATATGAACTGAACTGGGCGTGGAGGTGTGTGCCGGAGGGAGCTGAAACGAATGGCATGCGGGTAGTTACAAAAAGATGACGTAGAGACTTAGCAGAAAACAAACAAATAAACAAACAAACAAAAATCAAAACAAAAACAAAATAAGCAAACAAACAAAAACAAAACAAAACAAAACAAACAAAACAAAACCCAAACAAAAATGGAAACAAAACAACAACAAAAAACAACAAAAAACAAGCAAATGTGATGCGTTTTTATTAAGGGGCTGAAGACGCTGGTGACAGTAAAGAAAAGATCATACAATTTGAATAGGCATCAAAAAGAAACAAAATGTTCATTGTTTTGTGTTGTTTGTACTTTTCATAATGCTGACTTTGGAGTTTGATTTATCAACCAAAGGAACGTTTTGTTCCGGGATAGACTTTACACTTATATAAACTGTCAGATCTTTGCTGTGAAAATGACATGAGCATTACAACTGTCTGCCTTGAGTCTTGTCTAGCTTCAGAATACAACTTTTCGTTATGCTCTGGTTCTCTGCACTATGGAAAAATCTCTGCTATGGAAAAACCTCTCTCTTTCGTGCTCACAACTCGCGCCAGAATATAATATAGTGTGTAAAAACGTTTACTCACAATGTCTGTTGGAAGTACTGGAAATGGTATAACTGTCTGCTAAACAAGCTGTTTCCTTGTCTGTTTGCCCGGAGGCAAGTCTTTCTTCCCAGTGAGGATCTGATGAAGTATTGCCTGTCTGGTGGTATGTCTTCCCAGAAAATCAATTTTCATCTCTGCTAGAAGGTGAGTTAAATAGGGATGAAAAACTTTTCTGTGACTCGTCGGCTTCTGGCTAGACAAACCTAAAGCAACTATTTTTCATTTCTCTCAACTACCGTAGCGTTGTATTTATTTATTTATTTATATTTTGTTTTATTTCATTTTATTTCACTTTGTTTTATTTTATTGTATTTCATTTATTTTATTTCATTCATTTTATCTTATTTTATTTTATTAGTTCATTTTATTTTATTTTATTTTGTTTTCTTTTGTTTTATTTTATTTTATTTTATTTTATTTTATCTTATTTTATTTTATTTATTTTATTTTATTTTATTTTATTTTATTTATTTTATTTCATTTCATTGTATCATATATTTTCTGGGGGAAAAAAAACAAATGTACAAGAACTCATTTAGACTCATGTGCATGCGATCTTTGAACCTGTTCAGTGCATAAAGACATGCACAATGCTCTGACAGTCGTGTATCTAATTATATCCCATTCTTCTTACTAAACAGTTGTATTTAGTTCCATGGTATTTTGCCGTACAATGCACTTTTTTAGACAGTTTTTAGGCAGTTTAAGAAAGCAATTTTAACTGCACTCCAACCATAATTTCTGGATCTGACCCGAACAAATTGAAACAAATTGTACACCATTTCCAAGCTTCATTTGATATCAGATATGCTAGACACGGTTATGTTGTCGCAACTACGAAAATATTTGACTGACAGTGGTTTACTTACGATCTGCTTGTCAACATAAAGAAATGCCATAATACAGAATCCACTGTTTTGTTCTGGATGGCTTGCTGACTATAGCAGATGGAAAATAAGTTTCTTTAACTGCTATGCGTGACCTCGTTACAGCGTTTGACATGCTTTGTCCCCTGTAGTTTGCTAGAAAAAACTAGAAGTTACATCTGAATTTCAGTGCTTTGCCCTCAATTGATGGGTTTGTATACACACACACACACACACACACACACACACACACACACACACACACACATATATATATATATATATATATATATATATATATATATGTTACGCCTAAATCGTGTAATTGCCGATTTCATGTAATAGGCAAAGTTTTGCCGATTTCATGAACTAGGCAAGCAAAATGCCTAGTTCATGAAATCGGCAAAACACCTGCCTATTTCATGAACTAGGCAAAATGCAAATTCTCAGTTAAACTCTCATGATGCATTTTGCCGATTTCATGAAATAGGCAAGGAAGACACCAAGGAAGTATAGAGTGTACAGACTAGTGGTTGTCCGCTGTGGTGACGCAAGCACACTAGTGGTTGTCCGCTGTGGTGACGCAAGCACACGCACACACACACACACGCGCGCGCGCGCACATACACACACACACACACACACACACACACACACACACACACACACACACACGGCATTGACTGCCTGACTACCGGTCAAAGTGTTTCCTGTACTGTAAGGGGTGAATTTGCTTCACTGTGTCACTGTGGCTGTGTGATCCGTTTATTGCGTTACTGGTATAGAGAGAACAGCCTTTGCTGAGTTTGCTTCATTTTACTGCTCACAAGTAAATGTGTTTGTTTTTCACTCTGAGTTTGCTTCAGGTAGCCGTAGACCTGCTAGCTCAGTTGTGACACTTCCCTGTCATTTGGGATTTGCTGTTGCAAAGACAGAAATGGCTGCGTCTACGTTGTGGACGGAACAATATGAACGGAAAGTGATAGACATTTTGAAAAGTGACCACTCTAAAACACCAAAGACAAGAGAGGAATACCATGTTCTCTCCACGTTCAAATAGCCACTCTGGCTGAGGTCGAGAAAGTTACCAGAAGAAAAAACGGAAAGTACATGGTGACAGAGCAGAAAGCAAAAGAAATCATCGGCGCTGTCCACCTGTCGTTGGGTAAGTACAATCTTTCATTGCCACTATGTCAGACACCCCCCCTTCCACCCCCTACTCTACCCCCCCTCTCTCTCTCTCTCTCTCTCTCTCTCTGTCTGTCTTTCTCTGTCTGTCTGTCCGTGTTTTTCTGTTTTCTTTACACAGAGTTATCATCTTACCTGTCTTTGTATGTCAGAGTCTGTTGTCTGTCTGTCTGTCTGTCTGTCTGACTGTCTGTCTGTCTGTCTGTCAGTCTCTCTCTCTCTCTCTCTCTCTCATTTCATTACTATGTCCTATGTGTTTTATTCACACGGAGTTATCTTCTTTTTCAGGGCACGCCGGTGAGAAGAAAACTCTCCAACGAATCAAGGACACTTATGATAACATTCCCATGGCGGCTGTAAAAAAGCACATCGAGAAATGCGAGAGATGCCTGGAAAAAAGGAAAAGAAAAGAGACTGCTAAGGGAACTGTGGTTCGTCCTGTGCTTGTGAAGAATTTGAATCAGCGAGGTCAGATAGACCTCGTTGACATGCAGAGCATGAAGGACGGTGCGTTTAAATGGATCCTTCATTACCAGGAACACCTATCCAAATTTCACATTCTCCGTCCTCTGACGTCGAAATGCGCTGTGGAAGTTGCTAGAGAACTGTTAATGATTTTCCTTGATTTCGGGGCACCAAAGATTCTGCAATCGGACAATGGCAAGAGAATTTACGGGCGAAAATCATCACAGAACTGGCTTCTATGTTCCTCGAGCTTGTCCTCGTGAACGGAAGACCACGTCACCCTCAGTCACAGGGATCTGTGGAACGAGCAAATGGGGTGATGAAAGACAAACTCACTGCGTGTATGAGAGATAACAGTTGCCCAAACTGGACATTGGGAATCAGGTTCGTGCAATGGCAAATGAATGTCTGTGTGAGTGAAGCAACGAAGAAGGAGCCGTACACACTCATGTTTGGCAAAAAACCCTCCTTGGGGCTCTCAACAGAAATCCCCGTGGAGTTCCTGGAGAAAATTGGCAACGGAATTCTCGAAGAAGAGTTCTTAGAAATAGTTGGTCAGGTGAAGAGGGTCAGGGCGGCACTGGTGAGGAGAGTCAGGGGGGCACTGGTGAAGAGGGTCAGGGTGAGGAGAGCATCATAAGCATGAGTTTGAGTGAGGTGAGCCAGAGTGCTACTGAGATGAGCCAGTGTTAGTGAGGTAAATCAGTGTGTGAGTGAGATGAGTCAGTGTGTGAGTGAGGTGATTCAGTGTGACAGTGTCGAAGATGATGAGTTTGTGATTGAGCTGAATCAGAGTGAGTTCGGAGAAGGTCAGAGTGAGGTGAGTCAATATGACAGTGTCGAGGAGGGGCAGAGTGTCGACGAAGAGAGCCAGGGTGCAGTCTCAGACGCCAGTGACATGGCTAGCTGTTTACGAGCTGAAGCAGCTAAAAACCTAAGAAAACAAGCCAAGCGCATGGTTAGTAGATCAGTGGCAAAACTGAAGACAATAGAAGTTGGAGACAACGTACTTATACCTGTCTCTGAGTTCGACCGTGGGAGGGGAGATCCTGCTAACTTGATCGGTCTTGTACTTGAAAAGGGGGACTCTGGCTTTCGGGTGGGTACAAAGGCGAGTATTCTAGCCGGCAGGTTTTCAAGGAATCAAATTGAACTGACCAAGTTCAAAGGAATTTCATCCGAAATGATCCCCGACAACGACATCACAGTCAGATCGGCTGTGAGGGCCCTGTCAGTTGGTCATGGACAGGGGTACAGGCGATGCAACTGCACTTCAAGTTGCCTCACAAAAAGGTGTTCCTGTCTAAAGAACGGATTCCTGTGCAATAGCGCATGCCACCCACGACGAGCATGCAAAAACTGTTAAGACGAAGAACGGTTTGAAAGTTTGAATTTTTGACAGTTTGATTTTTCATTTGCAAATTCATTCAAATTTAGAATTTTCTTCATCATTGTTTTGGAAACTGTGTGTGCGTGCGTGCATGTGTGTACTATGATGTATGTGTGTAGTCTGTACACTCTATACTTCCTTGGTGTCTCTATAGGTTCCATGACATTTCAGCGCCATTTCAGCGCCAAATAAGATAGAGATCATTATGCGTCGTTTGGTGTCTCTCCATTGTAAAACATTGCCTAGTTGGCCTAAAACATGAACGCAAATGCAAGTCCCTCCATCGTGTCCATGAGAGAACGATTTCCTGTTTTCAGCGCCAGACATTTAAGCGCCGTATATTTGAAATGTTACGCGCTGAAGTGTTCCGCGCTGAAGTGTTCAGCGCTGAAATGTACGACGCTGATAAGACGCCGCGCTGAAATAGTGGCGCTAAATTGGTGGCACTGAAATGATGGCGGTAAAATGACGTGTCACCGTCTCTATACACTCTATACTTCCTTGCTTATATAGTGAGAGTGGAAAGTGTGTGTGTTTGAGAGAGAGAGAGAGAGAGAGAGAGAGTACACGCCGTAGCAGAATAACAACTGAGATTTTTCATATTTTTGCCCCTTGACGATGGGGAGAGCAAAAAAAAGCAAAAAAAAAAAAAAAAAAGAGCAAAAAAAAAAAAAAAAAGAAATAACTCTTGCCTATTTCATGAAATAGGCAAAATGCGTAATGACAGTTGAACTGGGAATTTGTACTTTGCCTATTACATGTAATGAGCAAAATCGTTTTGCCTATTTCATGAAATCGGCAAGTGATTTGCTGAGTTCATGAAATAAGCAATTTGGTTGCCTATTTCATGAAATCGGCAAAACTTTGCCGATTTCATGAAATAGGCACATACACGGATTAGGCGTAACATATATATATATATATATAATTATATATACATACATAAGTAAACATTCTCAATCTACCATTGTAAACGGTAGTCTAATCCTCGTTCTCACTTCATGTGTGTTCGTGTGTTACACTCTTTGTATTGCAAATGTGTCCTAGATGGGCCTTTTAACCACAAGGCTACATCTTAATTCTTTATTTTATAAACACCAATCAGTAGCTCTCATGACACGCTTATGCATGATAAAACAGTACTTTATATTGAAGCATTCGGGAAAAAAAGTGTGTGTGTGTGTGTGTGTGTGTGTGTGTGATTGGGGGGGATCCCATTAGAACGGCATCTCATAGCAAATCTGTGATACACTGTGCATGTAACAATAAACGCTCAAGCCTGATATGATCTAAAAGGAAATAAGTACACATTCCATTATGTAAAGGGATTCAGTAGTGTGGTGTGTAAGGAACTGCGATCCAGCATGCGAAAAGAGGCTGAAAACGCAGCACCCAGTCACGGCTATGGCTAGAATTAGCTGAAATTGGATCAACTGAAATAGTTCCATAATTCAAAATTTTAACATCTTATCTTCAGTTTTCCGAAGTGTTATCATGTCTTTTAGTTTAAAGTACTCTGAAAAGGAATTCTTTCTTGTGAAAAAAAATTCTGATTTCATGAGCTCATTATCTTACTCGTTTAAAATATATTTACAACTTTCAAACACTAATTTTGAAAAGAAAACTGTGATAGATATTTTTTGTATGTTGATCTATAAAACTTTGAACTTTTAAAATAAGTTAAATTAAGAACTCACGATGAGTCATTTCTGAACGACGAGTGTACAATCTAATATAATCCAGCAATTGTTAGGAAATGTACTGAAAGCTCTGTGAATTCGCAGAATGCTGGAATGACCAAGCTGTAAACAACTGAACGGGCAATTAAACGAAAAAAACAAATAAACAAAGGAATAGTTCTGTCAGGCTTTGATAGCTTGGATGTTAACTATGATTGTCTTAAAACGTATTTCTTTGTATGATTTTGTTTTCTCATTTTAAGAGAAGGGAGGACACTTGTAATCTTGTTATCTTGGCAGTGAAGTTCGTGTGTTTTGCATTTGTGTACGATGAAGACAAAGAGAGGGACTTATTGTGTTTAAGCAAATATCATTTGTGAACAGAAACACAGAAACATGCTCTAGCATTGTGAACGCGTACTGACAGAAAAATAGAAATCGCTCTGCAAACATATTTTTCAAAGTTTGGTCTTCATAACCTAATCTGTTTTTCGTTCGATTTATTCAAAGCTAATTATCAGAATTTCAGACCTTTTTTCTGAGCGTGTAGTAAAAATCAATCCATGCACAAATAGAATGTTTGCGCACAGTTTTCATTGTAATTTTTTGTTTGTTTGTTTGTTGGATGGTGGTTTGTTTTGTTTTTTTGTTTTTTGTCAGTCGACAGCCACATAGTATATGGACTTTAAGTGAAAGGCAGACTAAGGACGACCTAGACTGACGTCGTGAAGGAGATTTTGACGTCGCATTACATTTCTTCTGCTTAGGCCATCCAGCGGGGCTGCTGAGCGTCAACTTTGTCTCTCTGCGACACTGAAAATTGTATAAGCGGACAGATGAAACAAAAAGACGGGCAGATATACAGACCGTCAACACTCGGAATCATTGACATTGGAATGTTTTAAGAGTTATTCTCCGCCGTAACGGAAAAAGGCAACAGATACAGTCATTTCTGAAAAAGATCGTTTAAAATATTACTTGAATCCATAAAAAAAAAATGTCGTACGTTACAAGGAACAAAATGACACTTGGAATGGAAGAAAACCCTACAACTTGTGAAATGCTCATGTTACCCAGCATAAAACATGTAGACAAACAACTGTTCTATAAGGTATTCATAGCTTAGTTGTTGATTACAACGTCTTGAAACAACATCGTGTCTGTGTTTGCATGTTACTGTTTCGTTTTGTACATGGTCCTTTCCTGTTCTGAAAAGAAGGAAGCCCGTTTGTAAGACAACTCTCTCTCTCTCTCTTCTCTTCTTCTTCTGTCTGTCTGTCTGTCTGTCTGTCCTGTCTCTCTCTCTCTCTCTCTCTCTCTGTGCATGCCTGTGTTTTTTAAATGTGCGTCATTCAGTGTGTATGTGTATCTGCGCACACGCACTTGCGCGTGCACACGTATATGCATGCATATGTGTCCATATCCAGTTCTGCCTAGTTTAATCCTATTTTAGTCCCACTGGTACTAAATCCACTGACCTTCTTCCATAAATCATCGATCGTCTTCTCCCTGAAATTCTACTTTTGGGTGATATTGTGTTAATAATTTACACACATTATCGTGTTTTCCCTGTTCTTTACCAGTGAAATGTTATTTACGACACCGTTCTTATTTACGATACCTTTCTTATTTACGACACCTTTCTCATTTTGCGACACTTTTGTTTAGAAACGATGTTATTTTCCAGATTATCATTATTCTCATTTGCATATTCATGCAAACGTGTGTGGTTTTTAGCACTAGTAATCTGCATTATAAAAGCTCATTACGTGGTTGTACCATCGTAACTTGAATAATTTTCCATCAACAAACAAATAAACAAACAAACAAACAAACAAACAAACAAACAAACAGACAAACAAACAAACAAACAAACAAAACAAAGAAAACCTACTCTCATGCATTTTTGTGTACTCGTAATTAGCACCCCCCCCCCCCCCCCCCCCCCAAAAAAAAAGTGGTGTTGTGTGTTTGAGTTTTTGTTGTTTGTTTTTTATTATCTGTTTGTCATTTACAGTTTAGATCAGAATGTTCGCTCGGAATAATCATTTGGAACGTTTAGGCAGCTTCTATAGTTGATTATTTTTCTCTTCACATGAAAATAAATAAGCAAGTAGACACATGCATGCATACATTTGCGCACACGCAATCATGCACACACACGTACACACACATTGAAGTAAAGGGTTACAGTACAGATTTTTCAGCTATGTGTGTATCTGTAGTTATCAAAAAATCATTTTTGAAAGAAATGATAACAATAAATCATTTGCATAGCGGAAACAGCTCATTTTATTGCGCTACACATAGCAACAACAACAACAACAGCAGCGACAACAACAACAACTAAAATGTGTGTATGTGAGAGTTCCATGGCTGTACCGTAATGCAGTATAAACATAGTCGGCTCACGCACACCAATGCAGTATAAACTAAGGTAATCAAAAATAGCTACAGATCAAATACAACATACATACATACATACATACATGCATACATGATATACGTACATACATACATACATACATGCATACACACATACATGCATACATACATACATACATACATACATACATACATACATGCATACATGCATACATACATGCATACATGCATACATACATACATACACACATTCATGCATACATGCATACATGTATACATATACACATCTATGCATGCATGCATGCATGCAAACAGACATAATAATAAATTGCTTTTATATAGCGCTATTCTCTGCATACAGACTCACTGCGCTATCATACCAATCATAAAACATACTATCCTACAGCAACACAATAGTGTACATAATACCTTACTATCACATAAGCATACTCTCTTACACAAATTAAAAATATGTTAATATATATATATACATACACACACACACACACACATATATACACATATATACACATACATATATAGATACATACACACACACACATACACACACATACATCACACCCACTCATAAATTATACTATCTTACAACAACATGACTTAAACAGTACATATCATATACCTTAGAAATCATACAATAATCAACAGCATTAGCGCAAAGAATACAATCATTTAGACAGTGGGAATTTCAAATGCTTTCACAAACAGGTGGGTTTTGAGTTTTGCTTTAAAAGAAGCAAGTGTGCTTTCCCTTCTAAGGTCGACCGGCAGTGAATTCCAGAGGCGAGGTGCAAGATAATGAAAGGAGCGCTCACCAGCAGTTCTAAGATTACACTTTGGAATTTTAAGCAGCTTTTCATTCGATGACCTGAGGGCCCGAGATGGTGTATATGAGCATAATGCATTAGACAGGTATGATGGCAGAGTGCCTTCAAAGTGGCGGTATGCCATAGTGTAAATTTTATACTGGCAGCGATAGCTGACAGGAAGCCAGTGTAGCTTTTGAAGTATTGGAGTGATGTGGTCACGCTTCTTCTTCTTCATAATAAGGCGTGCAGCACTTGCCTGAACTCTATCGAGGCGTTTCATTTCATCTTTAGGTAGACCTGCCAGTATGGAGTTGCAGTAATCTAACCGAGAGGTGACCAAGGCCAGAACAAGTTTGGTAGCAGCTTCGTTAGAAAGATAGCGACGGATTGATGCAATACGTCGAAGCTCAAGGAAGGAAATGCGGCATATACTGCTAATGTGATCATGCATTGAAAGTGCCTGATCGATCTTGATGCCAAGATATTTGACTGTGGGCTGAAAAGGGATGTCACTTCCATCAATGTGTGCAGAATTACTGCCGATCAAACGAAGACGGGAGAGCGCACCAACAGGCATAAATTCGGTTTTGTCGGTGTTAAGTTTGAGGCGATTACTGGTCATCCATGATAAGATGTCAGTTACACAAGCCTGAACACATGATTGAACATCAACAAAAGAATCTGGGTCTGAGCATTTGGACAGCTGGGTGTCGTCAGCATATTTATGAAATTGACATGAATGAGAAGAAATAACATCAGATAGTGGTTGAGTGTACAGTGTAAACAAAACAGGCCCAAGGACAGAGCCTTGAGGTACTCCACAGACAAGGGGGGATGGATTAGATAGAATACCATCAACAATGACTGAATGAAAACGATCATAAACATATGAGGTGAACCAGTCAAGAACAGCGCCTTTGATACCGTAAGTTACTTCCAATCTTTTGAGCAGTATGGAATGGTCCAGCGTATCGAATGCTGCTCTGAGGTCCAACAATGCGACCAATGATACCAGTCTGTTATCCGCATTGACTAGTAGTTCGTTGAGGACACTCAGTACAGCAGTCTCTGCGCTGTGACCCTTCCTGTAAGCTGATTGATGGACTTCAAGCAAGGAATTTTTGTACAGGTGTTCCTGTAGCTGCTTTAGCACTACCCTCTCAAGCACCTTTCAAACAAAAGGAAGATTAGATACAGGCCTATAGTGCTTGAGTTCATTTGGATCAAGACCAGGTTTCTTCAAGAGTGGATTGACAATGGCCTGTTTGAATGAATATGGAACAACACCTGCAAGAGAGAGCTATTGATGATGGTAGTAATCACTGGCACAAGATATGGCAGACATTGTTTTAATAGGGTAGTTGGAATTGGGTCAAGGGAGCAACTTTTGCTAGGCATGGCTAAGATTGTCTCTTCAATTTCTTTCTCTGATACGGGGCTAAAATCTGTGAAAAACGGGCCATCATAAACAGAAAATGTGGGTGCTCAGATGATAGTAAGTCAAGGTCATCGCAGATACGTTTGATCTTGTTGGAAAAGAAATTTGAAAACTGTGATGGCAGTTTCCTTCGTATTATGTTGTTAGGCAGTGTGGTGGCCTTCGATCTGCCAAGTAATTCATTGGCAGTGGAGAAAAGCTGCTTGTTAGAGGAACATGAAGCGATTTTGGTTGAATAAAATTGTTCCTTGGCCTGTCGGATTGCATAACACACCGAACGTCTTTCTTGTGTGAAAATCTGTCTGTGGACAGTAAGGCCAGTGCGTCGCCACTGTCTCTCAGCGCGTCGTCTCTTTCTTCTGGCATCCCGTATTTCATCCGAAATCCAAGGGGCTGAGGGGCGATCACATACACGCCTGGTAACAGCAGGGGCATGGCGGTCTAGAACCTTCTGGAGGGTCTCGTTGAAGGTGCCAACTAGGCTGTTGAGATCTGGGCTGGCATGCAGTCTGTCAATATTGTTGATGGCAGCATTCATATCATCTTGAAAATTAGGCAGTGATATGTTTTTAAATTTTCTGGATGTCACTGTACGGGTTTGATGGGGAGGTGTTTTAACTGAAAGCGTACAGTCAAGAGCATCATGATCAGAGAGACCAGCAGCAATACATGGGTATAGGCAGCTCAGGGACAGCAAGCTGCCCTCAGTGCGTGCTACCGCCCAATCAAGTATGTTGCCACGTTTGTGTGTGGGCTGATTAACAAGTTGTATTAAACCATGATCAGACAACAAAGTCTTGATCTTCTTCACTCTGGGGTCACTGCTGTCATTATAATGAAAATTAAAGTCACCAAGAATGGAAAAATCACATTTGGAGTTGGTGAACATAGATAAAAGTTCTGAAAAATCATCAAAAAACATAGTCTTTCAGCTGGTTCGTTTTTGGATTTGGAGGTGTGCGATACAAACACACACATGAGGCATTTACGTGATCCAAAGATAGTTTTAACTCAACAGCATCAAAACAAGAATTGGGAAAGAAAAGTTGCTTGAGTGTGATCATGCCAGACAAACACTTCCGCACAACAACACCTATTCCACCACCTCGTTGACCGGTACAGCGAAGAAAAGAATGAAAAGTGTATCCAGAAGGGGTTAAGTCATGGATGTAGCTCTCGTCACCTTCGGAGTAAAGCCAGTGTTCAGCCAACAACAGTACATCAATTTTGTTATCAGTAATGAGATCATGAATGTCAGTGGTGATTTGACGACATGACTGGGCGTTAAGGAACCACAGTTTTAGACCACGGCGTTTCAGTTGTCTGTTTGGACGATGGTAACACTTTCTAGGCAAATTCACGCCCAGGCCTACATACATACATGCATACATTATACATACATACATACATACATACATACACATACATACATATACATACATACATACATACATACACATACATACATACATACATACATACACATACATACATACACATACATGCATACATCTATACACATACATACATACATACAACATACATACATACATACATACATACATACATACATACATACTACATACCATACATGACATACATACATGTCAGAAATAGGTTGGTACAGCTATGAGCTAATTTATACTAACTGTCGATCAAGTTGTTTTTATAAAAAGGCAGTGTGTCAGAAATAGAATGAAAAATAACACCATCGTGGACAGAAAGATTATCACGTAACATATGAATCAAGCAAATGCGGAAACTCATTCATGAACACTGTTTGACAGCATATTTGTTTTGATGGTTTGTGGGCGATGGATAGACAAAAGGACAGATAACTGAGTTTTCATGGTGATAACGCACTTCACAGATTTCTTGGTTTAAATTCAAAGTTCCTTGTGGATATTTTGACATAAGGAGAAAGACTGCCTCCATAATTATAGTCACGAATATCGAATACGGTCCGAAAATGTTCAGTGTACAGATAGGAATATTCAAAATTATTGAAAGGTTTACCTGAAAATATATTTTCTACTGAAGACACATTCTAATGAAATTTAGGACATATGTGGAATTAAATTTTATCCCTTCGAAACTTCACTAAAATCAGCCATAGTCAAGGTAACGACAAACACAAACATTTTCACCTGTCATCATCATCATCATTTTCGTCGTCGTCGTCGTCGTCGTCATCATCATCATCATCATCATCATCATCACCGCCGCCACCACCATCGTCATCATCGTCGTCGTCGTCATAATAATAATAATAATAATAATAATAATAATAGTAATAATAATTACAATATTTATATAGCGCAAAATCTTGATGAAATCAAATCTCAGCGCTGGAACACACACACGCACGCACGCACGCACACACACGCACGCACGCACGCACGCACGCACGCACGCACACACACACACACACACGCATGGCTATAAATGGGGAGAAAGAATAAAAGCAATGGAAAATTATAGAGAGCATATTATATACAAGTATATATTACAATGTGATTCCCCTCCGATTGGAGACAGGCTGCAGAGGGGGTTGAGTGAAAAGGTGAGTTTTGAGAGCGGACTTGAAGGAGACAAAAGTAGGTTGCTGACGGACTGAGAGAGGAAGTTTGTTCCAGGAGAGTGGACCAGAAACACAGAAGGCTCGTGGACCATAGGTATTGAGCTTAGTGCGTGGAAAGCGAAAAGTCAGAGGATCGGAGGCAGAGCGGGGGGTACGTGAGGGAAGATAGATCTCAAGTAGGCTTGACAGGTAATCGGGGGCTGCGTTATTGAGGCTTTTGTAGCACATGGTGTCTAGTTTGTACTGTATGCGCTTTGATACAGGGAGCCAGTGAAGTTGTGCCAGGAGAGGAGATATGTGGTCAGCTTTTTTCTTTTTGAGAACAAGGCGTGCAGCATTGTTTTGAATGCGCTGTAGGATGTGAATGGTGGAGGCAGGAAGACCAGACAGGAGTGAATTGCAATAGTCAATGCGAGACATTATGAAGGAGAGAACGAGTTTTGCAGTTGTTTCGACAGAGATACTTCCTGATCAGGCTTATACGATGGAGGTGATAGTAGCAAGATCTGGCAGTTTGAGAAACAAAGTTCTTCATGGAGAGGGTAGAGTCAATGCAGACACCAAGGTTTTTAGCTGAATCAGAAATTGAGACTGATGTGTTACATAATGGGAGAGAAAGAGGAGGCAGCTGAGAAAGTTTCTGACGGGTGCCAATGAAGATAGCTTCTGTCTTGTCGTCGTTAAGCTGAAGTTTATTGTATGTCATCCAGTTCTTAATGTCCGAGTAACACTCAGTGGTGCGAGTCAAGAAGCGCTGTATAATTATTGTCTGGTGTGTCACTGTCTTGAAGTTGGGTGTCATCAGCATAGAAGTGGTGTTTTATAGAGTGGGAGTTGATGATGGTGGACAGGGGGGAGGTGTAAAGAGTGAAAAGAACAGGGCCAAGGACAGATCCTTGTGGAACACCACAGGTCAGGTATGCAGGTTGAGAGTAAGTGCCATTGACGAGAACAGTTTGTTTTCTGTTTGATAGATATGAAGTGAACCAGGTGAGAGCAATGTCAGAGATGCCAAAAGTATGATGAAGTCTAGAAAGGAGAATACCATGATCAATGGTATCAAAGGCTGCAGACAGATCAAGGAGTGTGAGGAGAGAGACTTTGCCAGTATCAGTTGCAAGGAGGAGATTGTTGAGAATGTGTAGTAGGGCAGTTCCAGTGCTATGGCACTGGCGGTAGGCTGACTGGAAAGGATTGAGGAGATTGTTGGCAGACAGGTGAGAGTTCAGCTGGTTGAGGACAACTTTTTCAAGGAGTTTTGACAAGAAAGAGATATTAGAGATAGGCCGGTAATTTTTCAGTTCATTTGGGTCTAAATTGTATTTCTTGAGGAGAAGGTGAACAATAGCAGACTTGAAAGAATCTGGGACAGTTCCAGTTTGAAGAGAAGTGTTGATGATGTCAGTGATGAATGGGAGGAGAGTAGGGAGACAGTCGGAGTAGAGAGAACCTGGAAGAGGATCCAGTTCGCAGGTTTTGAACGACATGGATCTGATTGTGTTGAGAATTTCTTCTTGTGAGACTGGGGTAAAAGTAGTAAGAGGTGTGCCAGAGAAGGAAGGGTCAGGTGGGCATGGTTGACAGGGTGTCCTGTCAAGCCTGTCACGAAGAGTTTGTATTTTGGTGGTGAAATGGGAGTTCTTCATTTGTGTGTTTTGTTGGGAGAGGTAAATCTTTTCGTGTGCCAAGGAGATGATTCATGGTTGTAAAGAGTTCTTTTGAAGAAGAGGCATTCAGGATTTTGGTTTGGAAATAGCTTGTTTTTGCTGATGCAGTGAGGGTGGATACTTTTGTTTTAGAGGCTTGGAAATGTTGCCTATGTACAGTGAGTTTGGATTTGCGCCAGCGGCGCTCTGCTCTGCGGCGGCCACGTTTTGCACGGGCAATCTCATGAGTGAGCCAGGGGGTAGGGGGGCGGTCAGGTAAAAGACGGGTTGTGGCTGGAGCATGAGTGTCCAGAAGATGGTGGAGAGTATTATAGAATTCATCGGCAAGGTTATGTGACTTTTCAAAAAGGAGACGGGAGGCATCAGATGAAAATGTGGAGAGGTCGATAGATTTGAGATTGCGTCGAGTCACTGTGTGCGTGGTACGGGAAGGAGGAGAAATGTCAAGAGAACAGAGAATTGCAGAGTGGTCAGATGGAAGGGCTGAAGTTAGACGGGTAGAAAGAACTAAGCAGTTGTCAGTAGCTGAATTGTGGTGATCACGATAAATGATCCAGTCAAGAATGTGACCTTTTTGATGGGTTGGTTCAGAAATGTGTTGAGTCATATTGTGATTGGACAGAGAGTTGATGATATGTCTTGTGTCATAACGGTGAGTGTTATAGTGGACATTGATGTCACCTAGAATGATGAGATTTCCAGGTAAGAGGCAGTAGTAGTCAAGTAGTTGGTCAAAGTCAGAGAGAAACATGGATGTGGTGAGCTTGTTTGCAGAGCTAGGTGGAGGTCGATAGACACAGGAGAAGGTGATGGGGTGAGGGGTGGATTGGAAGGACACTTCAACGTGCTCGAAAGAAGGATGGGAGAAAGGCAGAGACTGCGAGAAAGATAGGCGGGAATGGAGTGAGTCGTTGTAGAGGATGGCGATACCACCACCTCGGGATGAGCGACGGAAAGAAGCAAGCCTGTAACCACTCGGAGTGAGAATCGCATGTATAGGTTCATGACCAAGGGGGTTAAGCCATGTTTCGGTGATAAAAGCAATGTCAACATGCACATCTGCGATGAAGTCAGCAATGACATCCGCTTTGCCATCTTTGCATGTTGACTGAGCGTTAAAAAGGCATAGTTTTAGTTTATCAGAGTCACATGGCGGTGGCCGAGGTGGAGATGAAGGCAGCACCGACGGGACAGAAGATGAAGGCGACACCAGCTGGGCAGAAGATGAAGGCAGCAACGACGGGACAGAAGACGAAGGCGGCATCCGCAAGACAGAAGATGGAGGCGGCACCAGCGGGACACAAGAGAAAAAAGGCAACAGCGGACAGAAGATGAGGGCAGCGCCGGCGGGACAGAAGATGAAGGCGGCACCGGCGGGACAGAAGATGAAGGCGGCACCGGCGGGACAGAAGGTGAAGGCGGCACCGGCAGGACAGAAGGTGAAGGCGGCACTAGCAGGACAGAAGGTGAAGGCGGCACCATCAGGACAGAAGGTGTAGGCGGCACCATCAGGACAGAAGGCGAAGGCGAAGATGGCAGAGGAGGAGACGAAGTCTGCAGCAGCAAGGTCGAGGGCAGGGGCAGTGGAGGAGACGATGAAGCATCGTCGTCATCATCATCATCATCATCATCATCATCATCATCATCATCATCATCATCATCATCATGTGTTCTGCCTCGTGGCGTTGGCGACCATGGCCCTCAATACTAATCTACCTTTCGTCGCTGCAGGTTCTTCTCCCACCCTTTCTGTCTTCATCTACTTCGCAAAACCCGTCCAGTATTTTCTCCCTGGGTCTACTTGGTGCTCTTTTTCTTTCCAGCTTTTCTGCTGTGATTACTTGTTCAGATTTCTCTTGCGTCATCAAATGTCCCTAGAAAAAAGATGTTGCTTGTCTGTTCATAATCATCTTCGTTAGTGTTCTGTTTGTGTTTATCTCTTTAAAGACTGTCTCCTTTGTTTTCTTTGCTGTCCAAGGAACTGTTACCGTTCTTCCGAGAAACAACATTTCAACTGCCTTAATCTTATTCTGACATTGAGTATTGATTTTTCACGCTTTGCATCCGTATAACAATATTGGTGTTACATAAACTGAAGAACTCTCTTTCTGATATAAATTGGAAGGCATTCGTTGGTAAGAACGATTTTCATCATCTAAATACTGTTTTAGCTTGGCCAGCTGTACTGGATATTTCTAATGTGCATCTGTGTCGGCGTGTATTTCTTGGTCGCATACAATCAACATAGGATATAATACAATCAACGTAGGATATAATACAATCAACGTAGAATAAAATACAATTAACGTAGGGTATAATACAATCAACGTAGGATATAATACAATCAACGTAGGATATAATACAATCAACGTAGGATATAATACAATCAACGTAGGATATAATACAATCAACGTAGGATATAATACAATCAACGTAGGATATAATACAATCAACGTAGGATATAATACAATAACGTAGGATATAATACAATCAACGTAGAATAGAATACAATCAACGTAAGATATAATACAATCAACGTAGGGTGTAATACAATCAACGTAGGATATAATACAATCAACGTATGATTTAACACAATCAAATCAACGAAGGGTACAATACAATCAACGTAGGGTATAATACAATCAACGTAGGGTATAATACAATCAACGTAGGGTATAATACAATCAACGTAGGGTATAATGCAATTAACATAGGGTATAATACAATCAACGGACAGTATAATACAATCAACGTAGGGTATAATGCAATCAACATAGGGCATAATACACTCAAGGAAGGGTATAATACAATCAACGTAGGGTGCAATACAATCAACGAAGGGTACAATGCAATTAACATAGGGTATAATACAATCAACGGACAGTATAATACAATCAACGAAGGGTATAATACAATCAAATCAATGTAGGGTATAACACAATCAACGTAGGGTATAACACAATCAACGTATGGTATAATACAATCAACGTAGGGTATAATACAATCAACGTAGGGTATAATACAATCGACGGACAGTATAATACAATCGACGGACAGTATAATACAATCAACGTAGGGTATAACACAATCAACGTAGGGTATAATACAATCAACGTATGGTATAATACAATCAACAAAGGGTATATTACAATCAACGTAGTATATAATACAATCAAATCAATGTAGGGTATAACACAATCAACGTAGGGTATAATACAATCAACGTATGGTATAATACAATCAACGAAGGGTATATTACAATCAACGTAGTATATAATACAATCAAATCAATGTAGGGTATAACACAATCAACGTAGGGTATAATACAATCAACGTGGGGGTATAATACAATCAACGTGGGGGTGTAATACAATCAACGTGGGGTATAATACAATCAACATAGAGTAAATACAGTCAACGCAGTGCCTGGCATCAGTTACAAAACGTCTAACTATAATGGAGCGCTATATTGCATTGTTCTGTTGAAAAACGTGAAGAAAAATAAAGTACTCATATATCGGCTGTTTTTTAACCGTTTTAAACAAAATCTTAATCATCCGTTCGCTAAAACATCGTTTGTGACCATGTGTGTGTGTATTTATCTATGAATTGTTCTCAAGTATTATGTATAATATCTACATTCATATATTTCATGAACACACACACACAACACACACACACACACACACACACACACACACACACACACACACATACACACACACACACACACATACACACACAACACACACACACACACACACACACACACACACACACACACACAACACACACACACACACACACACACACACAAACACGTGAAAAGATTGCAGCTTGGCTTAGCCATCTTACTTTGTTTTGCTTTGTCCTGTTTACTTTTCATTTCTTTTGTTTTGATTTTGTTTGTTTGTTTGTTTGTTTGTGATTAAACAAAACAGAGTACTACTCCGACTCCCGCATATACAAGTTCTTATAAAATTTCCTTTGGGATTTGTTTCTATTTCTTCGTAAAAGCCGGCCTTTGTTTCATTGTGTTTTGTTTGTTTGTTTGTTTGTCTGTTTTTGTGCATTTTAATTTGTTTGTTTTGTGTTTTTTTTTATCTTGCTATTACTCCTATTATTTCTTGCTGTATTATCTTCTGTGTCTTGCCTTTATGTTATGTTCACCTTTGCTTGCCTGTTCGTTGGATGTTTTTCCTGCTCCACCACCACCCATCCCACCTTATGTGCGTGCGTGTGAGTAGTGAGTGAGATAGAGAGAGAGAGAGGAGTGTGTGTGTGTGTGTGTGTGTGTGTGTGTGTGTGTGTGTGTGTGTGTGTGTTTGTGTGTGTGTGTGTGTGTGTGTGTGTGTGTGTGTGTGTGTGTGTGTTGTGTGTGTGTGTAAGCGAATGTTACTATGATTTTAATTGGAAGGAAGCTCTGCGGATGGGAGAGAGAGAGAGACAGAGACAGAGAGAGAAGGAGAGAAGGAGAGATAGATTGATAGATAGGTAGATAGATAGATGATAGACAGATTGAGAGAGAGAGTCTGTCTGTCTGTCTGTCTGTCTGTGTTTCTCTCTATCTTTGTCTCTGTCTTTGTCTGTCTCTCTCTCTCTCTGTCTGTCTTTGTCTGTCTGTCTGTCTGTCTCTCTCTCTCTCTCTCTCTCTCTCTCTCTCTTTTCTCTTTCTTGGCTCTGTCTCTGTCTCTTTCTCTTCGCTTACTTTGTTAAATCTGTTTAAACACATCATTGAGGAGACAAACGATAGAGGAACAGAAGATCAAAGAAAGAGAAGAAGAGGAAGAATAAGAGGAGGAGAGGGAGAATGAAAAAGAAAAAGGAAAACAATAACAATAACAACGAAATTCAGGAACACCAGTTACGACAATATCATTAACAACAACAAGAAAAGCGGAACAAAAAGAAATTTGATTGTTGCAACCAACAAATAGGAGTTGAAAAAAGAAATAACGACGCATTGAACAATACATTGTAGAAACTGGACACTGACAGTTTCCATCCCTCTGGTAATGATTTGTTGTTGTTTTTTTAAATTTTTTATTTTGTGTTCTTTCTCAAACTCAATCAAACACACACACGCACACAACAACAACAACAACAACAAAGAAATTAAAATCAGGTCTGACATTGACTTTCCAAAACGAGCAAAAAACGTTTCATCACAAATTACAGCCGCAACTTACATATCAAACAATCCAACATAACTAAGGATGAAATAGCCGAGAAACCAACAATAATGCCTATCCCTACATGGGAAATGCTAAAGGCCACATTTGATCTCGATTATGCAGACGTTAAAAAAGATAATAATGTCAACATTACACTATCCACAGCTTGTGAACACATTGATGAAAAATACCCTACCCACCTCCACATTTTTACCCATGGGTCAGTCTTAGCAAATCAGAGCGCTGGAGCAGTCTTTTATGTTCCAAAATTTAACACTAAAGTCTTTTTTCATTGGGGCAAATGTATCTATATATACAGCAGAATTGGTCGCTGTTGTTCTAGCGTTGCATTATTTGATAAGCTCCGGCCTGTATTTCAAAGTAGTTCTCTTTGTTGATTCAAAATCTGTACCATATGCCTTACAGTCTTTTGATACAGACACAAGACCTGATTTAATTATTGAGGCGAATCATCTAATACACTTTTTAAAGATAAATGGTTCGGAAATCAGTTTATGCTGGGTGCCTTCTCGCGTTGGTCTTCACGGCAACAACGTAGTTGACAGAGCAGCTAAATCCGGTGCACTCCATTCTGAAAATTCCATAGAATTACATGTTAACACCTCAGTAAAAGAAGCTTACAACTCGCTAGAGTTAGCATCATGGATTCGATTTCATCAACATTTAAATGAAAAATTTGTCTCAAAAAAGAATCAAACTTTCAGTTCAAAATATCTGTAACAAATTGCAGTATTCCTCGTTATTTCACTTTGTAGATTAATTCTTACCACATATTTTCGTATTCAACTGAACGCTTTGAAAACAAAATATTGTAAAAAAAAAGTTTTACGTATTTGTGGTGAACAATTTACATTGTATCACTGTTTGATTTACTGCAGAAAGCTTCATTCCTTTTTACCAAAGATGTTGACACAGGAAAACTATCTTGAAACGCATTTTAAAGAAGTAATACCGGATCAAGTTTTGTTAGTTAAAATTTCAGAATCATTGGTTCACAGTCCTGTTAGTGGGTTACTTTAAGGTTATTATTATAACTATCTTTTTTTTTTTTTATACAGGCGCTGTATAACACTGCCAGCAGCGCAGTTCTCCTCAACAACCAGATAGGGGACTACTTCAAGACCACAGTTGGAGTCCGTCAAGGCTGCCTACTCTCTCCCGTGCTGTTCAATCTCTTCCTGGAGAACATCATGCGTGAAGCCCTCCATGACTTCCACTCCACTGTCTCCATCGGAGGAAGAACCATCAACAACCTGAGGTTCGCAGATGACATCGACCTGATGGGAGGCAGCAACGAAGAACTACAAGACCTGACCATGAGACTGGAAGAAAGTGCAGGTGCACACGGAATGGAAGTGAGCACAGAAAAAAGCAAAGTCCTGGTCAACAGCACAACCAACACCCATGCTGAAATCTACATGAACGGGCAACAGCTTGAAGAAGTGGACGCTTTCAAATACCTTGGCGCCACTCTCACCAAAGACGGTCGCTCTACAACAGAAATCAAGACCAGACTAGCGATCGCAACAGCAGCAATGGTAAAGCTAAACAAGATCTGGAAGAGCAGAGAGATCGGCTTTCCATCGAAGATGAAGCTGTACAAGTCCCTGGTGCTCCCCATCCTGCTGTATGGATGCGAGAGCTGGACCATGACAGCAGAGACCACCAAGAGAATCCAGACGTTTGAAACTAAATGCTTCAGGCGCTTGCTCGGGATCTCTTGGCAAGATCGGAAGACAAACGACTTTGTGTGGAGCCAAATAACAACACTCGCAGGCCCACAAGAACCCCTCCTGGCAACAGTCAAGAACAGGAAGCTGTCGTGGTTCGGGCATGTCACACGCCACAACTCACTGCCCAAAACGGTCCTCCAGGGTACACTGGGAGGCGGCAGACGAAGGGGACGACAAGCCAAATGCTGGATGGACAACATCAAAGAATGGACCAGGTTGGATGGCCCCACGCTGGTGCGACAGGCGGAGGACAGGACCGATTGGCGACGGCTGGCTTCAAGAGTGTCTCTCATCTCTCCTCTACGCCCATCACGGGCAGGAGAATGATGATGATGATGATGAATACCGGATCAAGTTTTGTTAGTTAAAATTTCAGAATCATTGGTTCACAGTCCTGTTAGTGGGTTACTTTAAGGTTATTATTATAACTATCTTTTTTTTTTTGTCTTGTTTTTATGACGATTTTTATTTTACATTATTGATGTTAAAGTTGTTCTAGTTTCATTTCTTTGTTCATCTATACCCTTTTTCTTAAGACCTTGCCGCTTCCTTTTAATTTTTTTCCCGTCTCTTACTATGTTCCCCTCTGTCCCCTCCCCTTCCCCCTCCCCCCTGATTTCATCCCCCATGCCATTTTCCCCGTCTAATATCACTCATAGTGAAAAAACGTTAAATCAAGGAACGAACGAACACACACACACACACACACACACACACACACACACACACACACACACACACACACACACACACACACACAGACACACACACACACACACACACACACACACACACACACACACATCTTCAGCGTTAGCAATGGTACTTGTTTTATGTCGATCCTAGTGAAAGTATTTCTACATGTGTTTGTTCCTGGACTTTATGAGTGAACACAGATTTTTCATCATTATGTCAATAATTATGTACCATATTTTGGTGGTGCTGGATAGTTTGGATACGGATGCATGTATTTTGGTTTTGGTGAGATTTGGAGAGGCACAATAAGAGAAAATGTGAAAATACCAAAAAAAATAAACTCTGATTCCTTGGCCATCTTATTGTTTCAGTCTCTTTCAACTTCTTCTATCTACTTCTATCAAAAATTATGTTTGCTCCTTACGTTTTCTCTTTCTCTATTTCAATTGTCTCTTTAGACATTTCACTTTGTTTTATTAGCTGGTTACGATTAGGCCAAAAGAAAAATGAAAGTGGAATGGGTGCTCGATAATGACGAGGTTAAAACCAATTTGTGATTCCCTTCATCACCTTCTGTGTTTTCTCCCTTAGTGAAGAGTGATTGGGACCCCGCACTAAAGAACTGTTCACTAAATTTATCCAGTCTTGTTGACTGTGTGCCACAGCCTGGGTCTCTGCAAATGTGTGTGTGTGTGTGTGCGTGTGTGGTGTGTGTGTGTGTGTGCGTGTGTGTGTGCGTGTGTGTGTGTGTGTGTGTGTGTGTGTGTGTGTGTGTGTGTGTGTGTGTGTGTGTTGGTCCATTTGCAATTTTGTCGGTCCATCTGTCCATAACTAACTAACTAATTAACTAACTCACTAACTAACTAACTAACCAACTAACTCACTAACTAACTAACTAATTGACTAACTAATTGACTACCTAACTGGCTAACTTCCTAACTAACTTCCTAATTAACTGACTGACTGACTAACTAACTAACTAAATAACTAACTAACTAACTAACTAACTAACCAACTAACTAACATAACTAACTAACTGCATTGTAGATCTAGCACTGAATGGAGAGGAAGTGAATATAGGTTTATCTGATACGACCAGGAAGGGATGAAAAACAGAGGGTGGCGGCCTGGTCCTTGTTGGTGGCGTTATGTGGGCAGTCTCCTCTTCGGTTTTTCACAGACAAGCTGATAGATTTACCTCTCTGAAATCCTAGCCAGGACACTCGCTCCTTTAAGGTTGGATGCAGTTCGTCCTGGCTGACTTAGGTGTAGTTGGTAGTTTTGCAGGTTGTCTAGGTTGATGTAAATGACGTTCGCTGTCGTTAGCATTGTTTTCGTCAGGGTGTTCACAAGGTCCCTTTTAACCCTGTCACTCCCGCACCCTATCCACAAATTGCAAAAACTTAACCCTTTGACTTCCTCACCCTATCCACCAGCTTCCTGCAGGAAGCTGGTGGATAGGGTGAGGAATAAAAGGGTTAAGTTTTTGCTTTGCTAGCATGGTCGAAAATGCGGAAAGAGTGGTGGACAGGGTGCGGGAGTCAGAGAGTTAACGTTGAGGTGTCTGTTTCAGTCAGGTGCCACCTGACTCAGGACTATCTTAGCTTTAGGAAACTTGAGTGTTGATTGTTTTTACACATGTTTCTAGATTTGAGCTGCATTCTGCAGACTCTTTTCGTGTTACATCTGTTACCCCAACTCATGAAAAGAACATAGTCAGGTTCGGGTGAGAGCTGTTGTTGTGACTGTTTGATAATTGTGTTACACTAAGAGGAAGAAGATAAGAATAAAAAACAAAAAGAAGAAAACGAAGAAGAAGACAAGGACGAAAGAAAAAACAAAAGGAGGAGGAGAAGAATTAGAACGAGGTAAAGAAGTATAAGGAGAACAACAACAACAGCAATAACATTAACAACAATGGGAAACAAAGAGAAAGTCGATCATTGCGATAAACAACAACAAACAATGAGGAAGGAAACAATGAATGGTAATGCACTCAAATTGAATCGTTGAAACTGAAGGCAGGCATTGTCCATCGCTATAAACTGCAAACTTTCTTTCCTTTTCTAGTTTTCTAACCTCATTCACAAACAATTACACTGCTTTTAGAGGTGATTTGTTTTGTATCAATGGAAGTCAAGCAGCGTCTGCTTGCTGCCTTATGTCTATGGTTATTGTGTGAACAAAGGCATTTCGGCCATTTGTTAGTGAACCTTTAGCAAATGTTGCTGCCCCTCAGTGTTTTCCTTACACATATGTAGCATGGGTTTAGCTCGTTTTTTCCGATTGAACTTACGAAAAGAAGTCTCTAGAGGTAATAAAAGGTACTAACAATTGTCTGTTTAACCTTTCGTTTCGGTTAAGAAACAGTTACGATAAGACCACTCTAAGAATAAGTGGGATAGCTGGGAAAACTTAGCAATGAAAGAGTCAGATCTTATTGGAACACTTAAACGACATTGCAGTTCGGCATAATTCAGTGGTACTCACAAGTCAAATGTCAGACACTTAACACATTCCGTTTAGGATTGTTTAAAAAGCCCTTGTTTTGCAATGTTTGCCTATGTCAAAGAATTAACCTTGTGTGTAGTTTTCTTTCTCTGTTATCTATCTATCTATCTATCTATCTATCTATCTATCTATCTATCTATCTATATTCTATCTATCTATCTATCTATCTATCTACCTGTATGTTTATCTATCTGTCTATCTATCTGTCTGTCTATCTATCTATATATCTGTCTATCTATCTGTCTATCTATCTGTCTATCTATCTGTCTGTCTATCTATCTATCTATCTGTCTATCTATCTGTCTATCTATCTATCTATCTAACTATCTATCTGTCTGTCTGTCTGTCTGTCTGTCCATGCATCGATGCATCCATCCATCCATCCACCCATCCATCCATCCATCTATCCGTCTACCTATCTTTCTATCTGGCTGGCTGTCTGTCTGTTTTCTGCATTACCTGAAAGCGAAAAGGCTTTCCCCCCACTACTCCACCCGGTCTTTGTCTCTGTCTCTTTATCTGTCTGTCTGTCTGCCGTTCTCTATATGTGCGAGGTTATGTGTTTTACAATCTCGGTTACGGTAAGGAGACAACATTACAAGAATAGAAGAAAACCCAATAGCAGAAGAGGATCACAGGAGATATTAGTGGAAGAAAAACAACAAAATAGCAGAAGAAGAATACTGAAAAAAATCGATGTAATCATTAACGTTAATGATAAAAAAGAAAGAAGCACCTGTTATAACTATTGGCGTGTGAAATAAAATTATGCAAATTGAAACAAGACATTCTCCATCCCCATCGTAGTTACTGTTTTTCTTTTTGCGTTGTTTCTCGAACCTAGTCAAACGGGCGCACGAGCACGCGTGCGTGCACACACAACACAACACACACACACACAGACAGACAAGCAGACACACACGCACACGCACACGCACACGCACAGTTACTCCTCTCACTTTTAATGGACCTCGTTTTGTAACAATCAGAGTCAGGTTGTATAGAGACATATCTGTCTGTCTGTATTAAATCTATGAACATTTTTTTTAGTCAGTTCATGAATGAACCTGTCCTACATTTTGGTGTCTGTCAGTGGTTTAAGTTACAAGTGTATAAGTTGTCTTTTCCCAAAATTTGTATTATTGTTATAATCATCATTCATTCATCATCATCATCATCATCATCGTCAATTATTATTTATTATTATTATTATTATTATTCATTAGTATTTTAGATATTAATATTATTGGGGAAAATGTCGCAAGATGTAAGAAAATCAAACAACAAACAAGCAAAAAAGGAAGTGTCAATATACCATTGACCATTCTATTGTTACAGTCTACTTCTGTAAGTGATGTGGAATGAATGTAAGTAAGTAAAGCGGCTTCTGTGATACGAGATGTAAGAAATGTAGGTATGACTTTTAATTTTACGGGAGTGTTCTTTCCCCCTCTACAACTATGTCAAAGGTTAGGGGCTAGTCGTTTGCATGAGAAAAAAAAAATCGAAGTCCTGTGAAGCATGTATTGAGAACACGTAACATATCCCACATCAACAAGAGTTGTCTTTGGCAAAATTCTGTAGGGAAAAAATCTGTTTTCATCTTCTCCTTGTAATTCTGTTGACTAGTCTCATTCTGATCCTGTTCAGGGTCCTTGAAGGTGGCGTCTTCTCATAGTTGCTGAGCTACGTGAAGGCCAATACTGTCCTTGAATCTTTTTGATCAAGGCCATTGTACAGTAACTCTTCTGTTAAAAGTTTGTAAACGATCTGCAGGCTTTCTATAGTGTCCAGGCTATTAATGCTGGATCATGCAGCAGGGTTTGGCACAACTGATTATAAACATCATGCTCTCCGGATTATTCTAACCGCGTTTAGCTGCCTCGACACTGTTCTCGGGTGTATGAGTTCATAGCTTTGTTGTTCATCTGGCTCTGTTGTCATCAGTGGCATCAAGTCAACTCCATCATTCTTGAACTACAATGTATGGTAGCCTTACAGGGATCGGCCTTGGGGAACGTTTTCTCTACAATGTACATTACCATACCATTTCTTGTCACAGCTGCAAGACTCTGCATTTCCCAAGAAACATTTCAAACAGTGCTAAAAGCCGTATAGACAGCATCGAAAACATGGCTTCTTGGATGAATGCAATTAAGCTGAAAACGAATGAGAAAAACCGTCCATCAGACAAGCAACAAACAAAGGAAAACAAACAAACAAACACACAAATAAACAAACAAAAGTCGATGTGGTGTACTGGTTAGTGCAACGGACTACCGACTGGAAATTTGTGGGTTCCAATCCCCATCAGCCTTTCCAAATATCATTGTGGGATTTTCCGGCTCTAAATGGCTCCTACCCAGAGTTGGGCTTGCTATGGGCTCATTGGTAAGACTGGGGCCACAGAGTCGAGAGGCTCATCCACTTCACGGATGTGTCATTGAGAGTGTTGTTCAAATCTTCTGACCAGCACTGCATGTGTCTGTATTTCTCGGTCCTGGTTGACGCAGGATATATTATGATAGTAAGCGTAGAGTCACGCAGTCTCAGTCCTAGATGGAACCCCATAGCATCATGATTATCATCCTTGTCGACATCATCATCGCGTTGTCAACACTGTGCCAGCTTCTATGGCGTAGAAAAGGGGACGATAAAGAAAAAAGGTGAGCGCAAAGGTAAACTCCCTGAGTGCGATGATCCATTAAACATTAAAAAAAAAAAACAACCAAAAACCAAACAAACAAAAAAACACACACGCACACAGAAAGACACACGGGCACAAGCGCGCGCGCACACACACACACACACACAGACAGACACACACACACACAGACACACACATACACAAACACACAAAACACACACACACACACACACACAACACACACACACACACACACACACACACACACACACACACACAACACACACACACACACCACACACACCATAGAAACAAAGGCTCACAACTCGTGTCCTCAGGTACGAAATCTAATTTCAAGAAAGTGAGTTTAACGGCCATGGTTATTTTAGATTCACCTGTAGCGTTCACCAAATCTGCCGTGAACCTTCGTGTGTTCTTAGATGAACTTCCGCCCAAGGAAACTTTGACAGCTGTACAAAGTCCGATATCTTCATCTTCGGAGAAAAACAATCTACCAATTTATTTGCGTTGACGTCGAAAACAACTCGCTTGTGGCTTTCAATCTATCTAGATCAGAATACAATAACTCTCTTAGCCGGGCTTTCTGGTGAAAAGTTATCCGAATTTTAATTAAACGAAAACAGTCCAGCTCGGTATACCACGGAAGAGCAAACAGACCACACACACACACACACACACACACACACACGCACGCACGCACGCACGCACGCACGCACGCACGCACGCACGCACACACACACACACACACACGCACACATACACCGTAAACACACACACGCACACACACACGCGCACACACGCACACTCACGCACACACACTCACACCATAAACACACACACACACACACTCACAAACACACACACACACACACACACACACACACACACACACACACACACACACACACACACACACACACACACACACACACTGCGCGTTTAAAAAAAATGAACGAGACTTCTACCATCTGCTTGACAGCAATGTTCGGCAAAAAGAGCATTGCATATTTTATCAGACGAAGGCTATAATTATGTTCCCCGGTTAACTTTGCTGACGGCAGAATTTTGCAATCGAGGGTCAGTGAGTTCCTGACACATCCATTGTCTGTACATGTGGATTGATGTGTTCATGGTTTTGTCAAAAAACATGGATGATCAGATCAATCCATAGAAGATTTAAGCGTGTGAGTGTATGTGTGTGTGTGTGTGTGTGTGTGTGTGTGTGTGTGTGTGTGTGTGTGTGTGTGTGTGTGTGTGTGTGTGTGTGTGTGTGTGTGTGTGTGCGTTTTCCATGGACGAAATGGAGCAAAGAAACTTTCAGCCTCCCCCTCCCCCCCCACCCTTTCCCCAAGAACGAATTGGTTGCTCCAACGCCGTATACAAGGTTACAACAGAAACCCTTCCGTGAAACATAGTCCCCATCTTCCCACCAACACA
>CM060314.1:73484828-73504828 GCA_030674185.1 Monoplex corrugatus | reverse complement strand
CAGAAAAACATAGGAAAGGCAAAAAGCAGAAACAAATATGAAGAACAAGGAGAACAACAATTCTGCTACAATAGAAGAGCAAGACAACACGTTCTTTCACAGCAGTAAACATCAAAAGAGAGGAAAATAATATGATGATGGATTAAAATTAGATTGTAGAAATTGGAACCAGGCATTGTCTGTCAACATGACAATACTCATTTTTATTCCATGCGTTGCTTCTCTAACTATTCATAGATACATGCTCGAGAACTAGAACACACACACACACACACACACACACACACACACACACACACACACACACAAAACACACACCACACACACACACCACCACACGCACCACGCACACACACGCACCACACACACACACACACACACACACACACCACACACACACACACACACACACACACACACACACACACACATTGCGCGCACGCACGCACACGGGCAAGCGCAACGAGCATGATTTTGACATGGACTAATTGCGCTGCAGGAGTGTTGTTGTCGTCGTTGTTGTCGTTGTCATTGTCGTTGTCGTCGTCGTCGTCGTCGTCGTCATCATCATCATCATCATCATCACGCAGTTGCTTTCGCTTTTTAAACATATTTTTAACCACGCAATACTGCTTTAGTTGTCTGTCCCTGGACTACAACAAGAACTGTCATTGGAGTGATATTGATGCAGTCTCTAAAGTAACACTGCGCAGACTCTTACAGCCTGGGACGCAAAAGGGTTTGAGCTTTTCCTGAATCAGAGATAAAAGGAAAAGTGAAGAAAGGAAAAAGAGTGTAATTGGTGTGTACGCGAGCACTTGTATATATGTATATATTTCTTTGTTGTTGTTGTTGTTGTTGTTGTTGTTTGTTTCTGTTGTTGTTGTTGCTGTTGTTGTGTTGTTGCTATTGTTGTCGGCGTCATATTGTGTGGATATGGTGTGTATACAGAATGTTTGTATGTGTGTTTGTATCTGTGTGCGGAGTGTGCGTATATATGTATTATTTCTTTGTTGTTTTGTTGTTGTTGCTGTTGTTGTTGTTGTTGCTATTGCTGTCGACGTATATTGTGTGGATATGAGTGTGTATACATGAATCTTTGTATGTGTGTCTGTGTCTGTGTGCGGACGTGTGCGTAATATGTACATGTACATTTACCATTATTTGTTATTTCTCATTTCTTAATTCTTTATCTATCTGCATAATCTTTTTTTTTATTCATTATTTATTTATTTGTTTGTTTGTTTGTTTGTTTATCTGCTTCCTCTTCTGTTTCCTTGGAAGTGGACGACATTGTGGCGGGGCTATGATTAATTAAGGAAGTATTGTTTTCGTCTTGTTGACAGGCAGCAGAAGTTTTGTGCATTGACTGGAGGGCTTTCTGTGATGTAAGACAAGTTTATACTGAGTGGCTCGTTGTGTACTGATTTAGACCTTTGATTGCTCATTCATCTTATTTTCTGTGTTTTGTTGTTGTTGTTGTTTTTTGTTGTTGTTTTTTTTTTGTTTTGTCGATAGTTTTTCAAAATAGTACACACGCATGTCATTTACATTTAACTAAGATTGTTCCAAGATAGACTGATACAATAAATGTAGGCTTAGTAAAACATAGGCTAGGTAGGACATCAGGACCTGGCAGCTCACGGGTTTATGCGCAGGTTTATAGCTTGTGCCATGATCACCATCGTGTGGCACCTGTGAGTCAGTGCATATGGAATTCAGTCCAAGCGCGGAGACGTCATCTTGAGAAACTGAAACTGACAAAGTATGTTTGGCTTGCAGTCAGCACTATACTTTGCACTTACTTTGCACTATTCTTTGCACTATACAATTTCTTATATGGTTGTTTCTGAACAGATTTGCTGACAACTTTGTGAAATCATGTAAGAATGAGTGATAGATATATTTTGCAATTGTCTGTTGCAACACAATATTCAAATATTCTTTTTGGCCACACCTACGTGTAGGCTCTTTAAGGCACTACGAATGTTTTGGTTGTTGTGTCTCGTGATGTTGGTCAACAGTGAAAAATCATCACTATCACCGCCTTTCAACACATTACTGTCATTATTTCCGAAAATATTTTCGTTGTAGTTGTCGCAAAAATCACTGTTGGAACTATCGCTCAGATCTTCATCGTCCACTGTGCCATGGTCGTCCTTGAAGATTTTGCTGAGTACTTGTTTAGAAGTGTAAAAAGCTTCGTTTCCCATAGTTTCGAGTGAACAAAAGATTGTTGCATTTACAGAAGTTCAGAGAGTTTCCCCCTGAAACTCTTGTGTGGCGAAGCCCTACCTTATTTTGTTGTCCTTGGCAACAGCCAAATCCGAAAATGGTAGTCACGACGGGCAAAAGTTTTCGATTGCAGTCCACAGTCGGAATGTGGCGCGAATAACAAATTGTCGGTTGCGGTCAGAAATGTGTTAAAGTATTAGGGAAACGTGTTGAATGTTGATCATTGTCAGACTGTGCACTTGTGCTCGGCTTTGTCATGAGTTTGGAGTCTGGAATTTGTTCAGGCGGGATCCCTGGCACTTGGACAGCTCCACATGTCCTCGACCCATGTCTTCCGGCAGTTATGTGGAAGATTCCTTGAACCTGCACAAAACTGGATGCGCTTGTGAGCTCTTGAAATAGGAAGAGGCCGAAACTTATGGAAAACTGACACCACTAGAACGATTGCCACATTAAAATGGGCAGCAAACAGACCAACATTTATGTTGCTGAATGGGACTGATCTCGTGTCATGAGATCTGTATCAAAAGAGCTAGCCAGCTTATGAAAAAAGAAAAAGTGTTGCATGACCCAGGGTAGAACCCACAACCCTTGCGTTATAAGTATGGCGCTGTGATATTTATCTACAAACAATGGTTAATTTTTGGTGTTTTTTGATGAAAAAAATTTGGTTGCCTCTCATTGGTTCGATTACAAATATATTAGCTAAGTTAAGTTCGGTTCAGGAGTAAGAATTATAACTTATATCAATATAAACAGCACCACCGCCACCAGATTCAGTTCGGGAGTTAGAATTATGATTTGTATCATTATTAGCAGCAAAACCAACAATAAACTGGTATTCAAGGATATAGGACAGGAGAAAACGTGACACGTTCTTGTTTCAGTCAACATATATAAAGACGGTGATATCGATTCATTCTGTTTTTTGTTTGTTTGTTTGTTGTTTGTTTGTTTGCTAGGTTTTTTTTTCTTTTATAATTTTAACCGGTTTATTTGCTTTTATAAGCCGTTTACGATATGAAAAAATAAAACAACAACACAAAAAGTAGAAATAAACAAAGGAAACATTTATTTTATAAGATTACAACGACATATAAAACACCACAAAAATAGAAATAAATAAGAACGAAACAATTATCAAATGAAATGATATCGACGTATAAAACAGATCTTGTTACACTAATAATAATAAAAGCATTGCATTTACTGTAAATCAGCTATATTCACAAAGTGAAATTTGAGATCATTGCAGGCAATCCTTTTAGGATCATTACAAAAGTTGTGTGCTCTTTTTGTTTATTTCAACTGCTTGCCTCTCCTTTTACGTTTATTTTGCTTGATTGATTTATTCATTCACTTATTTATCGAAACCTTCCATGATAGCGAACATGCATTTATCTCGGTATATATTTCTGTCCTTGGCTGTCTTTGTCTCCCTCTTTCTGTCTGATTATTTGTATGTCTTTAGGTATGTCGATTGGTAGTTAATATCGATTTGAGGTGGGTTCAAGGTAGATGATTGAAATATAAACAGATAAATAGATGAATAGATACATAAAAAGATAAGGAAACGAACTAACAAACAAATGACTAAATGAATGAATGAATGAATGTATAAATAAATAAATATAGAAAGAAAGAAAGAAAGAAAAAGAGATATATACATAAATAAGTAAACAAAAATAAATTTCCTGTAAGATCCCAGTAGCAAATATAGTAAGATAAAACGAAGGTAACGATCGTTTAACAAAATCCTTTTGTTCGAGTGTTAGGGTTTTTAGTCTCGTGTTGAGAAAGACGATATTAAAAGAGATGAAGAATAAAGAGCGCAAAGAGGAAGTGTGAAAAAAACTACAGAATGAAGTACAGTTAAGGCAGCAGCAGCAGCAACAGCAGCAGCAGCAGCAACAACAACAACAAAAAGAAACAAGAAAAGAACAAGAAAAAGCATCACAAAATCAACAAGGAAGAAAAATTGCAATCGATAGGAGCAATAAAAGACAAAAGACTAAAAAAGTAATAGATGATAATGCACCGAATAAAACAATAAAAAATAAAACCAGGCATTAACCATCCTTTAGGCAATACGTTTTTGTTCTCTTTTGCTGACTCTCAAAGTCAGGTCGATACAACGTTTTTGCGTTTGAAGAGAGATTGGTTTTACATTGCTTGAAGTCAAATTGTGTGCGTGTGTGTTTGTTTTTGTCACTAACGTTTCTCTGCTAACACTTGAAGCTTCAAAATGCTTTGTCACTCAAAGATAGTGGCATTAGGTGCCATTGGATCTGTCTTACAGCTAGTCATTGCTACTCTGCACGTATAACAATTACGAGCATGATCGAGGGAGAGCTTGTGGAAATTCCGTGATTGTTATTAGAAGGAACTTTATATGCCTTTTATCTGTTCGTTAATACTGTTACAAGATAAACTGTTTTAATTCTCCAGGCTTGGATCATAGTGATGGTTTTTCTCAACTCGCGATATAATGTACTCTTACAAAATATTTTGTTATACATCAGAGCTTATCTTTTTTTTTTTTTTTTTTTTACCTGTCTTTTGGATTTCAGCCTTGTGCATATGAGGAGGGGGACGGAAAGTAAGAGAACAATTTTTTTTTACTTTCTGTTGTTTAAGTCCCGTGGACGCACGTGGGAGTGCGCGCGCGTGTGTGTATGTGTGTTTCTTCGATTCCGTGGATGACTGACAAATATGTCTTTTATGATATTGAATATTATTGTTGTTGAATGTTATATAGAACCAATACTGTTATACGGTTGTGAGGCGTGGACAGTCAACTAGTAAAGCCAGAACAAGATTGAGGCAGCCGAGATGTGGTTTCTAAGAAGACTGAATGTTGAGAGTTCCATGGACAGCAAAGAAAACAAACAAGACAATCTTGATGTAGGCAGACACAGGTAGATCATTCATAAGGAAGATTAGGAAAAGGCAGGCAACATTTGTAGGCCATTTAATGAGGAAAGGGGAATTGGAGCACCTGGTCACGACGGGAAAGCTGGAGGGGAAGAGAGCACCAGGTAGACACAGGGAGAAGATACTAGACGGACTTGCAGAGTGGTTGAGGACAAAGAGGGTAGAAGAGATGCTTGAGGCAACAAGAGATAGAGACAGATGGAAGTCCATGATTGCCAACGCCATGCGGCAAGGCACCTGATGATGATGATAATGTGGGGTATGAATGTATGTATAGCCAAAACATTTTCCTTGTGTCTGTGCACTGGGCTAAAATAAAATCTTGTCATCTTGTTATATTGTTATCTTGATGTAAACAGATGAACTATATACATCGTAGAACAGTTGCGACATTGACTAGTAATAAGAAAAACACTTTGTGTGTCAGTTTGTCAATAGCTTTCAAAGAGTGAGAGACAAAGGCAGACACATGTAAAGCAAACACATGGCAATCGTTGATAACAACAACAAAAGCAACAATAATGACATAACAGTAACAGTAGTAGTGGTAGCGATTATACGTACATTTTTGTCACACACACACACACACACACACACACACACACACACACACACACACACACACACACACACACACACACACACACACACACACACACACACACACACACACACACACACAAATTACAGTAATAGAATTAAAGGAAAAAGGAATATTAACGAAGCATTCAGAGCAAACAAGGAAGGGGGAAGGCATGTCAATTAATTCTATGATGAAAATAAATGAACCATAAACATTTACATCAAAGAAGTTGTATAAATACAGTTAAATCTAAAGGAAGGCAGTAAACAGACGAGAGAGCTTTATTGTCTAAATACAAAAAGATGATAGCATAGAATTGTGATAAAAATAGAACTGTGTATAATAATACGGCTGACTAAAAAGTTGCATTTGCACAGTGAGTATAGGTCTACAAAAGAGGTTTCAGTTAGAAGAAGTGTTTACATTATTTTAAGTAGATACTTGTGAAGCGTTTGTTTAAAGCTGTTTAGTGATCTGCATGACATGATATTGGGGAGCGATGTATTCCAGATATTGCTCTACCAAAAAGAGATATTTGATTTAAATGTGTACTCTTGGTCTTCAAGGATAAAAGTTGTTTTTTGAATTTTTAGAATGTATTTGGCGTGGCTCCTATATAAAATTTATGAAACCGAAAAATTTCCCCCAGATATGTCAACAACAAAAAAAAGTCAATTTTCATTGCACTTCCAAAGAGAGCAGGGGCCATCGAACGCAAACTCCATCGTACAGTCAGCCTGATGAGTCTTATGACAAAGATTCTGTAAAATATAATCACGATAGGGACAAAGAATAGAACCAAACAAGAAATAGCAGAAGAACAGTATGGATTTGTTAACGTGAGAGGAAGTGATAATGCCATATAATGTGTAGCACAAAAAAATGTTTATTAATTAAACTAAGAATTTTCATCGGATAAGACACAAAGAATTGATCAACCAACTGGCAAAGCTCATAATCGATGGAAAAGATCTGAGAATATTAAGGAATATGTATTAGGAACAAACAGCAGGGAAAAAGAGTAGAAAATAGTGTAAGTTCTTTTCAAAATATCAAAAGAATGGTTAGCTTTTGACAAGAATGTGTTCTGTCATCAGATTTGTTTTCACTTTACAGTGAAACCATCATAAAAAAGTAGAAGAAAGTCTTGGAACAAAGTTATTGGAAAAATAATAAACAATCTTCGCATGCCGATAGACCATTATAATTGCAGAAAATGAAAAAGACCGACAAAATCTTGTGAATACAACAGAAATAGAAATCAGAAATAAAGGGTTAAAGCTAAATAGTAAAACGACTGAAGTCATGGTAATCAATAAAAAAACAAGAAATCCCCTCGTGTAAAATAACAGCAAATAGATACATGTAATATTGAGACAAATTGATAACTTAAAATGTCTGGGAACAGTCATCTCATCAGACGGCAGATGCATGTTGGAAATATCCAACAGATATTCCAGAAAATCAAAATCGTTTTTACCAACGGATGCCTATCAACTAACATCAATAAGACAGTTTTTCGTATTAAATAGAACCAATGCTGTTGCACGGATGCCGGGCCCGGACAATCAACAAGCAAAGCCAAAACAAGATGGAAGCACATTGAAGCAGCTGAAGTATGGTTTCAAAAAACAATGTCAAAAGTTCCATGGATAGCAAAGAAAACAAACGAGTCAATCGTAAGAGAAGCAAACACAAAAGGGACAACAATGAAGATTATGAAAGAGATAAACAACATCTATAGGACATTTTATGAGGCAAGAAAATTTTGAACACCTACTTACAACAGGAAAGCCAGTGGGAAAAAGAGAACCTGGAAGACCCAGAGAGACAATGTTGGATAGTAGGAGATATGCTTGCATTGAGAAAAGATAGATTCGTATGGAGGGTCATGATCACCAACACCATGCGGCAGGGCACATGGTGATGTTTGGCATGGGGTGAATAATTTGGCTGGGTAACAGGTAATCCAGGCATGTGAAAATAAATCTGTACAAAAATGATCATGATCACCATCTCTCAATTGTTTTGTTACAAGTTTGTAAGCTTGGGTTTGGGTCAATTTTCTGACTAGACAGCGCAGAAAGAACAGTGTCTGAAATGGGAGAAGGCGACTGCAGTAAAAAGAAAAAAAAATCAGTAGGACATGACCATCTTATCGTTTCTTTGCCCATCTATAAAAAAGTTAGTATCGATTAATTATGTTTCTCCTTTTTCTTCTTCTTTTGTGATTGTCTGTGTACTGTTTTAGAAGCTGATTATATATTCTTCTGTACCTTCGCTTTTTTTTTCAAACATGATCACGCGTCTTAGTCCTATAACTTGGTTTTCAAGCGCGTCCTCTTTTCCACTCTGAACCTGTTGTTCTATACTGAAACCAACGGTGCACTTTTTACAGTGTTCTCACTTTTCTCGAATGCGTGTGTGCGTGATCTTTTGCCCACACTGTGCAGGTAGTATGTTGTGCCTTCAATGGTTGTGCACACTGTGTGTCTATATATTTAATGTGCATAATGACACCGAATATTTAATGTGCATACTTGATGTTAAGCTTGGGTATACACACAAGGCGGGATTTGGCACCAATACATACTAACCTACCCTACCAGGCAAGAGATATCCAGCAGTATCGAACCCAGACCTTCCAATTGGAAGTCTGACATTTTACCCCACTTACACTGCGCCCGTCAGCAAACGATGCATGTCTGAGACGCCAAGAACTGACAGAGATGAGGAAAAAGTAGTAATACAGTAACCCCACACACTAGATTGTACTAGAATGCCATTGTTCTCTATCTGTGATTGTACTAGTATGCCATAGTTCCCTATCTGTGATTGTACTAGTATGCCATAGTTCCCTATCTGTGATTGTACTAGTATGTCATAGTTCCCTATATGTGATTGTACTAGTATGTCATAGTTCCCTATCTGTGATTGTCCTAGTATGCCATAGTTCCCTATCTGTGATTGTACTAGTATGTCATAGTTCCCTATCTGTGATTGTACTAGTATGCCATAGTTCCCTATCTGTGATTGTACTAGAATGCCATAGTTCCCTATCTGTGATTGTACTAGTATGTCATAGTTCCCTATCTGTGATTGTACTAGTATGCCATAGTTTCCAATCTGTGATTGTACTAGTATGCCATAGTTTCCAATCTGTGATTGTACTAGTATGCCATATTTCCCTATCTGTGATTGTACTAGTATGCCATAGTTCCCTATCTGTGACTGTACTAGTATGCCATAGTTCCCTATCTGTGATTGTACTAGTATGCCATAGTTCCCTATCTGTGATTGTACTAGTATGTCATAGTTCCCTATCTGTGACTGTACTAGTATGCCATAGTTTCCAATCTGTGATTGTACTAGTATGCCATAGTTCCCTATCTGTGATTGTACTAGTATGCCATATTTCCCTATCTGTGATTGTACTAGTATGCCATTGTTCTCTATCTGTGATTGTACTAGTATGCCATAGTTCCCTATCTGTGATTGTACTAGTATGCCATAGTTCCCTATCTGTGATTGTACTAGTATGCCATAGTTCCCTATCTGTGATTGTACTAGTATGTCATAGTTCCCTATATGTGATTGTACTAGTATGTCATAGTTCCCTATCTGTGATTGTCCTAGTATGCCATAGTTCCCTATCTGTGATTGTACTAGTATGCCATAGTTCCCTATCTGTGATTGTACTAGTATGCCATAGTTCCCTATCTGTGATTGTACTAGTATGCCATAGTTCCCTATCTGTGATTGTACTAGTATGTCATAGTTCCCTATCTGTGACTGTACTAGTATGCCATAGTTTCCAATCTGTGATTGTACTAGTATGCCATAGTTTCCAATCTGTGATTGTACTAGTATGCCATATTTCCCTATCTGTGATTGTACTAGTATGCCATAGTTCCCTATCTGTGACTGTACTAGTATGTCGTAGTTCCTATCTGTGATTGTACTAGTATGCCATAGTTCCCTATCTGTGATTGTACTAGTATGCCATAGTTCCCTATCTGTGATTGTACTAGGATGCCATAGTTTCCTGTCTGTCATTGTACTAGTATGCCATAGTTCCCTATCTGTAATTGTACTAGTATGCCATTATTCCCTATCTGTGATTGTACTAGTATGCCATAGTTCCCTATCTGTGATTGTACTAGGATGCCAGTGTTCCCTACTTGTTGTGTCACAGACCCAGAGCCAGTAGTTTTTTGTTTGTTTGTTTGTTTTGTCTTTTTGCATCACCTGACTGTTTTGTGTTCTGACATGAAGTTGTATCCATCTGTGTCAGAAACGCTTCCCTCGTGAGTAATTACCCACATGATCTGACACATGTATGCAGTGGGTATTGGTATTTCTGTGAGTATTTAAATCGAAGTCTGGAGCACGCTGGCTTTAGCTAGGTAAGACGGAGTACGCTCTTCGACAGATTCACACCGTCTGCAAGACCTGCGGCAGACATGTCGAGTGGTAGTACTAGTAGAGGCATTTCTTAACACGACTTTCTTGAAATATTGATTTTAAAGTTGAGTCGTTTCGAGTATTTGAAGTTATGACTAGTTTTTGAGTATTTGATGTTAAGACTAGTAACTTAACGTGAAAAATTAAGACGTAGAGGAGTTCGGAGTTTGTTTACGATGTATTCAAGACACTCGGACATTTCCATATGCGCTCTATCCAGATGTGCTGGCAGTTATCTGGCAGACTCCCTGAGCCTGTGCAAAACCCAATGCGTTGTCAAGGTCCTGAAATGAGGACGAAAAGGGGAAAAGGAACCTGCCACACACAGAACGGACACTACCAGCATAATAGAAACATTAAGGTGCATAGCAAACAGGCCTGTTATAAGGTTGCAGGTTAGGATTGAGCACGAGATATCCAATCTCGAGTCTATGGCTCTATGAAAAGAACCAACCAGCCCTCGAAAGAAAATGTAGTGGATGTGTAGTGAACAAAAAGTATAGTGGTTTCAAAGTGCAAAAGGTTTCCGGCGTTCTGTTAAAAGAGACAAGGTCTCTGTTTGGGATAAGTTACTATTATGATTTGTGCGGATGACAGTGGACTGTATTTTTGATTAAACGTTTCTTTAAATTGTTACAAAGTAATTTACCGTGAGATGCACAGGGGTTGTCTCTCTTGAACGCTATTATATGTTACGTCTTGCATGTTGTGTCTGGCGAGACGAACGTAGATTTTCTGTTTGTTCAAAGCATTAAAGCATTGGTTTTTTGTTTCTGTTTTCGTTTTTTGGTGGGTGGAGTTCAGGGGTAGTATCGTCCAGCCCGGGTCATGGACAGATGTCCTGGGATCTAGTGTGTGTCTGCTAGGAGTCTTGACATCTTCTTTCCGAGATGAGTCGGTAAACTTTTATGTTAACCTGACAATAAATGGTTTATGACGATATACTGATGAGACGAGCTGAGCAGCGTGTTTCCTCGCTCTTAGCGGCAAGCTGCTCAGCTAGTTTTATCAGTATACCATATACAACTAACATTTTGTTCACAAAGGTTTGTGTTATCCAGTCTGTGAGCCAGCTTTCGTTGTCATCGTCATCGACGTGTCATGATTGTCTGTGAGATCATCATCGATGTGGTGTCATCGTTCTCTACGTGTCGTAGTTATTTAAGTATAGTCGTCCAATTCTTGTCGTCATCATCATGTTATGTATTAATTGCGTGCCTATCCCCCCCCCCCTCCCTCTTAGTTCTGTCATGTGCCCTCGATGTGGACGGGAGGGATAGAGAGAGAGAGAGAGAGAGAGAGAGAGAGAGAGAGAGAGAGAGAGAGAGAGAGAGAGAGGCCTTAGCAACATTCACCATACTGGATGATTCCACACTACTGGAGTGTATGACAATTAAGCAAGTTCTAGGTGAACGAAAACTGTACAGTGCTTCTCTATCACCCTTGGGAATAAAGATCACATCGTCTCACTCATCATGGTAACTGACCTACTGACTGTGCAGGGCCACCACCAGGAGACTCCGAGACAACCGAATCAATGTGAGATGTGATGACATAGTTAGAAAAATGATCCATATCCTCCATAACAGTCACGTTCCATCCACACCCTATCCTACACCGTTAAGTCATCCAGCGGGCAGGGTGGGGAAAGACTCCGAATAAAGTGAGTGGACGCGGATGTTTGGAGGAGAAAATGAAGAATCGAAACTGATAGATTTGATCTAACACCAACGTAGAGAGGGAGGGAGGGAGGCAGGGACAGAGAGAGAGAGAGAGAGAGAGAGAGTGTGTGTGTGTGTGTGTGTGTGTGTGTGTGTGTGTGTGTGTGTGTGTGTGTGTGTGTGTGTGCTCAAACTCACGTGCAATAATATAGACAGAGACTGCAGACAACAAGTTCATCAATAAATGACTGAGATCACAAGATGTATGATAGATGAAGTCATTCGCCACAGTGCATAAGTTAACACAGAGGGCAATCGTGGGTTTGAATTCCATCATATCTGTAAAATTTCTGGTAGGATTTTTCCACCACAACCAGATCCTGGCAGGAATTGGTTGTGCTATTGACTCGTTGAGAAGACAGGGACCGCACAGTCCAGTATCATCCACTTCATGGATACGCCATTAAATATGTTGCTCAAAGTTCATGACAATCACCGCAGACGTCTGTAACTTCCGGGCCTGGTTGATGCCAGGATGTTCATGAAAGTCACTGTAGAGCACAGCCCTGCCATGTAGTCTCAGTCCTAGAACGAATTCCGTGGCGTCATGATCAACATCATCATCGCCATGCGGTATCATAGCATTGTAAAAACTTCTCTGTGGTCGAAAACAAGTGTGACTACCCGCGTTCAAGCAAACAGGAACCAGAAAAAGAACACTAAAAAAGAATAAGAACGGGTCTTTAAAACAACCAGACAAGACGGGCGCAAATTTTGGTCAAATGGCCTTTGTCAATCGTAAGATCACAAACAAACAAACAGCAGATACAAACAGTAGGAGAAAATGACTGAAACTTCCCTGCTGCTCGGTCCAGTGTGAGGTCAGTGACAGTCTCTGAGGTCAGTGACGTGGCACAGAAGATAACAACGAGAAAAAAATATCAACCGTACTAACCAACCTTCTGACAATACAGCCCCTCAGCCATGGGGTACTCTATGTCAAACAGTGTGAAACAGCGTGGCAGTCACTAGAAGAGTGGCCCGTTCCTCTCTAACAATCACGTCACATCTCTACACCATCCTACACTGTTAGCCAGCACTAAGTCAGTTAGTGGGCAGGGTGGGGAACGGATAGGTTTACAGCGGGGGCTGGGGGTATGGGTGGAGAAGAAGGGCCCAGGGAAAAGAGACGTGAACGAATGGTCTCTGGAAGCGCCACAGAAGGGGAAGCGAAAAGGGAAGAGGAGAACATGGTGTATGAAAGTGGTTGGGAGGTAGAGGTTGTTTTTATTTTAAAGTGTGTGATTGATTGTCATTTCTTTACAAAGAAAAATTGTTAGATTTTTTAAAATGAGCAGTGTGCGCGTGCGTGCGTGTGTGTGTGTGTGTGTGTGTGTGTGTGTGTGTGTGTGTGTGTGTGTGTGTGTGTGTGTGTGTGTGTGTGTGTGTGTGTGTGTGTGTGTGCAGTACAATTCACTGCAACTGAAGCATATGGCAAAAAGTTTTACTAAAAAATCCGCTTAGAAAATAACAATACGAGAAAAGTATAGATGACATCGTAGTTGAGCAATGTGTTCTTCCTCCAATGTCACACAAACACTCTATTAACAATAAGCGCAGTAGTAATAGTGACACGACACAAAAGAAAACAACGTAATACATAGCGTTCTGACTTTTCTTGATATAAGCTCATATAAGAGCACAGTTTTGCCCACACTGTGCATGTGGTATTTGCTACACAATCTGCATTTTCCGTCTTCGGTGGGTTTGCATATTGGCTTTTTTCATGTTTCTTATGCCATCCACTGGCATGACTTAAAACTCTCAACGAACATATTTGATATTTTGCATGAGGATAAACACGAAGGGGGTTTAGGCACTGGCAAGTCTGCAGATATGTTGACCTGTGAGTTCGGAAAGATTTCCATTCTTTATCCACCACACACAGGTGTCTTGGCAGATCAAACCTGGGACCTGAAGGCTGGATATTTGACGTTTATCCACTTGATTACCGCGTCCGTCGTGCCCTGATATATGCTGTCTTAATGAGCCAACAGAGTTCAAAGAATACCAGTTTAAGTACTGGACCCAGGGATACGCGTACGACAGTGAATGGACTTAATCCAGTGGAGTGATTGAACAATCAACTGACAGCAATGAGGTCAAGAAGAATTATTGCTAATTTCGCCGGTGGCGTCACTACCACGGCACTGAGTTTAACTGTAGTATGAGTTCTAGATCTCTTTTCTCCTCCCTGTACCCTCTCTCTGTGTCTATCTGTCTGTCTGTCTGTCTCTGTCTCTCTCTCCTCTCGCTCTTTTTGTCTCTCTGTCGGTTTGTCGGTCTCTTGTCTCTATTCTGTCTTTGTCTGTCTGTCTTTGTCCCTGTCTCTGTCTGTCTTTCTCTGTCTCTTTCTCTGTTCCTCTCACTGTCCTTCATACATTTAAACACATACACACACAGGCGCGCGCGCGCGCACGCGCGTACGCACACGCACGCATAAGCGCGCGCACGCATACACACACACTCACATTTCACATAGTGCTACTGTCATTGAAGAGTAAATAAAATTGCTTATTGTTATGTTCTCTTTATCTGCGCGGCCTGTCTGCATTAACAAAAGATCCCACCAGCCCACTTCTTTAAAAAAGCACGTATGTATGTACATGTGTATGTGTATGTGTGTGTGTGTAAATGTATGTGTATATGTATGTGTATGGGATGGTGGTGGGTGGATGGATGCGGGAACGGGAAGGTGGATGGACGCTGGGGTGGAGGAGTGGAGTGGGCTCAGCATAGTTGGATAGATATTCTACTGGTGGCTGAGGATGATTCGAGGAGGATAAGTGCGCGCGAGCGTGTGTGTGTGTGTGTGTTTATGCGCATGAGCGCGCGTGCGCGTACGTGTGTTTGTGTGTGACGTGTGTGTGTGTGTGTGTGTGTGTGAATGTTCAAAACTGGCAAAGTGTCCTCAAAAAGATTGGTCAGTTTTCTGTGTACGCACGCACGCGATTGCGCAAGTGCACTGACCGCTCGTGCACTCGCTCTCTCTCTGTGTCTTTCTCTCTCTTTCTCTCTTCTCTCCTTCCCCATGTCTCTCTCTCTCCCCTCTCTCTCTCTTTCTTCTCTCTGTCTCTCTCCCTCCCCCCCCCCCTGTCTGCCTCTTTTTCTCTCTCTACCTCTCTCTCCCGCCCTCTCCTACCCTCCCCCACTCTCTGTCTCTGTTTTGTGACTCATGATAAAGGTAATTAAAAAAAAAACCCGGGGCAAATCAGATTGGGGAAATATTTAGTCTGCACGAGTCCCGTCACAGACCAACAGTATGTTTCCCGCTAGCGTTTTCTAAATCGCAGTACAAAGAAGCAAACAGCCTCAGATGTTAAATACGACTGTGGAATACTTGCTTTTTACGACGAGCTTTCAAGCAATGGCTCCGCTAGAAAGTAATCCATTCAAACTCACTCAGCGTCTGCCATGCTGTTCCGTCGAGGCAAAACATCAAACTTGTCCCCCCCCCCCCCCCCCTCAATGGCTTCTAAAGTAAATTTCATTTTCCCCGCAAAACCATTAACAACTTCACGCGTGGCTTGCTGCACAAGGTACAAACTAACCCAATCTAAAAGCTATCCTGACATCCCTGGCGGGCAAGATGGCTGCCTCACACGTCGGTAATGAAATCGGGTAACACGTGGAGCAGGCAGATGCACAGGGTTAGGTAAAGTCTGTCTCACTGAAATGGGCTGTGAGAGGCGCGCAGTTCATGTGCATCATTTGTTTTTACATGCGGTCTCTGCCTGCCTGCCTCTCTGTTGTCTGTTGCCTGTTTGTCTGTTTGCCTATCTGTCTGTATTTATGTATCTATGTATATGTCTTGTCTGTCTATCTATCTGTCTGTCTGTCTACATGTATCTCTCTATTTGTTTTTACATGCTGTCTCTATATGTCTGTCTACTTACATACTACCTACCCACCTACATGTACATCTATCTATCTATCTATCTATCTGTCTCTCTGTCTCTATCTGTCTGTCTGTCTACTTACATACCTACCTACCCACCTACATGTACATCTATCTATCTATCTATCTATCTGTCTGTCTATCTATCTATCTATCTGTCTGTCTCTCTGTCTCTATCTGTGTGTGTGTGTCTGTATATATGTATGTATGTATGTATGTATGTATGTATGTATGTATGTATGCATGCATGTATGCATGTACGTATGTATGTGTGTATGTATGTCTATCTTATCTATCTTTCTATGTATCTATCTTTCTATGTATCTATCTATCTTTCTATCTATCTGTCTATCTATCTTATCTATCTTATCTATCTATCTATCTATCTATCTATCTATTTATCTATCTATGGTCTGTCTGCTGTCTGTCTCTTTCTGTCTGCCTCTCTTTGTCTGATGTCTTTTTCGAGTAAACGTTTATCAAAATAAAACAAAACTTAGAGATCATTGTTTACATTAAATAAGTTAAAAACGGCGAGCAAATATTGTTACAAACATTTTTGTCATAATCATGTTGCATGTTCATTAGCAGTTATTTGCACCTGTATTGTGATATCATCATATTGTTTTGTGATCAAATGTTTCGTATTGATTAAAATAATTGCTGTGGCCATTAATTTAATCGGCTCATTCTAAGGAAATGTGATGCGTAGAAGCAATATTGTTTAATTTAGACCAGCTATGAATGTGTTTTATCGTTCTTCATTATGTTTATGCATTTGTGTTAAGGTTTGTTTTTTGAAATCCCATCCTTGGATTACGTGCGCGAATGCATTGACACGTGGCATAACTCTGCGCAGTAGGCTGGGCTTTAAAACAATGAGAATGATAATATTGACGATGATGATGATGATGATACTACTTCTAATAAAAATATTAACAATAATGACAACAGCGACAACAATAATAACAATAGTAAAAAAAAAAAAAAAGTAATGATGATGATGGTGATGATGATAATAATGATCATGGTAACAACAACGACGACGACGACAACAACAATAGTAGTAATGATGATAATAATAATAATAATAGTAATAATAATAATAATAACGATGATAATAATAATAACTGCTGAATGAAATGCATTTGCTTCCCTTTCTCTCTCTCTTTCTATCAGTCTTCTCTCTCTCTCTCTCTCTCTCTCTCTCTCTCTCTTTCACACACACACACACACACACACACACACGCACGCACACACACACACACGCGCGCGCGCGCGCGCGCGCGCAAATTAACAAAACACTTACGTTTTTTTATACGCCTCATCTTATTCAAATAAACATTTTTTACTTTTTGTTTTGTGTCTGTGTTTGTTTGTTGGTTGGTTGGTTGCTTGGTTGGTTGCTTGGTTGCTTACTTCGTGTTTGCTTGTTGCTTGTTATTTCGTTGCTTCATCACTTTTTCTTCGTCTTGTATACATGTATCTAGTGTCTCACTGCGTGTTTGTTTTTGTCTTATTTTGTTTTGTATTCGTGTTTGTTTTGCTGTCCTATTTCGTTCGCCACATTAATGGCCACAAGATCTGCGACAGTTGTTCACAGTGCTCTGATGATGATGACGATGAGGGTGATAACCATGATGCTTTGGCGTCTCATTCTGTATTGATACTGCTGACAAGTCTTGTACTATACGTTTATTTTCACACTATATCCTGGCGTCAACCAGGCCTGAGATATAGGGGACGTGCGGAGTTGGTCAGCAGATTTTAGCAACACCCTCAGTGTTGCGTCCATGACGTAGGTGAGACGGGAGTATGTGGTCCTATTTTTTTCAGTGAGTCCACAGCACACTCAGGTCTGGGTAGTAGTCGATTGAAGCCGAAAATCCCCACCGTTATAATAATAATAATAATAATATTTTATTTATATAGCGCAAAATCTTGATAAAATCAAATCTAAGCGCTGAGCGTATACATGCATACATACCTACATACATATGAGCGTATACATGCATACATACATGCATACATACTTACATACATAAATCTAAGCTGAGCGTATACATGCATACATACATACATACATAAATCTAAGCGTATACATACATACATACATACATACATACATACATACATACATACATACATACATACATACATACATACATACGTACGCACATGCATACATAATAATTACAATATTTATATAGCGCAAAATCTCGACAAAATCAAATCCAAGCGCCGAAAAGACACACACGCACACACGCACGCACGCACACACACGCACGCACACACACACACACACACACACACACACACACACACACACACACACACGCATGGCCACAAATGGGGAGAAAGAATAAAAGCAATAAAAGCAAGAATAAAACCAATGGAAAACCACAGAGAGCACATCATATACAATTATATATTAAAACAAAGTGATTCCCCTCCGAGCGGAGACAGGCTGCAGAGGGGGTTGAGTGAGGTTAGGATTTTATGCAGAGGAGAAAAGGTGAGTTTTGAGAGCGGACTTGAAGGAGGCCAAAGTAGGTTGCTGACGGACTGAGAGAGGAAGTTTGTTCCAGGAGAGTGGACCAGAAACAGAGAAGGCTCGTGGACCATAGGTATTGAGCTTAGTGCGTGGAAAGCGAAAAGTCAGAGGATCGGAGGCAGAGCGGAGGGTACGTGAGGGAACATAGATCTCAAGTAGGCTTGACAGGTAATCGGGGGCTGCGTTATTGAGGCTTTTGTAGCACATGGTGTCTAGTTTGTACTGTATGCGCTTTGATACAGGGAGCCAGTGAAGTTGTGCCAGGAGAGGAGATATGTGGTCAGCTTTTTTCTTTTTGAGTACAAGGCGTACAGCATTGTTTTGAATGCGCTGTAGGATGTGAATGGTGGAGGCAGGAAGACAGACAGGAGTGAATTGCAATAGTCAATGCGAGACATTATGAAGGAGAGAACGAGTTTTGCAGTTGTTTCGACAGAGAGATACTTCCTGATCAGGCTTATACGATGGAGATGATAGTAGCAAGATCTGGCAGTTTGAGAAACAAAGTTGTTCATGGACAGGGTAGAGTCAATGCAGACACCAAGGTTTTTAGCTGAATCAGAAATTGGGACTGATGTGTTACATAATGGGAGAGAAAGAGGAGGCAGCTGGGAAAGTTTCTGACGGGTGCCAATGAGGATAGCTTCTGTCTTGTCGTCATTAAGCTGAAGTCTATTGTGTGTCATCCAGTTCTTAATGTCCGAGTAACACTCAGTGGTGCGAGTCAACAGGCGCTGTATATTATCAGGTGAGTCACTGTCTTGAAGTTGGGTGTCATCAGCATAGAAGTGGTGTTTTATAGAGTGGGAGTTGATGATGGTGGACAGGGGGGAGGTATAAAGAGTGAAAAGAACAGGGCCAAGGACAGATCCTTATGGAACACCACAGGTCAGGTATGCAGGTTGAGAGTAAGTGCCATTGATGAGAACAGTTTGTTTTCTGTTTGATAAATACGAAGTGAAAAAGGAGAGAGCAATGTCAGAGATGCCAAAAGTATGATGAAGTCTAGAAAGGAGAATACCATGGTCAATGGTATCGAAGGCTGCAGACAGATCAAGGAGTGTGAGGAGAGAGACTTTGCCAGTATCAGTTGCAAGGAGGAGATTGTTGAGAATGTGTAGTAGGGCAGTTTCAGTGCTATGGCACTGGCGGTAGGCTGACTGGAAAGGATTGAGGAGATTGTTGGCAGACAGGTGAGAGTTCAGCTGGTTGAGGACGACTTTTTCAAGGAGTTTTGACAAGAAAGAGAGATTAGAGATAGGCCTGTAATTTTTCAGTTCATTTGGGTCTAAATTGTGTTTCTTGAGGAGAGGGTGAACAATAGCAGACTTGAAAGAATCTGGGACAGTTCCAGTTTGAAAAGAAGTGTTGATGATGTCAGTGATGAATGGGAGAAGAGTAGGGAGACAGTCGGAGTAGAGAGAACCTGGAAGAGGATCCAGTTCGCAGGTTTTTGACGACATGGATCTGATTGTGTTGAAAATTTCTTCTTGTGAGACTGGGGTAAAAGTAGTGAGAGGTGTGCCAGAGAAGGAAGGGTCAGGTGGGCATGGTTGACAGGGTGTCCTGTCAAGCCTGTCACGAAGGGTTTGTATTTTGGTGGTGAAATAC
>CM060314.1:73474828-73479828 GCA_030674185.1 Monoplex corrugatus | reverse complement strand
TTGGGCAGTTTATATCTTCTCTCTGTTTCTGTCTCTGTCTGCCTTTTGTCTTCTTTGTCTTTGTCTCTTCCCCTCCCTCCCTCCTCTCTCTGTCTATGTCTCTCTGTCTCCCTCTCTCTCTCTCTCTCTGTCTGTCTGTCTTTCTCTCTTCCTCCTCCTCTCACCAAACAACTACAGGAAACAATACAAAGAGTCTGAATTTCCTCCTAACGACAGATCAAATGTCAAAGTAATAAAAACTTCGACTAAATACACTCCACTGTCTCATTCACGTCTCCATCAACTGGTATCGTCTTCTGACTTGTTTCTTCCGGAGCAGTGTCTGTTGAACACACTGACAATCAATGGCTGTCCTCTAGCTAGGAAATAGATAATTGTCGTTTGCTGTTTACCTCCTGTCTTGAAGAAACAAACAGTATACTTACTTTTTTTTTCTGACCCATCTTCTGCGATTACTGTTGTGTCACACTACGCCTACTCATTTCGGTTCTCCAACACACCTCCGAACCCACCAAAACTGAGCTCACTGTACGACCAGGGCATGGGTAGGCATACTTATAATTTGGGATGATTTTTAACAATGCAGTTATGGCGACAGTGAGGATGATAGTGAACACTTCAGTAGTGAATATTTCTGCAGACTTTCATTTCGCCATTTCGGATTGAAACTGTGTGACATGTGTGTATTCTCCCTTCCATTTTTAGTACAGCCTGATGTCAACTGGCCCAAGCGATACAGACACACGCATGTTAGGAAATCTGACCAACACCCTCAAGGACGCAGCAAAGTGGATGAGACTCGACTCTGTGGTGCCATTCTCCCAAAGAGCACATAGGTAGGAGGACATGGGGCTGATACATATGTATTTTCTCGGACCGATGGAGATTCGAATCCATGATTTGTGAGTCAAGACTCTTAAAGACAGATGAAGCGACCCGTGAAACAGTTAACGTACATGTTCAAAACAGGAAAGTTGGAGGGAGAGAGAACACCAGGTAGACCCAGGGAGAAAATACTGGACTGACTTGCAGGGTGGCTGAGGACAGAGAGGGTGGAAGATGTACTTGCAGAGACAAGGGATAGATTCATATAGAGGACCATGATCGCCAACGCCATGCTGTGGGGCACACGATGATGACGATGATGATCTTCAAAACAAATTCAGTGCTCTGGGGGGCGTTGGTAACAGTGAGCAACAATGGACAAAGTTCAGATACTCGATACATAAAGCTTGTGCAGAAATCCCTAGAACTGAAAGAAAAGCAAAAAAACAAACAAACAAACAAACAAACAAACAAAAACAAACAAACAAACAAAAGAAAAAATGGTTGACAATAGAAATAGGCTTGATGGAAGAACAGAGGAAGTGAAAGAGGAAAGAGGAAGAATACAAACAGAAAAACAAGGAAATCAGGAATAGGTCCAATGAAGCCAGGGAAGCTTGACTGAAAACAAAATGCAAAGAAATAGAAAACCGACACAAAACAGATCCTCAATGTACAGAAACAATGAAGAAATTGCCCACAGAAAAAGACATGCACATCAACTAGTTGCTTAAAATTGAAAGATGGTACGCTTATCATGCAAAAAGACAAAATATTAGAAAGACGGTAAGAGTACATTAAAAACCTTTTTAACGATGACAGAAACAAAGAACACATAAGAAAGAATGTTGAATGACCACCCACAATGAAAGTTGAAGTTAGAGCAGCATTGAAAAGATGAAACCGGGACAAGCCTCAGGACCACAACAATATTACTACAGAAATGATTGAGGCCCTAGAAGAATTTGGTATTGAAAAAATAACAGTTCTCCTAAATGAAATTTATGACACCGTAAAAATCCCCAAAGATGTGTGTGTGTGTGTGTGTTGTGTGTGTGTGTGTGTGTGTGTGTGTGTGTGTGGTGTGTGTGTGTGTGTGTGTGTGTGTGTGTGTGTGTGTGGTGTGTGTGTGTGTGTGTGTGTGTGTGTGTGTGTGTGTGTGTGTGTGGTGAGTGTGTGTGTGTGTGTGTGAAGTGTGTGTGTGTGTGTGTGCATGCATGTGGGTGGTGTGTGTGTGTGTGAGTGAGTGTGTGTGTGTGCGTGCTGTGTGTGTGTGTGTCTGTGTGTGTGTGATGTGTGTGTGCATACATGTGTGTGTGTGTGTGTGTGTGTGTGTGTGTGTGTGTGTGTGTGTGTGTGTGTGTGTGTGTGGCGTGCGTTGCGGGCGTGTGTATGTGTCTGCCTATGTATTTGTAAAACGTGTCAGAAAAGATTTGTTTTTATTATTTGGAACATACTTGGGGGGTGGGGAGAGAGAGATAGAGAGAGAGAGAGAAGAGAGAAGAGAGAGAAGAGACAGAGACAGACCGGCAGACAGACAACACACACAGACACACACACACACACACACACACGGAAAAACGGGGAGAGAGAGAGGGGAGAGGAGACAAAAGCCAACTGAAAAACAGCCAGTACATGTTTAGTTTCGTACAGGAATGATTCCCTCAGAATTGATTTGCTCAGAAGGTATATCCGTCTTAGCTAGAGTAATTGCAGTTTTGTCAGAATGGTCGTTAGTATCGTCTTGTTTCCTACATTTAGATCCTGTTTGTCTTTATGGGGATAAGAAGATAGAAGGCGGATGTGGTGCATGGTGCGTGTGTGTGTGCGTATGTGCATAAGTTGGTATTTCTGTCAGAGTTAGTGGAGATCATGGTAACTGTCACACTGTCATGCTTTGTACACATGCTCACGCAATCAACACATGCAAAAAGCATTCGTCCGTCACGCAACCGCACGCTCTCCTTTCATCCAATGGCACTAAACAAATCACAATGATAACATACATTTTTTTACCAACAACTTTCAAACAACACTCATACAACATTCATATTCAACATTCATATTCACACGCCTTCATATTAACTCTTTCTCTCCTCCTTCTTCGTCTCCTCCTCCTCCTCCTCCGTCTCCTTCTTCGTCTCCTGCTCCTCTTTCTTTTCTTCTTTTTCGTCGTCTCCTTCTTTCTCGTTTCCTCCTTCTTCGTCTTGTTCTCCCTTTTCTCCTTTTTTTTCTTCGCTTTCTTCTCCTCTTTCTTCTCCTTCCTCTTCTTCTTAGCCTTCTTTTTCTTCTCTACCTCTGTTTTGCCTTCTTCTTATTCTTCCTCTTCTCCTTCTTCCTCCTCTCCTTCTCCTTATTCTTCTTGTCCCTCTTCTTCTCGTTATCCTTCTTTTTAGCCTTCTTTTTTATTTTTCTTCTTTTTTTTCTTCTTCTTTTTCTCCTTCTAATTCACTTTCTTTCTCTTCTTCTTCTTCTCCTTCTTTTTCACCTTCTTCTTCTCCTTCCTCTTCTCCTTCTTCTTCTTTTTTCTACTTCTTTCTTTCTTTCTTTTTTTCCTACTTTTTCTTTTCTACTTCTTTTTCGCTTCTTCTTCTTCTTCTCCTCTTTCATCTGCTTCTTCTACTTTTTTTCGCTTTTTTCTTCTTCTACTACTTCTTTTTCGCTTCCTTCTTCTTCTTCTCCTCCTCTTTCTCCTCCTTTTTCTTCTCCTCTTTCTTCTCCTCCTCCTCTTTCTTCTCCTCCTCCTTTTTCTTCTCCTCCTCCTCTTTCTTCTTCTCCTCCTCTTTCTCCTCCTCTCTCCTCTTTTCTCCTCCTCCTCTTTCTTCTCCTCCTCCTCTTTCTTCTTCTCCTCCTCCTCTCTTTCTCTCTCCTCCTCCTCCTCTTTCTTCTTCCCCCTCCTCTTTCTCCTCCTCCTCTTTCTTCTCCTCCTCCTCCTTTTTCTCCTCCTCTTCTCTCTTCTCCTCCTCCTCCTTTCTTCTCTCCTCCTCCTCTCTTCTCCTCCTCTTTCCTTCTCCTCCTCCTCTTTCTTCTCCTCCCTCCTCTCTTCTTCCTCTCCTCCTCTTCTCTCCTTCCCTCTCCTCCTCTTCTTCTCTTCCTCTCATCCTCTTTCTCTCTCCTCTCTCCTCTTTCTCTTCCTCTCTCTCTTTCTCTTCCTCTCTCTCCTCTTTCCTTCCTCTCCTCCTCTCTCTCTTCCTCTCCTCCTCTCTTCTCTCTCTCTCTCCTCTTTCTCTTCCTCTCTCCTCTCTCTTCCTCTCCTCTCCTCTCCTCCTCCTCTCTCTCCTCCTCTCTTCCTCCTCCTCTTCCTCGTCCTTCTCCTCCTCATTCTCCTCCCTTCTTCTTCTTCTTCTCTTCCTCCTCTTTCTTCTTCTTCTTCTCCTTTTATTCGCCTTCTTCTTTTTGCCTTCTTGTTTGCTTTCTTCTTCTACTTCTTCTTTTCTTATTTGTCTCCTTTTTTTTCCTTTCAATGAATGGAGCTCCAGACTCTTTCTAAAGGCAGTTTTTTGGAGACTGACTAACAAACCCAGTCCATCCCAAGTTCCCAACTTGGGTGAACTGTTTTCAAAACTACACTACGCACAAAAAGTTAAGGATCACTTGCACAAAAATTCATAACTTTCAAAATAAGAAAGCCAATGCGTTGAAGTTTGGCAAACATTTAATTCCATGCTTTAGTGATAACGATACACAATTGCCTTCAATTTCGAGCAATCGTTTGGTGTGTACATTTGATCAAAGTGGGTACGTATCGAAATTTGATTTCCCAAAGTCATTGAAATCACAAGACAGGGCATTCTGATGCTCCCAAAAGTTCAGTAGGCCTAATGCGTGTAACCGCCATGGCTGTTCTGGCACTCGACGCAGCGAGTCCTCATCGAGTTGACCAGGTTGGTGAAGATCCTCTGTGGAAGCGCCTGCCACTCAGCCTGCAGCATCCGGTAGAGGTGTTGGGCATCCCTGGGAGGGGGGTGGTTGCTCCTCACTTTGTGATCCAGCTCATCCCAGAGGTTCTCAATCGGGTTGAGATCGGGACTGCATGCTGGCCACTCCATTCTGTTGACTCCAGACTGCTGCAGGAAGTCGTTGCCCACCCTTGCCCTGTGGGGGCGAGCGTTGTCATCCTGGTAGACAGCCGTCGGTCCCATCTGCTGCAGTGTAGGCACAGCCAGCGGTCGAAG
>CM060314.1:73454828-73464828 GCA_030674185.1 Monoplex corrugatus | reverse complement strand
GCCATTAATATTGCAAAGAGTTCAGCTGTAAAGATAGATTTATCAAGTCCTATGTAGAAAGATTTTTCAATTTTGAGAGCAGGTATTAAAAACGCTGAGCCTGCTTTTCTTTCAATTACTGACCCATCAGTGTAAATTTTCAAATGATCAGAATATACGTCGTTTATATGACATTTAACCTGACTTGCCAGTAAGTTTATATTGTCTCCTTTTTTTAAATTAGTGTGGTGTACGTCAAATCGTGCTCTTTGGAGTTCCCAACTGGGTACTGGCGAAAAGGAAGGTCGTATAGATACAGGATCTACGTCTAGATCAATTCCTGAGCCTTTCATGACGTCAGATGTGTATGTTGCAAGTGTGACCTGTGAAGATATTGATTTAGCTCGTTTTGGAAAGTCGGTATCTGATCTCAGTTTAATTTCTGTTTCTGAGATGTTTTCTACGGTAGTGTTTCTTAACAAAAATTAGTAGAAGCGACTTTCCTTTGCTCATCAAGTGGCAACAGTTTGATTTCATTATATGTCCGAAGACAGGAAGCATGCATTGGAAGACCCAGTGCAAGTTTGAAACCTTTACAATCTATGCTCTGCAGTTTTTTTAGTAAGTGTTTCGGTGCACTGAAGAAGATTTCTTGAGCATAGGTTAATTTAGATCTAACAAGCGATTTACAAAGATGAACAAGTGTTGATGAATCTTGACCCCATGTCTGTTTGCAAACTATTTTTATGAAATTTAAACTTTTTTGAGCTTTGGTTAATAAGTATTCAATATGCTGATTCCAAGATAATTTTGCTGTAAGGAAAACTCCTAAGAATTTAATCGACTCGTTAAACTGAAGAAGAGTATCTCCCAGTTTGAAAGTGGGAATATTTACTGGGTTAGCTCCATTATTAAATAAAACTATTTTTGTTTTTTCCAGGGATAGATGTAACCCATTTTCTACCATGTATCGCGCTATTCCTCAGAAATTTGCAGACTTTTTTGCAAGCAAGATTGCTTTGATCCGTGAAAAACTTGATTCTGCTGTTGTTCCCCCTGTTCGTGTACCCAATGACAGAGTATATCGTGGTCCTAATTTGCATGTCTTTAAGCCAGTCACAGAAGAGTTTGTTAAGAAAATGTGTCTGAATTGTAATCCAAAGTCATGTGAACTTGACCCCGTGCCAACAGCTTGTCTCATTGACTGTCTTGATGTTTTGTTACCCCAGATAACTCACGTCATGAATACTTCTCTCTCCTCTGGTTGTTTTCCACCCATCTTTAAGTTAGCAATTGTTCGGCCACTTTTAAAGAAGGCATCATTAGATCGGAACTGTTTAAAGAATTATAGACCCGTTTCTAATCTGTCATTCCTTTCTAAAGTTCTTGAGAAAATCGTTCTTTCCCAACTGTTAGACCACCTCACGCACAACCACCTCCTGAATCCACACCAGTCAGCATACAGGCAGTCACACAGCACTGAAACAGCTCTCCTGAGGATAGTCAACGACATTCTTCTCGGTCTTGACAATGACCGAGTTTCCATTCTTGCTCTCTTAGATCTCTCCGCTGCCTTTGACACTATTGATCATTCTATCCTTCTGTCCAGACTTCAAACTTCTTTTGGCATCTGTGGTTCTGTTCTGAGTTGGTTCCAATCCTATCTAGTCGATCGCACTCAAACTGTCTGTGTGAAGGGTGTTTCTTCTGAACCATCTGTTCTGTCTTCCGGCGTCCCACAAGGGTCTGTTCTGGGACCCATGCTTTTTGTGCTGTATGCGTCACCTGTGTCCGATGTCATCAGTCGTCACGCCATGTCACATGAGAGCTTCGCTGATGATACTCAGGTTCATCAGTCGGCTTCCATTAATGAAATTGATGGGCTGATGGCTCGGACGCAGGGGTGCATTTCAGACCTGAAGGTATGGATGACACAAAATAAACTTCAGCTAAATGATGACAAAACGGAACTCCTCCTAGCTTGCCCCAAGAAATTTCTCAGCCAACCATCTTTGCCCACTTCTCTTGAAATGGGCAATATCACAGTTCCCTTTTCTTCCGCTGTTCGCAGTCTTGGGGTCACTCTTGACCAAACCCTCTCTTTTCAGCAACACATCTCAAATGTTTGTAGAAGTGCTTACTTTGAACTTCGGAAGATTAGCTCTGTCCGCCACCTCCTGTCTGCTGACGCTACTAAAACTCTAGTCTGTGCTTTCATCTTCTCTAAACTTGACTATTGCAACTCTCTTTTGGTTGGACTTCCTAAACATCTCTTACATAGACTTCAACGAATACAGAATAATGCCGCCCGTCTGGTTTGTAGGTCCTCTAAATTTGAACATGTCTCTCCTTTGCTTCACTCACTTCACTGGCTTCCCATCTCAGACAGGATAGATTACAAAATTTCTTCACTGACCTACCATGCTGTCTCTGGCACTGGCCCTGAATACCTCTCTGAACTTGTTCACATTTACACTCCTTCTCGCTCTCTCCGCTCTTCATCTGACACTAGACTTCTCCGCATTCCCTCTGTGAGGACAAAAACTTATGGCCAACGATCTTTCTCTTACCAGGCTCCCACTACGTGGAATACCCTACCAACTCCTCTCAGGCACGCAGAGTCTATTACCTCTTTCAAAACCTCACTCAAAACACATCTGTTCTCGTGCTGACTTCTCCTCTTCGTGGTGCTTCTTCTTTATGCTTATGATATTGACAACCTGCGATCGTGTATGTTGTGTGTGTGTGTGTTTGTGTGTGTGTGTGCGTGGCGCGCGCGCGCGCGTGCGTGCGTGTGTGTGTGTGTGTGTGTGTGTGTGTGTGTGTGTGTGTGTGTGTGTTGTGTGTGTGTACTTGTAAAGCGCCAGAAGCAATTTTTTGGACTGTGCACTATATAAATGCTCATTATTATTATTATTATTATTATTACGAAAGGTCTGTTGTTGTTTCATTGCGTAAGTCAGTGTTTGAACTTGAATATTCTGTGGTTTTTGATGTATCTTCTTACTTGTGTAGCTTTGATGGTGGTTGTTTTCTCATTGTATACGTAGTTGTGAACATTTTTTGTTTTGCGAAATGTAAAGCGCTGGTGAGCATGTTTGCATGGAATATGCGCTATATAAATAAACATTATTATTATTATTATTATTATTATTATTTTATCAAGTTCTAATTGGTAGTATTTGCGTGTATAATTGATACAGCGCAAAGGAGTTTTCTTTTTCATATTTACCTGCATCCACATGCATAAATCGTCAGCATATTGAGCTAAAACTACATGCTTAGATACTTTACTGGGTAAGTCATGCATTAATATCATGAAAAGAAGGGGAGCTATAACGGATCCCTGAGGGATACCCATTTGAAGAATTCGTTTCGTGGAATATACATTTTCAATCCTCGTTTGAAATACTCTGTTTTCTAAGAAACACTTAACATAGCCAAAAATGTGACCTGTCAGCCCAATACTTTTAAATTTGAATAACAATCGGGAGTGCCACACTTGATCGTATGCTTTCGTTATATCAAAAAATGTAGCTAAAACACATTTACGTCTTGCAAATTGTTGTTTTATATTAGTAGTTAGCTTTGTTAGGATCTCTACTGGTGACCTGCCTTTTCGAAATCCTGCCTGATTTACTGGTATTATTTTATTCTTTTCACAATAGTGCATCAGTCTCTTTAAGATTATTTTCTCCATTAGTTTACATACATGTGATGTTAATGCAATTGGCCTGTAGTTTTTCAAATCGGTATTACATTTACCTGGTTTTAATACAGGAACCACTATTGTTTCTTTCCAGTTGTTAGGCATTATCCCACTATTCCAGCATTTTTTAAATATGTCATGTAGCAAGATTATAAAATTTTCTGGTAAATTTTTCAGCATCTCATTGGAAATTGCATCTAGTCCAACTGACGTTTTTTTACTTGGAAGGGACTGAATGGCATCTTTTAATTCTTGAAGTGTGAGTGATGCATTTATGTAGTGAGTATTGTCAGAGGCAGGATCCTTATATACATCTTTCTTTTCATCTCGTTCCCTATAATTTCTATCAGAGACAGGGAGTCCTTCTACACGACAGGCCTCAGCAAACACGTCTGCAAAAGCTTCTGCTTTTTCCAATGAGCTAGGAATAGGGTTATTTTCTAGCTTTACTGGAATTGATGGCAACTTAATCCCGTTTTTCATTAATTTTAGTTTTTCCCAAATCTTTATCGTGTCTTTGTGGTTATTTACTTCACATTTACAAAAAGATGTCCAGTGTTGTTCTTTGGCTTGCTCTATGATTCTGTTACACTTAATGTTGGCACTTTTCATCGCTGTATGATTTTCAGGTGACCTGTTTGCTAAATAAATTTTGTATTTTTCTTTCTTTTCGTTCACTGCCTTTTGACAGTCCTCATTCCACCAGACATTTCCATGATGTTTTCCTATTTTTGACACTGTAAGTTTTGGAATTGAAATGTTAGCAGCCCTTAAGAGTGAGTTACAGAAAACTTCGTACGTTTCGTTTATGTTCATTGCTTCAGATAGATCTGTTCTTGTCTTTTCAAGGATTGCCTTAAAACTGATCCAGTCAGCGTTTTTATAATTAAACTTGGGTAAACTATCTTGTGGTATGGCGTCTATTTCTGTAGTATGGTTTAGGGTAAGACGTATGGGGATGTGATCTGATCCCAACAAGTCATCCTCTGTTTGCCATGTGGCGTTTGGGGCTAGGGATGGTGAGATTAAAGTGAGGTCGATAGCTGTGGGTCTGTGGGTTGGTATATCGGGGATCCGGGTAACGTGTCCGTTGTTAAGTAAATATAAATTGGAATCTACAATATTTTCAATCAACCTGTTGCTTGTTATGTTTGTACAATACTTTTCCCAAAATGGGGCATGTGCATTAAAATCACCTCCAATTATCCACTTGTCGTCCTGATCTTGAAAGTGTTTTAACCATTCAGTGTTCACAGAGTCTGGGCCTCTTGGTAAGTATACAGAGGCCATATTCACAACTAACGATGAGGAAAATGTTATAATGATTGCACATGATGAAATAAATGCGGTAGATTTAGGTACTGGCGATGATCGTTCACAATAGTTCAGTCCTTCACGAATGTATATAGCTGTTTGTATACGGCCACCGTCATTTACAGAGTCACATATTGGTGGATAATAAAAACCGGATATTTTAGGTAATTTGGTTTTGATGGTATTCAGCGATTGTAGGAGCATGACATGGACGTTTTTAGAAGAGAGATAGTTACTCAAATATGAGATGTTTTTAACAATGGAACGTGCGTTCCACTGAAAAATGTTGATATCACTTACTACACACGTCTTCATGAGGAACGGTTGAATAACTTTAGAACAATATGGTACTTTTAGGTAATTAGATTTCATTTAACTTTGAATTAAAAGGTACAAATAGGATAAAAATGAAGTATGTGAACAAGAAAATAATTAAGTAAAACAATATAGCTGAGAACTGAACGAAGAGAAACTGAATCTGGGCTGAATCTAAAATGACCAAGGAGAGAAGAAAAACGGAGATTGAAAGCCGGGTCTTTGTTGATGTCGTTGTCGGTTTGATCTCCTCCTCGGTTTTTCCCAGAAAAGCTGATGGATTTGCCTCCCTAAGTTTCTGGCCAGAACGCTCGCCCCTCTGATGGTTGGATGGACGTCGTCCTGGCTGACTTGAGTGTGACTGATAGTTTGAAGATTGTCATTGTTGACGTATTCGACACTCGCTGCTTTAAGAAGTCGCACTTTTGTTAGGGCATTTAGGAGCTCTCTTTTAGCGTTTAGGTGTTTGTTTCTCACAGGAGCTACCTGACTTAAAACTACCCTGGCTTTTGGAAATTGGGTGTTGATAGTTTTCACACAGGTGTCAAGAGTTGTGCTACATTCAGTGGGCTCCTTTGTTTTTAAATCTGTGATCCCCACATGTAAAACTACACAGTCAGGTTCAGGTGTCAGCTCTTCTTTTGGTTTTTCAATTGCAATCTTACAGTCCTCGATGGTATGGATCTTTCTCGTGGCCACCTGAAAACCGTATGAAGAGCCCAGTCTTTTTCCATCCACTTTATTGAGGACTGAGTCGTGAATGATAAGGACACGGGAAGAACATTTGATTGTGGTCTGGAACGTGTTGACGATAGCGCAGTTTTGACGTCACGGTTAGGTTTTGTGGAGACGTCTGGTCTATGTTTGACGACATTTCTCCTGCCATTTTGTGTTTTCGCCCGATCTTCTAGTTTGGGGGGTTGAGCTGCGCATTCCGCGTAGGTGGAGAATTTGTCCATCAGTGACATGGTGGTGAAGTCACCGTGGACTGCGGAATCCGTCTGGCACGCAACGGTGGTCGTAAGTTTGGTGCATTTATTGACGTCGCGCAGCTCTTTTAACGTTGTATTGTTTTCCAATAAAAGTTTTCTGTCTGAATGTAGCATGGTTGTGAGAATGTGGATTTGTTTAGACATTTCTTGAATGGTGTTGTTTAAAATGTCTATCTCCCTTACCGCCTCTTGACAGCGGCAGCCACATGATGATCTTGATTGTAGCTGTGCGATGTGTGGCTGACTCCTGGATGGTGAAAGGGTGCGACCGGAGGTCTGTTCTTTTTGATGTTCTTCGAGTGGGGTCTCTGAAGGTGGTGATGTCTCTGCCCTGGTGTTGTCTGTCCCACGGGTGGTTTTCTTTACTTTTTCTTTGATGACACAACGTTTGGACCGTGTCATTTTCAGCCTAGACGATTCCTCTCTGAAAACGTGCGTGTTCACAGTGGTGTGTTTGTATGTGCGCGCATGCACACATAGATATGTTTGTGTATTTGTGTGTGCCTGTGTGTGTGGTATTTCATTGTGTTTGCGGGCGTACGCTTGCATAAGTGTACGTTCTTTTGCTACCCGTTATGCTGTATGAAAATAATCACACGAAGATGACCAGTATATCTTCGTGATGTACATCATAATTAAATACATTAAAAATTAGTCAACATACTATGTCCTCTTGTGCCATTACTTGACGCAATAAACGAAAATCCTGTATGTGAAAGCTGTAATATTGGGAAAAGATGATTGTTTAACTCCAGCCAGGGTGGCCTTGAACCTTCGTCTTCTGTTGTTAAATGTGTATTACTTTTTTTTTTGATTAGTGGGGATTTGGTAGTTCTATCACGCTAGGTTTTGACATCAAGTGTTCAGGGTGCGAGCTCTTGATCACATTTAAATGAAACTGCCGCGTGTACTGAGCTTCAGGAATAGAATTAATTGCTTGCTATCTCTTTCTTGTTCACTGTCTCTTTCTCTTTGTCTCACTTTGTCTGTCTCAAGTTCTCTCTCTCTCTCTCTCTCTCTCTCTCTCTCTCTCTCTCTCTCTCTCTCTCTCTCTTTGTCTCTATCTCTGTGTGTCTGTGTGTCTGTCTGTCTGTCTCTCTCTCTCTCTCTCTGTCCTTCCCTCTCCCTTCCTCCCTCACTTTCGCCTTCCTTCTGTATCTGTCTTCCTCTTTCTTTCTGTCTCTGTCTCTCGTTCTATTTCTTTCCTTCTCTTCTTCCCCATGAACATAGTTACATGCGTGTTTGAGGGTTATATTCACTCACTACAGTTTATAGATTGTCAGCTGTGACATGTGACCAATACAGAAACAAACAGCAAGGTCAGACTCCCTCAAAATAATGGTCATCGATAGGGGAAGAAGAGCAGCCAAGGCCAATTATTTCTTTATCATTTGTCACAGAGAGACGTGGAAACTTGGAGAGGTCTCCCTTTAATGAGATCTGCACCCAAGACGAAATCAGCACCAACTTGCTCACTGTTTCACTTTTTCCATCCGCTCCCTCGTCTGATCAACTCACAAGGGACAGCACTCTCAACTCAATGTGTGCGCGTTGTCTCCCTCTTTGAAATGCCCGTGTCTGTTTCTCTCTCTCTCTCTCTCCCTCTCTCTATCTCTCTCTCTCTCTCTCTCTCTCTCTCTCTCTCACACACACACACACACACACAGCGCGCGCGCGCCGTCTGTTCTCTCTCTTTTCTGTCTCTCTGCTCTCTTTCTCTCTCTCTCTCTCTCTCTCTCTCTCTCTCTCTCTCTCTGCTTGCTCTTTCTCTGTCTCTCTCTCTCTCGCTCTCTCTCTCTGCTCATACACACAGACGCACGCACACACACACACACAAGAGCACAGTGCAAGTCGTCTGAAGTACGTTTTGACGACGGATCTAATGTCCAGCTACAAAAGCTTTGACCAAACACACTCCACTGTCTCAATCACGTCCGTGTCAATTGGTATCGTCCCCTGTCGTGCCCTTTCCGGAATAACCTCCCCTGGACATACTAATGGCCATGGCTATCCTCTGTTGGATTGGCAGGATCAGTTGCATTATTACTATTGTTATTATTATTTTTATTATTATTACTGAATTTTTTTTATTGTTATTATTATTATTGTTATTATTATTGTAATCATCATCATTATTATTATTATTATTAAACTATTACTTTTTATCATTATGGTTATCATTATTATTTATTATTATCATTATTTTGGAATAGACGAAGGTGAGGAGAATGGGAAGTTGTTTGGACTTAACTGCTCACATTTGTATACATTTATACATTTTTCTCTACTTGGTTGGTTTGAACAACATTGTTTGGTTTGAACAACATTTTTTTTGCAATATACATGTAGTAAGACTACGTTTGGCTTGCTGTGACAGACGGCTTGGATGCCTTTAGAACAGTGTCAGTTCTGATCTAGGATGAATACTGTCGTAATGTTGCTTTATTAGAATTATGCATGTCAAATGCGGAGTGATGGAGAACTATTGTTTCTCCTGAAAGTAGTCCTTATTAGATAATTACATTTTAGAACGTCACAAAAAAAAAAGAAACCCGTTGCTTTTGCTTTATCTTGGTATATTAAAAATGTCTTTCTTTGAAAGTACCATATAGAAAAGAATGTATAGCATAATTCGTCATGAACCATTAGCCAGTTAGGTGAAGTCCTGATCAGGATAGAAATGAGTACTAACCTGAGCAGAATGATATGTACCTGGGGATTAACATTTACTGGACCATTTTGGAAATGTGCATCTTTTAAGGCATGGTTTTACTAAAGCTGTATACGGGAGATTTATTTGTTCGTTCCTCGTAAAAGAACAGAATATGTTTTGTTTGCCAAAGACATTGCCTGCAATGCAGTTTTAAAGAAAACATTTCGGAGAAGAGCGCTCATCGTGTTCACTGAATCATGTGTGCATTGGACATTTGCTTTGTTCACGTTGTATACATGTAGCAGGGACATCTGACTGTTACCGTGGAAAATCAGATTCACTCTTAGTGATGTCATTCGAGAGTAGAAGCAAAGTGGCCTGGTACAACACTGAACATCTACTGTTTGCTACTCGTCCTCGTCCGACATAAGAATATCAACCAAAGACATGGTTCAGAGCTAAAAGGGATACATTACCAACGGACACAGCAAACCGCCAAAGTGAAATCACTTCGCTTCCAGTGATCAAATCACAGGGTAGGACACTCTTAGCTGAACCTGCTTAGGCTTTGTCAGCCTGGTCAGCCCTTTACCTTGACTCTGATAGTAAAAAGAGAAGAGACGGCAAAGGGAAACGATGATGTGAATAAGATTTTCACGCTTTTCCTCTGAAAGATTCATTCGCAGGAAGATTTTGTTTTGTGCTGAATGCAGTCTGTATTGTTCTCGATTGCTAGAATATTATCTGTTCGACATTGCGTGCATAATATATACACGTGTGTGCATGTGTATGTGTATGTGTGTGTGTGTGTATGTGTGTGTGTGTGTGTGTGTGTGTGTGTGTGTGTGTGTGTGTCTGTGTGTGTGTGTGTTCGTGTGTGTGTGTGTGTGTGTGTGTGTGTGCGCGTGCGCGCGCGCGCGTGTGTGTTTGTACAGAGAGAGAGAGTATATACTATTTCTATCTTCATTGTTATTATTGAAATGCTGCCATTATCATTCTTATATTGTTATTATTTCTTTTGGTTCTTACTGTTAAGGT
>CM060314.1:73427328-73437328 GCA_030674185.1 Monoplex corrugatus | reverse complement strand
CAAGAAACCAAAATACAACATGAAACCAGCGGAAAGGAAGGCCCTAAAAGAACTTTGTGACTTAGTCCTATCAAGAACTGTAAGAATCTGCACTGCTGATAAAGGGGGGACAATTGTAGTGCAAGATATGACTGGTTACATCAAAGAAGCTGAACGTCAACTGAACAACACAGCACACTACAAGAAGTTGCAGAAAGACCCTACCACTAGTATCGCCAAAACATCTAACAAGCTGGTGGAAAAACTACACAGGCAGGACAACATTGATGAAAACACTTGCAAGTGGGCTCTTACAGATCTAACAGAATTGAGAACCGCCATCTTTTACCATCTCCCGAAAATATACAAACAACTTAAGAAACCACCAGGACGACCTATAGTGTCTGGTATCAGAGGACCTACAGAAAAACTATCCTAACTGGTTGACAGCCGGCTCCAAAACCTGATACCACAACTCCCCAGCCACGTGAAGGATACAACACACATGCTCCAAATCCTGCAAGACTGGAACATCAAATATGGGCCCATGAATGACGTCACACTGGTCACCATTGACGTGACGAGTCTCTACACGAATATACCACAAAGAGAAATAACACAAGCCATCCAACACTTCGTGAAAAAACATACAATCAACAGTGCACCTCCAGTGGAGTCAGTAATTGAGGCGATTCAACATGTGCTATCCAACAACGTATTCCAGTTTAAAGAACAATACTACAAACAAATACAGGGCACAGCCATGGGAACCGCTATGGCACCAGTTGTTGCCAACTGTTCATGGTTGGTTAGAGGAGAAAATCTTTGTCAATAGCCCCATCAACATTCCTGAGGATTTGTGGAGTCGATTTTTGGATGATGTTTTTGTCTTGTGGAGAGGATCAGAGGAGGAACTACACAGACTCCTCATATACCTCAGCTCGGTCCATCACATAACCAAGTTCACAATGTGTTCTTCCGAAGATGAGCTCCCATTTCTAGACATCCTAATCAAACTTAGGGACGGAATGCTGCAGACAGATTTACATACCAAACCTACAGATGTACACAACTGTATATATATATATATTCATCTCTATCACTCTATCTGACTGTCTAGCTCACAGTTATCTATCTATCTTTCTATCTATCTATCTATCTATTATCTATCTATCTATCTATCTATCTATCTATCTATCTATCTTTCGTATCTGTTATCTATCTATCTATCTATCTATCTATCTAAGGGAAATCTAACAAGTATCACCCACCTTTCCAGTGACTGCCTCTTGGTTGTCTGCCACCTTTGCTGCCAGTATAGCCATTGTATCCACGTCTGTAGTCACCGATACCTCTGTCGTTACCGTTGTAGCGGCTTCTATACCCTGCGTTTATTAATGTGCGCTCGCGCGCACAAACACACACACACACGCACACACAGACACACACACACGCACACACACACATGCTCACGCACGCACATAAACACGCACTGCGCGCACGCGCACGCACACTCACACACACATACGTACGCACGCGCACACACACACACACACAGAGAATTATATATATATATATATATATATATATATTATTTATACATATACATACATATACATATATGCATATAGATACACATATCACTACATGTACAGAAATGTCTAAACCTGCTCCATTGTTCTAAACCCTTATGATTGTGTTTTGTGTTTGCGTACATCACACTGGAAGGGAGCGACTCGATGGAGAACATCTACTACGAACTGAAGATATTCTGAAAAAATCCATGTACTGGATATCAGGTAAACTGCTAGTTTTAATTCTCATTGTTTTAACCGTATTACATTATGTAGAATATATATATATATTTTGGGGTTGATGTCACTGAAAATAAAGTCGAAAAGGCAAGTGCTACCAACATTTGCATCTGAAATACCCAAGCATCATTATGGAAAAAAGCCAGTGTTATCGAGACAATAGTTGTACCCACACTGATTTACCAGCGGCATGACTGGACTTATCGATGAATAACTTGAAAGAAAGACCGCAATTTTGTGAAACGGACTGTCACAGAAGAGCAGTAGGCAAGACTTGAAAAGCCATTTAAGAAAAGAATATATCCAAGAGGTGTTTAGAGCAACATCTGTGAAGTTCAACGGTGCCTGTTCTGATCTAAGTCACTATGTGTAGTACATTGCCTATTTGTATCCCTGCAAGGACATCATCTGCTCAGTCATAGAGCCAGACCAAGTGAGAGACACCGCTAGTAAGGAAGCCATCACCACAGCCATCTAACGACAACCCCCATGAACCACTGACACCCAAGACCCCCATTAACCTACCCATGAATAGAACAGGTAGAGAAGACTAAAACCGAGGTCACATTAGATCAAGGCATGACAGGTGACACAATCGGCAATAACTTGTACAGTGCTATGATGATTGATAGTTTCATGATGATAGAGATGATGATCACAATGTTGTGGAGTTCCATCCATCTAGGATTGAGACTGTATAACCAGGCTGCACTGTACGTTTGCTATCACAGTATATCCTGATGTCAACCAGGCCAAGAAGAAAATGCAATGTTGCCTTGGAAATTTAAGAAATATCATCAATAGCTCGTCTATAACGTGGATGAGACTCGACTGTGTGGTTCCAATCGTTTCAGAGCACACCCAGCTCTGAGTAGGAAGCCACTTAGGGTCGAAGAATCATACGCTACTTTTTTGACTGGTGGAGACTGATTGTGGGTTCAGATCCATGACATTCCAGTAAGACGTCGCTTGTTATATCCACTTTGCTACATTGATGGTCGTTTTAAATGTTGTAAGTGTTTTCTCCTTCTGTTTCATTTTGTCACATTTTCTCTGTCTCTCTGTCTGCTTGTCTACCTGTCTGCCTGTTCGGCTGTCTGTTAGTCTCTGGCTTCTTCCCCTACCCCTTGTTGAAAATCTCCCCTTAAAAAGGTTGGGTGAGATTGGTTCCTATTTCCCGTGAGTGATGTCTGTTTGTATGCCTGTCTAAGAGAGGTGGAGAGAAAAAGCGAGAGAGAAACAGTGTAACAGACAGACATAAAACGAGCATAAACAGCATGGAAAAGGTTGAAGAAAGATTCAGGTCAGTCAGACACAAAACAGAATGGACCAAACACAGACTTACAAGAGCCAGTGGCATTTGAGGCAGACATCAGGATGAAGACCAGGAGCAGGTAAATCGCCTTCATGATGACAGTTGGATGAACACGATGATGATGGACAGTCTGTGAAGTTATCTCTCTTTTATACATGTTGGTGACAGGGATCGGAGCTGGGATGGAGAAACATTAAAATGCTGAAAAAAATTATGATCACGATGGCACAGATAATAAAAGACACTTTAACTTTCACATTTGCTCTGACACCGAGTCATCAAGTAAAATGAACACACATCTCTCTCCCCTTTCTGCTCTCCCCCTCTTCGTATCCGTCCCTCCTTCCCTTCACCTTCTCTCTTTCTCTCTCTCTCTCTCTCTCTCTCTCTCTCTCTCTCTCTCTCTCTCTTTCTCTTGCACACGTCATAAACTCCAACTTTACCCTCTTTCACATCATCTGATTGCACGAAGCAGTGCCATTACTCAAGTGTCCCAACATCGTCTTTGTATATATGCAGTTTCTTATCTTCTGCGATGCGTTGGTAAGGAACTCATTGCCCTAGAGTATTATAAACACTCAGTCATTCCATTCCTTCATAGAACATTAATTGAAATATCTTATGTCAGTGTAATAGCCCTTTGCGACCCCCACCCCAAAACAAAAACAAAAAAAATCAAGTTTACTCACTTAAGTATTTATACTTAATCCAATTTATATAAACAAGAATCTGTGTGGTATCTGTGTATCATTTTGTTGGGATAATTGACAAGATTTTCCTGGCAGTTTTTCTTGTTAGTTTTGATTTATTGCATTACTCTACTTTATTTCCCTATCCAGAATTTGATTTAATTTTATGTGCTTATCTATTTGTGAATTTAGTAATGATTGATCATTTCTCTAGAATCTCTAAATTCCTCAATTTATGTCATGTTACTGCTTTTCTCTTGATTTGACAGTATTTGTCCATTAATGGTTTATTTAGGCCGACTTACTGCTTGCGTCTGGGAAATCTCAAAGCTGGCTATTCCGACCAAGATGGCATTGTACAAAGCCTGCATCGTCAGCACTCCATTGTATCGTAGCGAAACATGGACATCATCATCATCATTATCAGGTGCCCTGCCGCAGGCGTTGGCGATCATGGACTTAAATCTGTCTCTATCTCTCGTGCCCCTAGCATCTCCCCCACCCTCCTCGTCCCCAGCCACTCTACAAGTCCGCCCAGCATTTTCTCCCTGGGTCTTCCCGGTGCTCTCTTTTCCTCCAGCTTTCCCGTTGTGACCAGGTGCTCCAAATCCCACTTCCTCATAAAATGGCCTATAAATGTTGCCTGTCTTTTCCTAATCTTCCTTATGAGTGATTTACGTGTGTCTGCCTCCATCAAGACTGTCTCGTTTGTTTTCTTTGCTGTCCATGGAACTCTCAACATTCTTCTTAGAAACCACATCTCGGCTGCCAAAGAAGAGCTACAGCTGAACAACTTTCGCTGCGGCTGTTCTCGGCATCAAGTGGAGCGGCACAAGACCAAACACCCAGGTCGTAGCATGCGCTGGTCTCCCCACCATGCACACACTGCTCAGACAACGCAGGCTGCGCTGGCTTGGCCATGTGCTCCAGATGGACGATGGACGTACCCCAAAGATATCCTTTACGGTAAATTAGTCTCCGGCAAGAGATCTGTTGGCCGCCCCCAGCTACGACAAAAGACATCTCCAGGCGCAATATGAAAGCTCTGGACATCGACGCAGAGAGCTGGGAAGACCAACAGTCGACCACAACAGATGGAGCAGTGTCCTCCAGACACATAAACAAACACACACGCACGCACGCGCGCGCCCACACACACACACACACACACACACACAATATATATATATATATATATATATATATATATATATATTTATATGCACACCATAGTCATACATCTGCTGCACACACACGTCGAGGTGCGTTCATTGATATTAACACAGAATATAATCATGACCAAATAAATGAGTCACTCATATGTGAAGATATTTTTTGCTATATTGTTAGGGTAACGGGTATTTATTTAGTATAAAATCCTCCATGTAAGTCTGCACCATAGATCGGAATGATTCATAAAGAGGGAAACATTTAAAAATTGATATAGCACACAACGCTGGAGAGAGCAAGTGACCTTGTTTTTTGTGTTTGTTTATCAGTGTGAGAGAGAGGGGGGGTAGAATCCGAAATCAGACAGAGAGAGAGAGAGAGAGAGAGAGAGAGAGAGAGAGGAAGAGAGAGAGAGAGAGAGAGAGTGTTAGCAATTTGACAGTTTGACAGTTTTAATGTCCTTTTCTGCATCAAGTCACCCTCTAGACATTCCCCATCATCATCATGTGCCTTGCTGCATGGCGTTGGCGGTCATGGGTCTTCAATACGAATTTTTTTTTTGTCACTGCTTTTTGTGTACATTTCCTATCCCTTTCGTCCTTACTCATTCTGTAAGAAATTGTCTAGCATTTCTCCCTGGATCTACCCGGTGCTTTGTTTCCTCCTAGCTTTCCTGTTGGGACTAGGTACTCCAAGTTTTCTTGCCTCATAAAATGATCTATAAATCTTTCTTGCGTTTTCCTAATCTTCTTCCCTAATGTACTTTTTGTTTGTTTCTTTCAAGACTGTCTCGTTTGTTTCCTTGCTTTCTATCTCCATCGACGATGATGTTCATTTTATTCGTTATTGTACTTGCTTAAATGATTGCAAAGTGAATTCATCCCAGCTAGTCATTGCAAACGCCCAAGTATGTTTAAATTTTTGATTGTGTTTGTGTTTTCCCCCCGTCTATTACTGAAGGTAATATAAGGAAACACGCAATACATTTGTATACAAGTGCAGTGAGATTTGATGAGATTATTTGAGGAATTCAATTAGTATTATGTTTATAGAGTGCACATGTCTGCTCTTATTGTTTTATGTTGTATATGTAAGTTGATTTGTATGCGTACCTTTGCATAGTCTTCACACCCCCTTTGTAAGGGGCTATGGAACGTTTGAACGAAATGTCAGAAATCTGAGCTCCCTCATCGCACACGTGCACACACGCCTGCATTTAAATACGTGCGCACGTTCATATAGGTATGCGAACATTTCATCGTTATCATTAAAAACAACATAAATGACTTGAGTCATATCAATATATTTACTTCAGCTGATGGAAACATCAGGGAATTAGCTGTTTTGTTGTTGTTCTTTTTGTCCTAATTCATTTGAATTTGTTTATTTGTTGTCTTTTATGTACGTTGGACAAAGGCTGATTAACCGAAAACTTGCTCAAGTTTATTTAGTCGGTTGAACACGTGTCCTCATTTTATTTCCATGTTTCTAGAAAATGATATGTTAGACCAGAAGGGGCTTATGGTGATACTTTTCATAACGATATCTATTACATTTTGAAAGATTTGATCTGATTTCGACACACACACACACACACACACACACACACACACACCGCGCGCGCGCGCGCGCGCGCACACACACACAACATATATGTATACATATATATATATAATATATATATATATATATATATATAAATATAAATATATCACACACACACCATAGTCATTCACCTGCACACACCCGTCGAGGTGCGTTCATTGATACTAACACAGAATATGTCATGATCAAATAGAGTCACTGATATGTGAAGATACTTTTCCTATACTTTTTTTTAGGGTAGCAGGTAATTATTTAATATAAAATCCTGCATGGTAAGTCTGCACCATAGATCGGAATGATTCATTAAGAGGGAAACATCCAAATATTGACATAGCACACAACGCTGAAGAGTACAAGTGGCCTTGTTTGTTTGTGTTTGTGTGTGAATGTGTGAGGGAGCGGGGGACAGAATCTGAAATTAGACAAGAAGAGAGAGAGAAGACAGACAGACAGACAGACAGACAGACAGACAGACAGACAGACAGAATATTAACAATTCGACAGTTTGGCGGTTTAATGTCCTTTTCTGCATCAAGTCACCCTCAAGACATTCAACATCATGATCATGTGCCTTGCTGCATGGCGTTGGCGGTCATGGCCTTCTATTTTTGTCACAGCTTTTTGTGTATATTTGCAATCCGTTTTGTCCCTACTCATTCTGCAGAAATTGTCCAATGTTTTCTCTCTGGATTTACCCGTTACTTTGTTTCATCCTAGCTTTCCTATTGTCACTAGGTACTTCAGTTTTTCTTGCTTCATAAAATGCCCTATAAATCTTTCTTGCATTTTCCTGATCGTCTTCACTAATGTACTTTTTGTATTTGTTTCTGTCAAGACTGTCTGGTTTGTTTTCTTCCCGCGTCTTGAGCTCTTAACGTTCCTTTTAGAAACCACTGCCTCAATCTTATTCTGACTTTACTTATTGGTCGTCTAGGCGTCACCTCCAGACAACAGTATTAGTTTATATAACTCTAAAAAATTCTCTTTCTTAAATCATTGAACACCGTTGTAGCTTGGCCAGTTTTGCTGGATATTTCTTATGTGTTTCTGCCGTCTGGTGAGATGACTGTTCCCGGATATTCAAACTTACCAACTTGTCTGTGTTGAGCCATTTGCTGTTATTTTACGTGAGGGGAGTTTTGTTTTCCTACTGATTACCATGACTTCAGTCTTTTCATTATTTAGTTCAAGAGATTGTTTTTTTTCAATTATTTAATATTATTATTATTGTTAATAATTGTTATTATCATTATTATTGCTAGTATTATTACTATATAGTATTATTAAAAACTATTTTTGGAAAGCTGTTCAGATTCATTTTGACTCACTGCATTTTATACACAATGAGACTTTTCAGTGCAGCACGAAGAACTCTGACTGTTGGCAAACTGACCATACTCCACTATTTTGTTGCTCAGTTGCATCTTTTAAGGACGTGCACTTTTTTTTGTAGTTGCTGTTATTCCATAGGCTGTGCTCCATTGGAAATAGCTGATTGTGTGTAATGGTGTATGAGTCCAAAGAGGTTTGCAGAATAGCGGTATTTTTAATACAAAATGCCCTTGGTTAGCTGTGGTTAGTGTAAGCAAGAAACGCTACTTCTTTTGGTGTGGGTCATATCATTAACTTGAACTTTGGGTTTGCATTAAGGCGTGTATATATCAAATGCAGTATAACATTAGTCACTGTAATGGCTACCTGGTTGAACCTGCTCTCAGTTACAAAAAAGGCTACTTACTGCGTAGCTTTCATCGACGATCCAGCCGACTTCATCAGCGCAACTGCTGGGTTGAGAATGGCTTCAGTGCGCACTGCTGTGAGCGAACTCACGACAGTGCGACTGAATAAGTGAGGAGTACACCGATGGCAGGTTGTGTCGGCCCCGGTCACGGTTGAGGGTGGGGTTCCTTGCGGCAATGTAAACTGCCTCCTTTACTCCCTTTAGTCACTGTCTTTCAGTTTGCAACAATTGTTTTTGTTGTTGTTGTTGTTTCTAAAGGAACATTGTTTCATATAAACTGGAGAGAGCTGTTCGTGTGTGTGATGTGTTTTTAGCAAAACCGTTTAATTAAGATTTTCTGTTTTCTCTAAGGAATTTTGCCAATTTTGGGTCAAAGTCATAGGCTATTAAGAAGTTCACAATTCTTAAGATTAAGAGTCAGACACCAAGGCTAAGATCGTGCGATCCAAAACAAACAAACAAACAAAAAAAAAGATATTCCTTAAAAAATTAACCCTTTTTGAAGGTGAGGTGTGAACAACACTATCTCATGAACGCCTGACAATGTCCACATTTTGTGATCGTCTAGTTTGGCGTTGTTCTCGTTTCTCTTCAAGTTCTTTATTTCAATGCCATATTTTGTTCAAGAAAGCAGTAATCTTAAGACGGGCAAGATTGGATTTTCTGTAACAGTTGTTGATCTATGGTTGATCTTTGGTTTTCTTTCTTTCTGCCCTCCTTTTTTTCTTTCTTATCTTTTCTTCCTTTTAGCCTTTTTAGCTTAATTTTCTTTGTTACCTTGCTTTTCTAATTTCCTTTCTTGAAAAGGGATCATTTCGTTACGCCTGATGAGAGGCTATCTGTCTCTATGCACGTGTGTATGCGTGTATCAGTGTATGAACGCACGCACGTGTGTGTGTGTGCGTGCGTGCGTGCGTGCGTGGTGTGGCGTGTGTGTGTGTGTGTGTGTGTGTGTGTGTGTGTGGTGTGTGTGTGTGTGTGTGTGGGGTGTGTGTGTGTGTCCGTCTAAAAATTGTGTGGACGCGATTTTCCCAGCTATTCATCAATGGATAGATGAACAGTCTCTACGTGTAGCACCATTGGCAAGGCGATGCGGTCAAAAACAAATGCCTAAAGTCTGCAGGTTTTGATGAGGGTGTCAGAAGCCGATTTTCTCAAGAAGTTCTAATAACGTTTTAAATATATCTTTGCCAATTTGACAATCTACCATTAATACATCAGATTTAGTCATAGTCGAAGTTTTTCAGATCAGATGCGATTGTCTACAAATGTGTTCTTCAAGATTAGGATGGCGATTGTCTACATAATGTGTATCTTCATGATTACAACATCTGATGAAAAACTGTTTAAAAGAAAATTCATGGAATGAACTATCTTACATAAACTTAGAGACGAAAGTTGTTCTTTGCAAGTGTAACTTCTTTGTTCTTCGATGTTTCTCTATTGGTAAATGTGTCCATTATTTTTACCCCTTGTCTTTGTTAAAGATGATATTTTCACTTTTTGAATTCCGTTCGGAAGACTTTTTGATCCATACATGAATCAAATTATATGTAAGGGTATCAGCAATGTGATGGATAAATAGTTCTTAAGTCTGCCACTAATTTCATCGAGGCTAAATAACTTTTTATTGCTCATATTGTAGATATGTATTCCGATCCCAAGAACAGTGATAAAAGGAATGGTG
>CM060314.1:73419828-73422328 GCA_030674185.1 Monoplex corrugatus | reverse complement strand
CCTCTGTCTCTCTCTGTGTCTCTTTCTGTGTCTCTCTGTCTCTGTCTCTCTCTGTCTTTCTCTGTCTTTCTCTCTCTCTTCCTTTCTGTCTCCTCTCTCTCTCTGTATGTCTCTAGCTTTGTGTCTCTTTCTCTCTTTCCCTTCTTTCTCTCTCCTTCCTGTTCTCTCTCTCTCTCTCTCTCTCTCTCTCTCTCTCTCTCTCTCTTTCTCTCATTGTTTTACAGGAAGTAAACAGAGAGACTAGAGACAAATCAAATGACATGAAGCGTACAGTAAAGGATCATACTCATATTCTAAACAAAAGGGAAAGAATATGGGCAAAACATAAACAAAAAATGAGGAACGTTCTGGTTTATGGTAGATAACAAATCTATGTACATATGTTTAAATTTGTTTGCTATTGTTTAATTGTGCCTCGCTTAAAAGATCAAATCCAAAGGTGGAAAATATACACAAAACAAGACAATAAAATTATTGAGGAATAGGCTGGGTTTAGGGCAGATTACTTTGCAGTGTACCATATATTTCAATTGTTTGTTATTGTTCAAACGTGCCTCCTTCAAGAGATTAAAATTGTTTGCTGCATTTGTACGCTTTAAGAAAGCTTTTCATTCTGGAATGTATATGTGTTGTGGAAAATACTTTGAAAGGCTGATATAAACGAAACATTTTACAAATGGCCTATATTGTTTTTTTTCAATTTGCGTTCTCAATCTCGTTTTGTGCGGTTCTGGTTCTTATTTGCTTGAATGCCAGCAGTTACTCTGATTTACGAATATACATATCAGTGCATGATTAAGTTCGTGATGAGTGTTCTTACCCTAATAGCTTTTAATTGTCCACTTGGCATTGACCAAGGATGTTTGTTTTGACCTCTGATGTTTTCTTTCTTTGTAAATTAACTGTCAGTGGAGTTGTCAAAAACTAGACAGCACAGCATTTATCTAATTCCAGATGTCGGACAAATATTTTCAATGTCATCTGTTGTTGTGGTGCTTCTTTCAGACTCTTGCTACAGGATTACAAACACAACGCAATAATATCAAATGGGAAGCATCTTGCAAAATCAAATGTAGTAGTGTTTTGAGAGGGTAGGCTCTTGGTCACCCACAAAAATTTATTGTTCAGATAGTAGTGATTAATTTACATAAGCAACTTGGCATGATTGTAACCACAAAGCCTAGCCTTCATTTGGCTTTGTCAGAGCTTTGAAAAAAGGAAACTTGCAGTAATTGAATTACAGAGATCGTTAAAAAGACAGAGCAACCGATCCATTATATATCTTCAATTCATGGTAGACAAATTGAGCCTATCACGACATATACCTGTGAAATTTGAGACCAAAGTGAGACTTGTCAGATTGAGAAGGACCATCCTTACGCTATGAAAACTTTTGTCAGTGTACTGCAACTTCCCTCATATATATTCATTCAAGGGAAAACAGGAAGATAACCTCTCTGTATAAGCAGGTCTATTAAATGCATAAGGTAGTGGGTTCAACTTAAACTACATTGCGAATAGCACGGCTATGGAGACAAAAATATGAAGTGATGTTAGTACAAGATCTATCTGGATAAATCAAGTAGTTCTCACAAATGAAGAAAACACTAGCAGAAAATGGTTTTGGTATTGTCTGCTTGAGCCAAGACGTTGGTTTCAAAAACCAATTTATTGTCCTATTGAATACCGATTCATTGCTATTGATACACAACACTGGCGCTCAAATATGGAAAGCAATTTAAAATACACTTTATGTTCATGTTAAGGTGTATTTCAACTCGAAAAGTGTCTGGTGAATATTGCAAATGATATTTGAAAGATGCTCTTGCAAAACGTAGACTGGGGGTTTCTGGATTTAAAAGCAGTGTTCACTGGTGTTTTTCAACAGAAAATATTGAAATGTATCTTGCTCTTTGCTTACAAGTGGCAGGGAAAATTATGTGCCTTTCTTTTTTTCAGTGCGTTGCTTACACTGATATTCATAACATGTATGACACATATATTATTCTCCCCCTGGCAAAATTTGTCGAATTGAAATGTAGAATATTCCAGCTTGATCAACAATATGTGTTGCGTCAAGTGCTTGTTATTTATGAAATGTTTGAAAATTTGTTATTCGGCTATTTAGGCACATGCTACTGCAGTCTTCAATATTTCAATCGATTTATGGATGTACAAATGTTAAGAACGTATTTCGTGTTGTTGCTTAGGTGTGTAATGTGCATGTGTGGGTGGGTATGGTATGTGTGCGTACGTGACCTGTGCATGCATGCATACATCTTTGATATCTGTAGGTAAAATACATGCTTATTCACTTATGTTTGTCTAGATAACATATTTGATCAGTAATTACGCAGCAAAAAATTTGTTTGACTGATGCTGTGGTTTGACTTGTCATGTCCTTAGTAATGTGTCTTTACCTTAATTTTATTATTTAGAACGATCTTTTGCTTATTTTGAAATCAGCCCCCTGTATTTTTTGGGCTGAGCGCTTTAAAAA
>CM060314.1:73404828-73414828 GCA_030674185.1 Monoplex corrugatus | reverse complement strand
GAGAGAGAGAGAGAGAGAGAGAGAGAGAGAGAGAGAGAGAAACGAACACATATAACTTGCGCACGTGAACGGATGCACACACACACACACAAACACACACACACACACACACACACACACACACACACACACACACACACTCACACTCACACACACACCGCACACACATACACACACACACACGCACGCCTGCACGCACGCACACACATACACACGCATACGTGCACGCGTGGACAAGCGGGCACATTGTATGTAATAATCACAAATTCATACACAAGCATATCACACACACACACACACACACACACCACACACACACACACACACACACACACACACACTTGCATACAGATATGCACACACGTTCACATACACACAACACACACACATACGCGTGCGCACGCACGCACACACACACACAACACACACATACGCGCGCGCACGCACGCACCACACACACACACAACACACACAACACACACACAACACAAACGCACATGCACACAAACGCACACTTACGAATGCACACTCTTTCAAAGCACAAAGTCTCACTCACATGTTTGATCCTTTCAAGTAATTTGTCAGAAGTCTTACGGGAGCCTGACATCAGTCGCTGATAAAAACCCAACCAACACCACGGAATTACTTTCTTTTCTATCAATACGTCTGTCAGTCCTGTCGTCTAGTCTGTCTGTCTGTCTGTCAGTCTGTCGCAGTTTACTGATCTTAGTTTACACTAACCCCTGTATCTTTCAATCTTCTCCCCTCCCTCACCCCTCCCTTACACAGACTGTCTGGATTGTCTTGATGTCACGTCACCTCATGGACTATCAGTTCCAGTGTCACAAGAAAAAAGAGATGAGGTGAAAAGGTGTCCCTATAAGATAAAGTCACCATGAAATGATGTCAGTATAAAATAATGCAGCATCAGTCTCAAAAAGCTGTCGCTCTATGATCATCATCGCCATTACCATCATGTGCCTTACCGCATGGCGTTAGCAATCGTGGCCCACCATAATTATGAATCTCTCTTTTGTTGCTGAAAATATATCTCCTACTCTTCTTGTCCACACCCATTTTGCAAAACTGTCAAATATTTTGTTCCTAAGTCTACCTGTGCTCTTTTTCACACTAACTTTCCTGTTGTGACCAGGGGTTCAAACTTTTCTTGCCTCAAAAGAAGTCCTTGAAAAGTTGCTTGTCTTTTCCTGATTTCCTTCATAAATGTTCTGTTTGTATTTGGTTCTCTCAAGATTGTCTGGTTTGTTATCTTGGCTGACTATGGAACTCTTAACATTTTTTAGAAACCACATCTCAGCTATCCTGATCTTGTTTTCATCTGCTTGTTGATTGACCAGGTTACTTTGTGATATCGGACAAACATTTCCCTATCCAGGTCGCTCTGTGATACCATACAAAACATTTCCTATTATTTTAACCACGATACTGGTCAACAGAGTATGACAGACAATGAAAAGTAATGACTCTTTGCACAGTTGAATGTAGTGCTATGTGATTTTATGCATTTGAGTATGTTAAATGGCTGGTTTTCAGTTTCAGAAGAATCAGCTTCGATCACTTGACCAATCATACTGGATAGAGCTACTATGATCAGTGTCTGTTTATTAAGACCAATCATACTGGATATAGCTACTATGATCAGTGTCTGTTTATTAAGATCAATCATACTGGATATAGCTATTATGATCAGTGTCTGTTTATTAAGACCAATCATACTGGATATAGCTACTATGATCAGTGTCTGTTTATTAAGACCAATCATACTGGATATAGCTACTATGATCAGTGTCTGTTTATTAAGACCAATCATACTGGATATAGCTATATGATCAGTGTCTATTTATTAAGACCAATCATACTGGATATAGCTATATGATCAATGTCTATCTTTTAACATTTCATTCACGAGAATCTCAGTTGTTGTGACATGTCTCTTATTCTCTGGAATTGGCGTGCTCCTTGCGTTATGCCCACTTTTGCTGATACACTGATATCAAAAACGATCAGAGTTTAACAGGACATGACGATAGCTCAAACGCTGATAACTATAATTATAATACGTCTCATATGCTGGTTTCCCATTAGACTGTGTTGAATGTTAACACTAACAAGTGTTTCCATCCCTGGTGAGACAAATGTGGCCTTGGTTATTTTTGTTTTGCCTTAAACTCTGTCCTTAATTGTTTGTATACATTATGAATAATAGAAAAACGCGGAAAAATTAAACGATACAAAACTGTTCAAAAAGTTTTCTTCATGCTGATGCATGCTTGGAAGTGTGTAAAAGATTGACTGTCAACAACAACCGAAAAATCTACAAGCATTCCGCATACAAATATGTAGCTCAGTGATGGCAAATAAATCATTTAAAGCAGCATCACTTTCATTCGCTTTTATTATTTCTGGCTAAGTGTACCAATTTCCCCCGTGGGGGTACCAGGGGCTCTTACAAGGGCTCTTACATCCCAGCTTCAGGAAATTCTGTGCTAGAAATGTCCTCTTTCCCGTCACTCTCTTCGTTTCTGCCTTGTTCCTTTGCTTTCTGTCATATCTTCCTATCATTTTCTACCTTTGCTGGTCCATTCACCTGCATGTGTTGTGTTTTAGAGGTTCATGTCATGTTTCTATCAGGAAAAGCAATGCGAAATACACAGGTCCCGCTTTTTCCTGTCCTTCCATATGCTGACTTCATGACTTTCATGTGCCTATTTTGTAACAAGCTCATCTTGCTGTTATTTCTTAAGTACTAATCTACATCAGGTTTTTTTCTGCTTTCATTGTTTGCTTACATCCAAGATATTGGTGGGAAAGTTGCAGATTTCAACTTAGAATTCTTTGTCTGTGAACTGGGATTATAGTAGCCTTTACCCATTTAGTTGGTAAAAATCCACTCATCCAATATAGTAAAAAAAATATCTGTTTAACTTACATAAGAAACATTTAGGACAGTGTTTACTCATACTTTGAGCAATTGAATTTTATTCAATAGCGAATTTGATGTTACCAAAAGCGAGCAAGTTTTATTTTTTATTTTTGCAATAGTCAAATTAGCGTTGATTCATGAAGCATCATTTTTTACAGAATACACAATTGTATTTCGTTCTGTTCAATCTGGTTTCTTCTTTTAACATGGGGGAAATGTTATATTTTACTGTAGCGGCAGAATGACTCCGATTTTTTTCGTATGTCCTATAGATTTTGGCGTTTACTTGAAAAGGTGTATCTGGAAGGTGACAAACTCCTTTCAGCTGTTTAGTGTCCTTCCGAGGCTTGGATGTATCAGCTGGATGTTTGCTGATATTTTTGCATCATATTTTCACAAAAAAGGCTCTTTTCTTTGGCAAAAGCTGCTGTATTATCGTATTAAACATTGGTATTTTTGTATTCGTAACGTAACTGCTCCATTTTTTCTATTTTCATTCAGTTTTGTCGACTTTTCATCAACAGTTCAAAATCATCAATTCGTATGCTTACCTTTGAATGACACATGTCTTTCGACCAAATCATGAACCATTTATTGTTTGGTTAAGGAAGGAATAGCACTGACTCTCCCCCCCCCCCCCATATACACACACATGTACACACAACTGCGCATACACACACAAACTCACTCACACACACACACACACACACACACACACACTCTATCTCTCTCTCTCACTCTCTCTCTCTCTTTCTCTCTATTTCTCTCATTCTCTCTCTCTCTCTCGCACACTCACTCAATTACTAAAACAGAGACACAGAGAAAGAGTTGACACGATGACAGAATGGGGCTAGACGGTTAATTAAGAAGACGTAAAGCGGTAAAGACTGTAGGAGTTTAAGTAAATTTAGACTTAAGTGAGAGAGAGAAAGAGATGGGGAGGGAGAGAGGGAGGAAGGGAGAGAGAGAGAGAGACTCTGTGTGTGTGTGTGTGTGTGTGTGTGTGTGTGTGTGTGTGTGTGTGTGTGTGTGTGTGTGTGTGTGTGTGTGTGTGTGGATAGGGGTGGGAGGAGGCGATGACGAAATGAGCGCTCGCACGAAAGAGAGAGAGAGAGAGAAAGAGAGAGAGAGAGAGAGAGAGAGAGAGAGAGAGGTGGTATATTTAATTCAAATCGGCCAAAACCCCTTATGAAGTGGTATCAACAGTATACATACATAAGCACTGATATACATTTATAGATTTGAAATAAAGTTAGACCAGCTTAGATGTACAAACATAACACCAAATAGATTTATTTTGTATTCTCATCAAATCTCTTTGCAGTGGTTTATAGAAATGCAGCGTGTTTCTTTGCACTTATTTCATCTATAGACAAAAACACCACACTTATATATTCTTCGGTGTTGGTAGTACTTGATTGGCTTTGTTTTTCAAATCATTCAAACCATTACAACACAGAAATACGATTATCACGTTCAGTCGATGGCCGACATAAACGGCATCTTCACTTTTGCTTTTCAGAGTGTTTGTGTCTCAGTGAAAGTAGTACATTATCCAAACTATCACATCTGAATTTTAATTAAAGGAGCCTGTAAAACGAGTCTGTTTAACTTCATCGCAATATACAACTGAAGAAATAGTTGTCTTTAAATGTCTTACGGAATGAAAATATATGACTATTGTATAGCTATGCCAGTCTTGCCAGTAGTATTAAATCTCTTGCAACATGATGCATATGATACAGATTATTCTACTCATTCCACTCCCTTGTTTTCCCAAATATGACCAAATCCATGCATATGATAAGAAGTTATGGGTATTTGAAGCCTTAGCATATGATAGGAAGTTATGGGTATTTGAAGCCTATGCATATGATAGGAAGTTATGGGTATTTGAAGCCTATGTATATGATAAGAAGTTATGGTGTTTGAAGCCTATGCATATGATAGGAAGTTATGGGTATTTGAAGCCTATGCATATGATAAGAAGTTATGGGTATTTGAAGCCTATGCATATGATAAGAAGTTATGGGTATTTGAAGCCTATGCATATGATAAGAAGTTATGGGTATTTGAAGCCTATGCATATGATAACAAGTTATGGGTATTTGAAGCCTATGCATATGATAAGAAGTTATGGGTATTTGAAGCCTATGCATATGATAAGAAGTTATGGGTATTGTATGAAGCCTATGCATATGATAGGAAGTTATGGATATTTGAAGCCTATGCATATATAAGAAGTTATGGATATTTGAAGCCTATGCATATAATAAGAAGTTATGGGTATTTGAAGCCTATGCATATGATAAGAAGTTATGGGTATTTGAAGCCTATGCATATAATAAGAAGTTATGGGTATTTGAAGCCTATGCATATGATAAGAAGTTATGGATATTTGAAGCCTATGCATATGATAGAAGTTATGGATATTTGAAGCCTATGCATATGATAAGAAGTTATGGTATTTGAAGCCTATGCATATGATAAGAAGTTATGGTGTATTTGAAGCCTATGACAATTTTCTTCTACAATCTGAATCACACAGGCAACCTTCCTTCGTCAGTTCTGCTAAGTTTTAATTAATTTTCATTATTAATCATTTTGTATAGGGGTTTATTCTTCGCGTTCACTGGCCCCCACTAGGCATCACGCATAATGAGACTTTTAAGTGGGCACAGAGAACGCGAGCTGACGACAGTCCACTATTATGTTGCACAGTCTGCATCTTTGGTGGGCGTGCATGCCGGGTGTTTTTGTGTGTCTATAAAGACACTGACATACAAAATCGTCCACGTGCACATCTTATGTTCGAGATGCGTATACACACGATGTCGGATTAGTGTAGTGACTAACCTGTCTCCACACGTTTACCTGAGATACTGTCAAAATATCCACCCTTTGCCCACGAAGCGAAGGTATCCAGTCATGATCGAACCTAGGACCTTCCGATCTGTAGGCTAACGTTTATCCACTTGACCACCAAGCCTGCGTGATACACACACACAATATATAATATATATATATATATATATAATATATGTATGTATACATACAAACATACATACATACTCATATATGTATATATACACATATATATATGTATATGTATATATATGTACATTTATATGTGCGTATGTATATATTTATGTACATGTATATATGTATATGTATATATATATATATATATACATGCACACACACACACACACACACACACACACACACACACACACACACACACACACACACACACACACACACACACGCACACACAGATATATATATATATATAATATATATATAATAGACATATATATGTATTCAAGCATTCAAGAAGATGACAAGCATTCTTACCAACAAATGCCTGCCAATTAAAATCAGGAAGAGAGTCCTTGAATGTTATATAGAACCAGTACTGTTGTACGGATGCGAGGCGTGGACAGTCAACAAACAAAGCAAGATCAAGATTGAGGCAGCCGAGATGTGGTTTCTAAGAAGAATGTTGAGAATTCCATGGACAGCAAAGAAAACAAACGAGGCAGTCTTGATGGAGGCAGACACAAGTAGATCACTCATAAGGAAGATTAGGAAAAGACAGGCAACATTTATAGGCCATTTTATGAGGAAGGGGGATTTGGAGCATCTGGTCACAACGGGAAAGCTGGAGGGAAAGAGAGCATCGGGTAGACCCAGGGAGAAAATGCTGGACGGACTTGCAGAGTGGCTGGGGACGAGGAGGGTGGGGGAGATGCTAGGGGCAACGAGAGATAGAGACACATGGAAGTCCATGATCGCCAACATCATGCGGCAGGGCACCTGATGATGATGATGATGATATATGCATATATATATATATATATATATATATATACGGAGAGAGGGGGGAGAGAATGAGAGAGAGAGGAGGAGAGACAGACAGACAGAGAAAGAGAGAAAAAGAGAGACAGACAGAAAGACAGACAGAGACAGAGAAAGGTAGGTTACATGACTGTGTAAGTAGCTTGGACTGACCAAACAGGAAAGGAACAGCCTACTGGAAGTTTTTAACTAACTCAAATACAGAGACAGTAGTCATCGATTTTTTTCTCCCTCCCTATACAACTTCTGTTTGGTCGTCTTGATTGTACTGGGATGACAGAATAACCGGTAGTGGGAAGGACTGATGGAAGTTTAAGTCAATTTACCTACTGACTCAAAGAGAGAAAGAGACAAGGGAAGCAAGAACAAAAACAACGGTCTTTTCTTTTTGAGAGAGATGAGGAGAGGGAGAATGAGAGAGAGACAGAGAGACAGAAAGAGAAACAGAGACAGATGCAGATAGAGAGGGAGTGTGTGTGTGTGTGTGTGTGTGTGTGTGTGTGTGTGTGTGTGTGTGTGTGTGTTAGAGGGAGAGAGAGACAGACAGACAATAGACAGACAGACAGACAGACAGATGGAGATGGACAGGGACAGATAGAGACAGAAAGAGAGAGCTAGAGACACAGAGACAAAGAGAGGGACACAGAGAGAGAGAGAGAGAGAGAGTGAGAGAGAGACAAACAGACAGGCTGTCTGAGAGAGAGAGAGAAGAGAGAGAGACAAACAGACAGACAGACAGACAGAGACAGACAGACAAACAGACAGATTTTTCATGTACTGACGCTGGCGATATCCTTTACACCAAAAATATTGGTATTATCTCGTTAGCCCAGCTGATTCTCAGATCCCCTGTTGGCAGATTGTTATGAAGAGTTCATTTTTTGTTGTATGTTATTATTTGACACTGTTTATTCATTGTTCTGAATTATTACTTATACTTTTTCCCCTTCTTACATTCAAACTTCTACAACCCCTCCCCATCCCTATCTCCCACCCCCCACCTTTTCCTTTTTTTCCTTTCGTGTGTGTGTGTGTGTGTGTGTATGTGTGTGTGTGTGTGTGTGTGTGTGTGTGTGTGTGTGCGTGTGTGTGTGTGTGCGTGTGTGTGTGTGTGTGTGTGTCTAAAATCACTATTGTGAGTAGACATTAAATAAAAGATTCATTTTTTTCCAAACAGAGAGACAGACAGACAACACAGAGAGAGAGAGGCACACCGAACTTCTGCGCTGCCTTTGTGGCGTTGATTCCACGCCCCTCATTCCGGCTCCACACCACACCACCAGCCTTAGTTCATAGTCCAATTCCCAGTGCCAGGCAATCCACGGGAGCCAGGGACTTGAAGCAGCAATGGTGCCACCTACTGGAGGAGACCATGTATTATTTCTGGGTCATTTTGGCGGAGTGGGGTGGGGGTGGGGTGGGTGGGAGCTTTGTTGTACTTACTGGGGTAAACAGACAGACGCATTACAGACATACAAAAAGATTACAGAGAGACTGACAGAGAGGTCTTTTTTGTGGTTATTTTTGACAGCAGACAAATAGGGAACTACTACAATAAAGTTCAAAAGTGTACACAAATACGTCAATAGAGACGAGGGCAGAATCTTTGGTCATCTTGGCTGCGTTGGAAAGAAGTTGACCAATGAAACCTGAAAATTCGTTTACACAGACAGATGGACGGTTTGTATTAGATAGAGAGAGATTTCATGCGACAGGGTGGAATAATTGAATTGTTTGCTTAAGGACGGGAGAGCGTATACAAATCATGACTGATCTGAAATAATAGCGTTTTTTTAAAAGAAGGTAAGTGTTAAAAGAAGGTAAAAACGGTGACTTAAAATCGGGGAACCAGAAAAAAAAACCCACGAAAGAAGAATACGAACGTGTATTTAATACAAGAAGACAAGACAGGCTCAAATTTTCAGCCAGCTGGCCTTTGTCAAGCGTAAGATTACAAACAAACAATCACCAGATGCAAAAATTAGGAGAAAAAGACAAAAAACCGATGGAAGGCAACAGAAAACCACCATCGTATTGTCTCAAGAATGTCATGACCCAAAATATTAATAGAGATGTCATGCTAAGCAGTGACACCAGACCGTAATCAAGTTTCTACTGTTACATAAAAGATATAAGAACTGAAACATGGAATGTTAGAACAATGCTGTAGAAGAGAAAAGTAGAAAATATCAAGATCGAAACGGAAACATTGAGCATCAGTATTTGTGGATTAGGAGAGGTGAGATGGTAGTGAGCAGAGCATGATAACACCGGGCAAGCATGAAATCATATATTCTGGACGAGACACACATGAAAGAGGGGCAGGTATAATAATGTACAATACTGGAGAATTAAGGAATAGTGGACACATTTGAAAAACGCAATAAATGAAGCTTGTGTAGAAATAATTCAAAAAGGAAAGAACCATTAGATGACAAAAGACATTTTAGACTTGACGGATGAATGTAGAAAGGCAAAGGGAAAAAGGGATGAATGCAATAAGATAGATAAGGGAATCAGGAATAGTACGATGAAGCTAAGGAAGCTTGGCTACAAAAAGCAAAAGAATAGAACATCGACACGGAACAGACTCTAACTTTAATGTGCAATACAATACAATACAATGCAATACTTTATTTGTATAGCGCAAAATCTTGATAAAATCAAATCTAAGCGCTAAAACAGACACACACGCACGCGCGCACACACACACACACACACACACATACACACACACACACACACACACACACACACACACACACACACACACACACACACACACACACGCACACGCACACGGCTAAAATGGGGAGAAAGAATAAAAGCAATGGAAAATTATAGAGAGCATATTATATACAATTATATATTACAATGTGATTCCCCTCCGAGTGGAGACAGGCTGCAGAGGGGATTGAGTGAGGTCAGGATTTTATGCAGAGGAGAAAAGGTGAGTTTTGAGAGCGGACTTGAAGGAGACAAAAGTAGGTTGCTGACGGACTGAGAGAGGAAGTTTCGTTCCAGGAAAGTGGACCAGAAACAGAGAAGGCTCGTGGACCATAGGTATTGAGCTTAGTGCGTGGAAAGCGAAAATTCAGAGGATCGGAGGCAGAGCGGAGGGTACGTGAGGGAAGATAGATCTCAAGTAGGTTTGACAGGTAATCGGGGGCTGCGTTATTGAGGCTTTTGTAGCAC
>CM060314.1:73394828-73399828 GCA_030674185.1 Monoplex corrugatus | reverse complement strand
GTCCAGGAGAAAGCCAAGGGCTTTAAGATGGATCGGTTGATGGATCGTGCTTCGGTCGATAGTAAGGACCTGATTAGTACACGTAAAGCAGGCGTGAGACATGCCCATGGAATTGAAGGTTTGTGGAAGTGAGAGAGAGAGGGCACACTTCTAGCAGCACGCGACTTTATACATTGATCGTTTCAGAAAGGGTCAAAACTGAGAAGTCATCAACTAGACTGCTTATTCTCTCTCTCTCTCTCTCTCTCTCTCTCTCTCTCTCTCTCTCTCTCTCTCTCTCTCTCTCTCTCTCTCTCTGTCTTTGTCTCTCTGTCTTTGTCTCTCTGTCTCTCTCTGTCTTTGTCTCTCTGTCTCTGTCTCTCTGTCTGTCTCTCTGTCTCTCTGTCTGTCTGTCTTCTCTCTCTCTCTCTCTCTCTCCTCTCTCTCTCTCTCTCTCTCTCTCTCTCTTTGTGAAGAAAAGTTTCATCAAATATTTTTCAACTGGTTATGGATACATTTTTGCTGTATTGCGAACGCCCATTTCAATTTAGAAATCTTTGTTCAGAGAATTCAATTAAAAAAAAAACTACGTGATGATAGTTTCATGATATTAGTCAAAGAGCATTACTCTTGAGAGTCACGTAGGGATTATCTCCCATGTTGTGGAACTCCTCAAATCTAACACAGTTTGCGCTGCCCATTCAGCTAGCCTCTCAAGAGTTATGTTCTTTGATTAATATTATAAACATTCTCCCTGCTTTCCTCTTATTTCTTTGATAGTTTCTTGATTGGAAAAAAAGTTTTAATTTTAGAAATCTAAAAAATCAGACAGATCTGTGGGTCTTTATTACGTATGTGATCATGACTTCAAAAGAAATGGCTGTCGAGATAATATACACACGACGCTTCTTCTCCAGATATCTTGTACACCCTTTGATGAAAACATATTATTACCATGCCTTCATCGTTTTTGTTTTCTTCTTACTTTTTTGGCTTTAATTTCATCATTTCCTGTTATTTCCCTGCAGGTGAAGTGCATGAGCAGGATCAGAAAAACAAAACAACACACGCAACAATCAAATCGAAATAATATCTCAGACATTTTCATTACATTCAAACTAGAGAACAGCAAGATGAATTTCCTGTGATGTCAGTGCCACCCTTTCATGTATGAATATCTCTCGAAAGACAAAAATATACATTAATCTTTTCTTTGAACTGCTTGTGTGTTGAGAAGCTTTGTGTGTAAAATAGAGAGTTAGGAGATGATTCGGGTGCCTGTGTTCTCTGGCTGGCTGTCTGTCTACCTGTTTGTCTGTCCTACTCAGGCGTATCAGACAGAATACAAAGATTTAAAGTTTTTTTACCACTGGAACTTAAAACCTGACTGCAACAAAAGGATGATGAATGCATAAGACAAGGCGAAGACGTGCGGGTGTTGTTCAGATTTTCTGTTCAAAATGCCAGGTGTCTATAACCCTCAGGCTTGTTTTACGTCAGGATATATCACGAAAGGTAGCGTAAAGTGCAGCCCTGTCACTCGGTCTGAATCCAAAAATCATCATCATTGCATTGTAAAATATTGATCCAGGTTCTGTGGCCCTTCATGTCTTGCTCTCGTGGTGTCCTCAGTTTCGCCAAGTTTGAAGGTGTGTTGGAGAGTCAGAATGAGCGGTGTGAAGGGTAATGACACGAGAGTGGTTCGGAAAACGGGGCCACAAACATATACGAGTATATCGTTAAATGATAATAGAAATAGTGAAAGAAAAAGAAGAAGAAGAAGAGAAAGAAGAGCAAAAAGCATAGGAAGAAGAAGAAGAAGAAGGAGAAAGCGACGATACTGCCACTGCTACTACTACTACTGATGATGATGATGATGATGATGATGATGATGATGATGATGATGACGACAGCGATATCAATAATAATGATGATGATAATAATGATAACGATAGTGATAATGTCATTAACAATACCAACGATACTACTACTACTACTACTACTACTGCTGCTGCTGCTGCTAGTGCTGCTGCTATTCAAGGACGTGCTTTGTATGTTACTGTTAACTAGCATAGGCTATTGTCGAAGAATCAACATTCTTATTTCAAGAATTGACCTCTTAAAATCTTAACTTGAAGTATTTGTTGACAACCTGTGGAAAAGCAATACAAGAAAACGTACGAGAGTTTCAAAGTTTCACAGTCTTTAAAAAAGTGATGCGTGACATACCTTCCCGATCGTTGAGCTGTCATAAATGAGCAGCGATCTGATCGATCATCTACACTTCATAGAGATTAAACTGTTAAATGCGCTAGCTTAGAACTTAGGCACTTGTGTTCTCCTTTGATGTTTTACTCTTTTGCATTATTATGAAGAAGTTGACTTGTGAATTCATCAATGGGGGTGCACGGAGCTCTTCCAGTATAAATATTATTCCCATCTTCTGTAAATCCTGCGCTAGATATGTTTTTCTTTTCTTTTTTTCTTTTTTTTTTTGGGGGGGGAAACCTTTTTCTGCCTTATTCCTTTGCTCTCTGGCAACTCTTTCTATCATTTTCCGCCTTACTGGTCTGTTCACCTGTATCTGTTCTATAAAGCCTAACATACTTGCTATTAGGATTGATAAACTGTTTATTGTCTTGAGTTTAAATACATTTGTATTCAGTTTAGTTTATTAACCCTCCTGGTGATAAATTGGGCGAACTGGTCAACGCCAAGAGTATGTCCTAAGATTATGGGCGCCAGTGCATTGATAGTGTACTCGATTTTCTTGTTTAGGTGATTTTTTGGTGTCAGTAAGATGTTCTGTATATATTCGTATAGTTATAGCCCTGGTGTGGCTCTGCGCAGTCCCCTGGGCTTTAAAGAGTAATAATGAAAATGTGTTAATCATTCGTAGTGTGCACCCTGCTAAGGCGATGGCATGATGTAGAAACCCATTTGCTTGGCTATTTATTACAGTCGTAAATTTAAACAAAAATACGAACAGCGACTTTTTGTTCTATTTATACTTGAATGATCTATTGCCAATGCCAAACAGCCACCATGCCCACACTCACTCCATCTTTTCCACACCCTCCTCCGTGGAAAGCAGAACAATTACAAAACAAAGCGGATTAGGGGAGGAAACTCCAAAAATATTTGTTATCATAACAGTCTCCTTTTTTGTATGCAGACAGTCCCGATTTTGTACATCTATAGGTCACTATGAACTTGAAAAAATCATCGGTTGAAATAAAACTTTGACGAGCATCGAGGACAATGGTAGACTATCATAGCAAACGGAATATGTTTTAAACGTTTTTGAAAGTTCTGAGAAAGTACTGTTCACAAGCCCTTCTGAAAGTGTGCTGAATGTAGTAAGCAATGTGTATGGTCAGTGTGAAGTTGATCTTTGGGCTTTAACCCTTTGATTCCTGCACCCTATCTACCAACTGCAAAAAAACTTAACCCTTTGACTCCCTCTTTGATTTTTTGCAGGAAACTGGTGGTTAGGGTGAGGGAGTCAAAGGGTTAAGTTTTTGCTTTGCTGGCATAGTTGACAATGCAGGATGCTGGTGGACATGGTGCAGGATTCAAAGGATTAAAGTCCAAATTCACACTTTACTGAATCCTCAGTAGTCCGTAGCCTTGACCGAAATTTAGCAATGATTCATTCGCAAAGAGTTGAAAAATCTTGTTCACATTATCTTTCACAGACAGACAGACAAACAAACAGACTGACGGATCGATAGATAGATAGACACACACGCCACACACACACACACACAGAGAGAGAGAGAGAGAGAGAGAGAGAGAGAGAGAGAGAGAGAGAAGAGAGAGAGAGAGAGAGACTCGCACACCTCCGGTTAGTATGCATTAATCTCCTTTTATAAGAAACTGAACGAAGCCCAAGCAAACAAACACCTCATGACCTAGTTAAACAAAGCCACACACAGAGTAAATTCACGATTCGAAACCGAACAAAATACACTAGAGCAACCGTCAGAAAGTTTTGGGAGTTTTGGAGACAGAGAGGGAGAAAAAAAGAAAGAAAGAAAGAAAGAAAGAAAAAGAAAAAAGAAAGAAAGAAAGGAAAAAAACACACAAAAAACAACAGGTCTTGGTCCTCAGATTCTTCCCTTGTGTAACATAGGACTTTGCATCCCCGGTCTCTTTCTCGAGGAGGATTTCAATCCTAATCCAGCTCCCGCCCCCCAGATCAGACAGTCTGTCCTGTCTTCCGGACTGGCCCCATGTATAAAAAGCCAGAGTCAATTCCCAACAAATCCATGGGGCCTATGTGTTAAGCTAGCCAAATACAGCTTTGATCCCTCTTTGGTATGCTCTCTCATCTTTCTTTGTCTGCCTGTCTGTTTCTGTCTGCCTGTCTCTGTTTCTCTGTCTCTGTCTCTCTTCTGCCTGCCTGTCTCTGTTTTCTGTCTCTCTCTTCTTCTGTCTGTCTCTGTCTGTTTTTCTCTCTCTCCGTCTCTCTCTCTCTCTCTCTCTCTCTCTCTCTCTCTCTCTCTCTGTCTGTCTCTGTCTGTCTGTCTGTCTGTCTCTCTCTCTCTCTTCTCTCTCTCTCTCTCTCTCTCTCTTTCACTGTCAGATGTTAATACAGCATTAAACAAGGTGGACGAACTTCGTTAATGTAATCAATGGCCAGGGCAGAGAGGCTCCCAGGAGGTCAAAGGCCTCGTTGTATTCATCGGGACTAGCCCACCTGATAAAAGAAAGGATGATAACTTGGGTCAAGGATCACTAGACTAACTTAACATGCTGAGTTTCAGTTTCAGTTTCCCAAGACGACGTCTCCGTGCTCGGAATGAATCCCATGTGCACTAATGTCACAGGTGCCATGTGTATGGTGATCATGGCACATGCCTTTAGCCTGCACATAAAGCCATGAGCAGGTCAGGTCCTGAAGTTGCACGTAGACCACATACATCCAATCTACCCCTGTACGTGTTTGTGAGACAGAAAAAGGAAGACAACTTCACTTAAGAGTTACACGCCTAACAGGCTGAGTGTTCCCTGGCTCA
>CM060314.1:73377328-73384828 GCA_030674185.1 Monoplex corrugatus | reverse complement strand
AGACATACAGAGACAAAAAGGAGAGGGGAAAGTGGGGAGAGAGAAAGAGGAAGACAGAGAAAGAGAGAGAGAAAGGAGAGAGAGGGACGGGGGAAGAGAGAGAGAGGAAGGAGGGAGAGAAGGGGGATATAGAATATATATATATATATAGAGAGAGAGAGAGATGATAGCGCTCAGGAATACTGACCCGTAAACTCACCTCTTATCTTTGCCGTCTTTTTGAGTTTTGTTCAGTTGTTGTTTTAATTTTTGTAGCATTCCGATTTTCTCAGACGCATGTATACACGATGTTTTATCCACTCTATGCACTCGGTCTCTTGCTGTACACTCTTCATACTGCGATTTTATTTTGTTTTTTTTTTGGTATGCGCGTGTGCTGAATGTTTTCATGTCATGGTAAACCACTAGACTCTAACGTGACGCACGTGATCTTTAACATACCTGTTTGATGTTGCGTGTTTATACACGAAGAGGCTTTAGGCATAGAATTTACTATGGTTTACATGCATATTTGATATTCTGCATGCGTGTGCAGACGAAGATGCTGAAGGTACCCATGCTGACCTGTGATATCAGACACACATCTCCACCCTTTACCCACAAGGCGGGAAGTACCCAGACAGAATCAAACCCAGACCCTCTGCTTGAAAGTCTGACGTCTGAGCTGCTTGTCCATTGAGTCCGTCATCTTGACATGTGTCTCTACCCTGACTCGCTCCTGTTTCCTCCATCTAAAGAACTTCTGCAACTGTTTGTCTTGGACGAGTTTGCATTGATTGATTGGCTGACTGACGTACTGACTGATGGAGAGACGGAATGACGGGTTGACGGATTGATTGCTTGGTTGAGTGAATGATTCGGATTTCGACGGTTTATTCACGCTTAGGCCATGACCCTTTGAGAACTGGGTTCATCAACACAGGCTTAGGGCAAATTCTTTCTAAAGAAATGGTCACACCTGTAAATATGTCAGTAAAGAATAACTTCCTTATTCTTATTCTCATTGTTTAAAGCACAGCCGACTGCACAGAAACATATCAGGGCTATAACCGTTTTGAAAACTTACACAGCATTCAGTTGAAAATTAGAAAGCTGAAACAGAAAATATAGTACACAGCAATGCAAGCGCGCACTTTATGGCGTTGACCAGTCTGTCTAGTTTATCACTGAAGGATTAAAAAAAAACTGAATAGAAATATCAACATATGGACACTAAGATACATATAAAATGACCTACATGACCTAAAATTGCGCCTGCACAGCATCTTCTTGGAGCCAAATACGTTGTCAATACATATAGCCAATTATAAAACCTAAAAGAAAGTATATTAGCTGTATGGAACACATATACCTGAACTGAGCATCAAAACAGAAAATGATAGGAAGAGATGGCAGAAAGCAAAGGGGGAAGGAAGAAACAAAGAGAGTGACAGAAAAGAGGAAATTTCGAGCGTAGAACTTCCAGAAGATGGGGATACTATTTATACTGAAAGAGACCCCGGCATCCCCACGGAGGACGAATAGCTTCCTAATTCTTCGATAGTCTTATGAGGTTGATAAACTTGAGTGAATTACACAAAGACAGCATAACGCAGTTGCAGTTGATGCCATCATGATAGTGCATTTGGATAAGCAGGACTGTCTGGAATATTCTAGTATTCTGCATTTGTTCAAGTATCATTGAATGCACAAATCGCACTTCGTCTTCTTTTGATTCTTTTCGCAATAAACATGGTAAATTTGTTTCCCTGAGAAGACAGTAGCTAAGATAATGAACACTACAGTCTGAAATGCCTGGTCTAAACCAAACTGTGATATCTTCCAGATGTCTCTTCTATTTTTAATCGTTTATATGGTTAAAAATCATGCACGTTAAAAAGAATGTCTATAGATAATAAGCACTTCACTACTTTGATTGTGACTTTTCATTTCACCACTTGCAATCGCATAAACATTGACTATAACACGTATCATACATTCATTCAATCTGGGAACCAAAACCACGATTTTACCATACTAAACCATGTTCAGATAAACAGTTATTATGAATAATCAATTCTGCCTACATTTAGCATCTAATTTACGTATACTTCACGTGATATTCTAAAATCTCCCATTTATAAAGGCTTAAATCAGTGACAAATGCTATCAGCTGTAAAATTTACCCATATGGGATATCGGTGTGTTTTGCCATATACATGATCATTGGGTTTTTGCACATCTATACATAATTTTTAACTAAGCAACATAACTCTTGAGAGTCACGGAGTTATCTCCCAGGGTATAGGGGCAGACTTGGGCATTCCTTTTTTGAGGAATGTTCTGAGCTTGCAATTCTGCGCCTTGTGGCTGCGTCTATGCCAGCTGAATAGGTACCCCAAACTGTGTTGGATTTGAGAAATTCTACATGGGAGATAACTCCGTAACTCTCAAGAGTTTGTTGTTTAGTTAATATTTAAAATTCCCCCTGATTCCCTCTTATTTCCTTTGGTGTTACTATATGCCTTTGAAGCATCCCTGTATATGTTCTGTCTTGTCTATATGTGTGTGTTTGGTCAGTTCAAGAATAAAAGACTGTCAATCTTGAACATGAGACCAATATATTAATGAATTTCTCTCCTCCCTCATGGTTGTGTGTGGGTGTAGTTGCAGGGTATAGGGGCAGACTTAGGCATTCCTTTTTTGAGGAATGTTCTGAGCTTGCAATTCTGTGCCTTGTGGCTTGCGTCTATGCCAGCTGAATAGGTAGCGCAAACTGTGTTGGATTTGAGAAATTCTACAAGGGAGATAACTCCATGACTCTCAAGAGTTATGTTGCTTAGTTAATATTTAAAATTCCCCCTGCTTCCCTCTTATTTCCTTTGGTGTTATCTATACCTAAGTTATTCTTTAAGGCAAAAAAAATTACACACCGCTTTACAGATCTATTTACATGTAATCCTTGTGATTTACAGCCTACTGCGTGATACGCTTTGCTTGAGAATCAAACAATTTCAGACTCACTCTGAATGAACTGTTACTAACGATAGAACAAAATTTTGTACAATACAAAGAAAAACATTCCTAGTACTACGGCAACCACCAACGGTAAATTCTCTGCTTGTGGAGAAAACAATCATATTCTGAGGTATTTGTAAACATTGAATACAAGAGGCAGAGTGAGTGAGTGAATGAGTGAGTGATCCGTTAGTTGGATGTGCTCACGTACACACACATACTTAAACATACAACTGCAAGCATTCACACACACAAACATCATCACGTCACTCGTGCTCTCTCTCTCTCTGTCTCTGTCTCTCTCTCTCTCTCTCTCTCTCTCTCTTCTCTCTTCACACAACACACACCCACAGTAACATCACCTCTACACCTGTACACACCACACACACACACACACTACACAACATACACACACACACACAACAACACACACACACACACACACAAGCACACAATCGCCCCATGCACACACACACACTTGTTCAGTAATACACAGACATACGTGCACGACCAACTTCTTTCTTTTCAGGAAATGAAACGAATTAGGGGGGGGAAAGAAACTGTGACCAGATCATCCAGTAACTAGTAAACGGGCAAACAAACAAGCAGACAAACGAACAAACAAGTGGACAAGCAAACAAACGAACGAACGAAGAAAGAAAGAACGTGCCATTAGATTCCTGCACAGACTTATGACAAGCCATTACAGGGATGTTTCCGGAACATTAGCTTCAATGTCTTCAGTTCTTGCTGGCTTCTGCTTCAATCAACTCTCTTGCGTGTGAATCAGAGTGGAGCAGGATGGTGCCGTGACAGGAACAAAGAGAGAGTGAGAGAGTGGGGTAGACACATACAGAGAGAGAGAGAGAGCGAGAGAGAGAGAGAGAGTGAGAGCTCTTTAGTATTTAACGTGGGAAGTTTCAGGTTCTCAAAATGGCAGACAGACAGAGAAGGATATGGGGAGGAGGGGGGTTGGAGAGTGTTCAAAAAGTACTAGGCAACACACGAGAGATGTCATTCAGTGGAGAAAGATTTGCAAAAAGATAATGACAAATCACACTAGTTTTTTTTACACAGAGTTGCCTCTCTTTGTGTGCGGCGCGCGCGCGCACGTGTGTGTGTTTGTGTGTGTGCGAGTGTGTGTGTATCTGTATATGTGAGAGAGAGACAGACAAGGAGGGAGGAGAGAGCAAGAGAGTGAGACAGAGAGAGGGAGACGGAGAGGGAGGGAGGAGAAGACAGAGGGAGAGAAGGAGGGAGGGAGAGAGAGAGAAGACGACAGAAACAAGAGAGAAGAGACAGAGAGGTGAAAACGTATACTAGGCATCACAAGACGTTATTCAGTGGGGAAGAGTGTTCAAAGGTAAGTAACAAATCAGACAGGCTTTAGCGCAGTGAAAGGAGAACGCTCTGACTTCAATTTGGAAGACTGGAGCCACTCAGTCCAATGTCCACTTTATCAACGTGGGTTGATAATTAAATTCCATTCCAAAAACCAGTCGCCGTGGTGTAATGGTTAACGCAACAGACTACCGACTAGGAAGGTTGTGAGTTCGAATCCCCATCAGTCCCTTGAAAATTATATCATTGTCAGATGTTTCGGCTCTAACTGGTCCTTCCCAGAGTTGGGCGTGCTGTGGACTTTTGGGAAGACTGGGACCACACAGTCGAGTCTCATCCACTTCTTCGGATGCGTCATTGAGGATGTTGTTGCTCAGACTTCTGACCATCACCGCATGTGTCTGTATCTCTCGGGCCTGGTTGACGCCAGGATATATCATGATAATAAGCGTAGAGTACAGCCCTGTCACGCAGTCTCAATCCTAGACGGAACTCCATAACATCATGATTATCATCCCATCGACATCATCATCATCGCATTGTAAAAAACAAAATGTGCCAGCTTCAGTGCCATTAAGATGGCGTAGAAAATGGGACAGAAAAAAAGTGAGCACAAAGTAACCTCCCTGAGTGCGATACCCCTAACTAAATTCTGATTCAAAAATGTATTTTTCAACAATAAACAACAATCGATACGAAGGTGACACCGTGCTAATTGCAGAAAATGAAAGGGACCTACAATACATTGTGAATATACTAGAAATAGAAAGCAAAGGTAAGGGGTCGGAATTTAACAGCAAGAAGACCGTAGTCATGGTGATCAATAAAAAATATGAAATCCCCTCATGCAAAATAAAAGCAAACGGCACAAACTTGAGACAGGTTGATAAGTTTAAATACCTGGGAACGATCATTTCATCAGACGGCAGATGCACATCAGAAATAGCCAGCAGAATCGCCCAAGCCAAAACAGCATTCAAGAAGATGAAAAGCATTCTTACCAACAAATGCCTATCAATTAACATCAGGAAGAGTGTTCTTGAATGTTATATAGAACCAATACTGTTATACGGTTGTGAGGCGTGGACAGTCAAAAGCAAAGCCAGAACAAGATTGAGGCAGCCGAAGTGTGGTTTGTTAGAAGAATGGTGAGAGTTCCATGGACAGCAAAGAAAACAAATGAGACGGTCTTGATGGAAGCAGACACCAGAAAATCATTGATAAGGAAGATTAGGAAAAGACAAGCAACATTTATAGGCCATTTTATGAGGAAAGGGGAATTGGAGCACCTGGTCACAACGGGAAAGCTGGAGGGAAAGAGAACATCATGTAGACCCAATGAGAAGATATTGGACGGACTTGCAGAGTGGCTGAAGACAAGAGAGGGTGGAAGAGGTGCTTGAGGCAACAAAAAGATAGAAACAGATGGAAGGCCATGATCGCCAACGCCATGTGGCAAGACACCTGATGATGACGATAATGATGTAGTTATAACGATTTGATATTGGCACTTTAAAACATTTACAACCATTATGTATTCATCTTTATACAAGAATAGCTCCATGTAAGCACTCAGAGCCTCATCAAAATTCATAAAGATGTTTCTGATTTATATAGAATTCTTTTGAAAATGTACAATGCTTTGCTGGTAGGAGTAACTTTGTACTAACGGCCTCCAGTCTGAGTTGGCACCTAACTCTGTTTTGGGAAGATGAACACAGAGGGAGAGGAATGGAACACATCCTTAAGCAGCTGCCACAAAAGCAGTGACGTCTCTAGCTCCTCAGTCTCAATACGAATCTGCTCAACTTTATTACACGGCCTTTATGTTTACTCACTACACGCAATGATGGTCTCCACACCGTGGGAATCGATCACTCAGTATCCATGGCTAACAAATAAACGAACAGAGTTGTAGTAAAAGACATCAGCTCGTAGAAGTGTACAACAGTCAATCAACACTCAATGTTATAAAACAGGAAATTAGCAAAGAGAGTTGTAAAACAGAAGATCAGTTCACAGAGTTGCAAAACAGGAAATCAGTGAAGAAAGTTGTAAAACAAGAAATCAACAAATAGAGTTGTAGAACAGAGCTGTATAACAGGAAATCAACAAATAGAGCTGTATAACAGGAAATCAACAAATAGAGCTGTATAACAGGAAATCAACAAATAGAGCTGTAAAACAGGAAATCAACAAATAGAGCTGTATAACAGGAAATCAACAAATAGAGCTGTAAAACAGGAAATCAACAAATAGAGCTGTATAACAGGAAATCAACAAATAGAGCTGTAAAACAGGAAATCAACAAATAGAGTTGTAAAACAGGAAATCAACAAATAGAGCTGAGAGAGATATGGTGATAAAGAGAGAGAAAGAGAATTCGTCAATTTTTTTCCTTGCAAATCATTCAGCCTAAACAAAACAAGATACTGGTGAAAAGTTACAGCCGCGTAAACCACTATATGACTAGTTGCACCATATCATAAGGCAAATAGCTAATCAAATCTACTGTAGTTTAACAAGCTTGCAGTTTAGCTATAGTTATCAAAGGGAGCATGCACGCGTGCACGACACACACACGCCCATACCCCTCCAGCACACACACACACACACACACACACACACACACATTCACACACACAGACTCACACACACATACACACACACACACACACACACACACACACACAAACTTTCTCTCAAATACACACACACACACATACACACGCACACAGACACACACACGCACACACACACACACACACACACACACACACACACACACACACACACACACATACACACACACACACATCCCTCGCAGGCAACAACATGAAATATATTCTTAATATGTGCATATTTCAATCTATTACATATGCTTCTGTTGAGATACCGTTCACAACAAACATTTCAAATTAGTTTTCAAAGAAGACAAAATATTTTTGTTCAAGCTTGAATGTACATATTTCAAAGCATCAAAATCAGAATTTGCTAGAAAAGAATTGAATTGTTATAAGCTGCTCTGAATGAAGAAACGGTTGTTTTTATATCCAAACATATTTCGTACTTGGAACAAATTCAAGTGTCATAAAAGGAAATGTGATTTAACTTCTATGATATTTTTACACAAATGGCAGCACACTTTCTTTGTTGTTTAAA
>CM060314.1:73339828-73372328 GCA_030674185.1 Monoplex corrugatus | reverse complement strand
GCGTGTGCACGTGTGCGAAGAAAACAGGAATTTATGCGCGAAAATATGTATTTGCAATGTAAACATATTTTCCACAGTTCTCTCTGTCTTTCTCTTTTCTTTCTCTGTTTCTTTGTCTTTGTCTCTGTCTCTGTGTTTGTCTCTCTCTCTCTCTCTTTTTCTCTTCCTCTCTCTCTCTCTCTTCTCTGTCTTTCTTTCTTTTCCCTTTTTCTCTCTCTCCCTCCCTCTCTCTGTTTCTCTTTCTCATTTTGATATTACAATAAGCATAGGTATGTATGTTACAATATGCCGTTGTTTACATTTGGAATAAAAAACCGTGTACCTATACCCACCAATATTCGATAGAAAAATAAATAAATATCAATATACATACAAAGAAAGAAACAAACAAACAAACAAAGAAACAGACAGACAAACAAACAAATAATCATATAAAAATATATATATAATATATCAATAAATAAATGAATAAATATATGAATAAACAAATAACTGATTAAATAAGTAACTCAATGAATAGATAAATAAATAGATAGATAAATAAATAAATAATTGAATAAATAAATTAATAAACACAAATAAATACATAAATAAACAAAAAAATATCAGATTGACAGTAAAAAATTTAGACGTTTGCACCAACATCTCAGTAAATATACATGTTAACGCGCCATCATACAGGTACGCACACGTGCACACACACACACACACACACACACACACACACACACACACACACACACACACACACACACCATGTTTACACACACAATGTTTAATCGTCCATTAACCCCAGCTGTGGCGTGGAGAATAACAGCAAATATGTAAAAACCCAACAAGATTAACATTTAACATTAAGGATGAAGAATTTTTAACAGCACACACACACACACCACACACACACACACACACACACACACACACACACACACACACACACACACACACACACACACACACACACACACACACACACACACGTGGACCCTTGAACGCATAGACACATATTCGTGCATGTATACAAGCACACATTAACGCACACCAAGCGCCTTATAATACAAGGGAGACTACTGATGAACCTGCGCATGTCTTATTCAACGTGTCAGTTTCTCCGGCTTTTCTCCCTTCACTCGTATGATGCCTGGCTTCAGATGTTTCTATTCATTTCTTTCTGCATGTAGTTATTCACAAATTCATTCGTTCACTGATTCAAACATTCATTAATAAATTCATTAGTTGGAATCAGTTTGCTTTGGTTGACAATTATCGTGTTGTAGATGGGTTGGTTTTTTTTTCGCTTTCTTTCCTATCTGTGTTTGATATGACGTTTATCTTTGCTTATTAAAACTACACTGAGATTGATTCCATTCAGGCCGTTTTGTCTGCGTCCCTCTTTTTGAATATAGGGATGACCGAGGTGGACTAACATGTGTTTGCATGTGCATGTGCATGTGCATATGTGTGCAAGACAGAAAGAGACAGACACACAAATTTGAAGACACATTATAATAGGCTTTCTTTTCAACACAAGAGAGTTTTGTATACCTTGTTGACTAATCTCTCCGTTATCTCCCTCCCTTCTGCTAAAATCCAAGGCAGGAAGACTCAGTGATACGAAGAGCTAAAGACGAAATTTATTCAACACGAAAACAGCAAAAGAGTAGCGGAATCAGTCATACAAACATCAAAATGTTCTCGCACGTACATATAGCATCTCAGCAATGTATATTGACAAATTAGGATCGGCGCACTGATTCTTTCTCAAATGCTTCACTGGCCTCTTTCTCACTGTGGACTCAAACCTGTCCAATGTATATAGAGCCAACATAATAGTTTTCGACTCTCACGGAACACACTCCGAAAGAAATGTACTGGGTTGACAATAACAGATGGACAGCGTGTATCATTTCACCGTGGAATTTTACAGAAGAATACAGACCATTCTAAAGCTAACTTATAACACCTGCACATTATGAATGTTCATGAATTTGTTCTAGAATCTTACAGAAGACCGTAGCACAGAAGAAAATGTATTGAACTAAATCCAACACGTGAACAGCGTGATTTTGCATTTTTTCGTTCCAGAATCATATGGAAGAACACGGCCAGTGTTGATCAAAGTTTAACACATAAACAGCGGGAGCTATTGTTTATAGAATATTTCTTTTAAAAAAAAGCATGGAACAGAACACGATTGCACTGTACTGGCCTTTGCAAAACGGATATCATTATCATTTCACGTTCTAGAAACATGTAGGTCTTCTGAAAATAAGAAACAGGAATAACGCAAAGCAAAAGTAAAATAAAAGGCTTTGATTTTGAAGTTATCAAGTAAACATATGATTTTAGAATTATTCTGTAGTAGTAGCACTGGGTCCCGGCACAGCTGTCTTCTACTCGTAGTTAATCCTTATTAATTATACTACACACACACAGTCATAAGCATAAAGATATTAAATACAGTAATTAAAAGTAGAGAGACAGAATAAGAATATGTTGTAAAATCCTGTAACAGAACGTTGATTTGTTCACTGCCCATATCAATGCCCCCATAAATCAAGTGGTGTAACCGTTTCGTAAGGTCTCATTTCTCTCACCAGTTCACGGAATAGAGGGTGGGTGGGATACAGGATGACAACTTGGGTCTGTCTGTCTGTCTGTCTCTCTGTCTGTCTGTCTGTGTTTGTCTGTCTGTCTCTGTCTATCTGTCCCTGTTTGTCTGTCTATCTGTCTGTCTGTCTGTCTCTCTCTCTCTCTCTCTCTCTCTCTCTCTCTCTGTATGTGTGTGTTGTGTGTGTGTGTGTGTGTGTGTGTGTATGTGTGTGTGTGTGTGTATGTGTGTGTGTGTGTGTGTCTTGTGTGCATTGCTTGTTCTATTCCTACAAAGCTCAATGGGTATGCTTTTGACATGGACTGTTTGTGTTGCAGAAGCGAAATCATTATTATTACTATCAATCTGCTCCTTGGTTTTTGTCATACTTGTCCCACTGCTTTTAGTTAATCATGGCAAATGGGTTTAAGCTCCCGTTCGCTACAGTTGCATATGGGGTCCTCCAAGGCTCTGTACTTGGACCAGTCCTTTACAGACTCTGCACCTCATTACTTGCCAATCATCAGTCAGCACATTCTCATATTCGTATTATTTCTTTTGTCACAATGGATTTTCCACGTGAAACTCGGGCTGTTTTCTCCTTTGAGAGCGTGCCGCCAGAGTACAACGCCACACAATTTTTTTTGTCAAGATTTCAGAAAGGCAGGAAGAGAGAGAGAGAGAGAGAGAGAGAGAGAGAGAGGGACAGAGAGAGAGAGAGAGAGAGAGAGAGAGAGAGAGAGAGAGAAGAGCAAATAGTGTTAACATGATTTTCTCACTGGATTAGTCTTTATCAAATTACGGTCAGGTCAAAACTATGGACCGTGTAGGAGTGATGAATGTTTACGTGCTGAGGACAAGGCGTCAAGGTCAAGGTGAAATGGACCAAATAACAAGTGCCTGAAAAGAACACTTTTAGAGAAAGGTGTGTGAACAGTACTTTCTCAGGAACCCCTGACATCTCCATTCTGTTTGACTGTTGTGACCGTCTTCCATTGTCTTCGATGCACGCCGGGTTTTGTTTCAACCAAACTCTTCTTCTCGGTCATAGTGACCTTGAAAAGTAGAACGTCTGAATTTTCTGCAATTTTGTTGTTGTTGTTGTTGTTGTTGTTGCTAAAAGGGAGATTGTCAGAATGGTTTGGCATCTTTGTTGGAACTTTGTGAATATTTACATTTATCATCATCAGGTGCCTTGCCGCATGGCGTTGGCGATTATGGACTTCCATCTGCCTCTATCACTTGTTGCCTCAAGCATCTCTTCCACCCTCCTTGTCCCCTGCCACTCTGCAAGTCCGTCTAGTATCTTCTCCCTGGGTCTACCCGGTGCTCTCTTTCCCTCCAGCTTTCCCGTTGTGACCAGGTGCTCCGATTCCCCTTTCCTCATAAAATGTCCAATAAATGTTGCCTGTGTTTTCCTAATCTTCCTTATGAATGATCTACTTGCGTCTGCCTCCATCAAGACTGTCTCATTTGTTTTCTTTGCTGTCCATGGAATTCTCAACATTCAAGAAACCACATCTCGGCTGCCTCAATCTTGTTCTGGCTTTGCTTGTTGACTGTCCACGCCTTGCAACCGTACAACAATACTGGTTCTATATCATTCATCATCATCATGTCGAGCTTGCTCGGCTATCAATGACACGTTTCTTCCGTCCTTCTCTGTCAGACATTGCAGTAGGTAGTTCATCATACTGACAGCCCGTATCATAGATCAGTTGGTCGATGAAGGTCTTCTTTGGACGTCCTGGTCTTTGTTTGCCGTGGCTGGGTCTCCATAGTAGAACATCCCCCCCCCCCCCCAGTTCTTCTTTGCTACGCCAGCAGTGTCCCGCGAAGCGCAGTCTTTGTTGACGTATTGATTTACTGATTGGTGGGATCTTACCATATAATTCTTTGTCAGTAAGATGTTCTCTCCAGGATTAGTTGAGGGCTGCACGCAGCATTCGTGTGTATGCTCCATCAATCTTCTTCTCCAATGTCGTTGTTAGGGTCCAAGAGATTAGTTCTATATACCATTCAAGAACTTTCTTCCTGATGTTAATTGATGGACATTTGTTGGTAAGAATGCTTTTCATCTTCTTGAATGCTGTTTTGGCTTGGCCGATTCTGCTGACCACCTTTACATATTTACATTACTATTTCAAAATTAAAAAATCTCACAGTCGGGAAATATGCGTTGATCTTCTTAGGTAAAGCATGTCACAACTTCCTTTTCTGTCTGTGTATATTTCAGTTTACGTCCGAAATGCATACACATAGAATATGAACGCATGTTTAACATAATAAGATAAGACAGGCGCACACTTTTGGCGAGCCCAAAACGTGCTCTTGTCCTCTTTTGTTCTATTGCATATACAAGTGTAGTGGTATCATGCAAGATTCCCATTCTTGCGACCCGGGTTCGTTTCCCGGGCGGCGCAGCTTTTTTCCCCTTCTCTCCTTTCCCCGTTTCAAGACCTTGCCAGCGCATAGCTTTTTGTGCCTGCTGAGACAATTGCTGACAGATTTGGATGGAGTGCATATGGAGTTGTCTGAGCGCGGTGAATCCCTCTTGAAATATCTCCAATAACTCTATTACATACACGTTCTGATTTGTTTGTTTGTTTGTTTGTATTTCTGGTTCCCGTTTGCTTGAAAGCTGGCAGTCACTTTGGTTTCAGTTACGTATGAAAGTGGGTTTGTCTACAGTTTATTTTTGCCATGGACCACTCTCTTTGATGGGGGGAGAATTTTACACGCACCAAATGCATTCTACACTGAAGACTTTCGTTTATCGTCTCGCCCGAAAGACAAGGACCCAGACAGTCACGCACGGTATAATGGAATATGGGGATAAAAATCTGAGCAGTATGTATTTTCAGACCTCTTGCTTCCTAATGCGCGGCTCCCAATAGCTCAGTTTGTTTGAACGTCAGATTCACAGGCAAATGGTTGTGGGTACGACTCCCGGGTTGCGCTACATTATTACTGGCCTTCTCACTGTCCCATCTTAACATCATTGTTGTTCTGGTGGTGTCAGTATAGGATTAGATAAGCCGCCCCCCTCCCAAATTCCCCCACTTCCCTGGGATGGTTTAACCCCCGTCGGCCATATCACCTGAGGTGGGTGTCGACGTAAAAACTGAACCAAATAAAAAAAGATCAATCTTTCTAATGCTGTTGTATAGTCCATACGATCACACATTCACATTGTTTTGGGATAATTCACATCCTGAAATGATATAATCATAGACCGAACTGGCTGTAATAAACATAAAAATAAAAGTTAACTACAGATGCCTGCATAGCTTACAGATAGAAAGTCCGATCTGCCTGCATGAGTTTACGCTGGTGCAAACCGCATCGGAGGAGCGTCATATGTACGTGCCGATTCCAGTCCACCTTGCTCTGAAGGATTACCTGAAACTAAGAAGCATGCACGATGTGTGTTGTATTTCAATGTAATGCTTGTAATCATGGCTAAAACGAAACTCAAGAAGAACAATCGGACCACGGTTGTGGCCAAGTCAGGGGATTGCAGTGCATGAAGTACTGTAAATGGATGTGGTCAGTGTCGGCATCACTCTAGCCTTATTGTGAACGTCCCCGTAAAATGTTTGTCATCTATTTTATTAACATATTGTTTTACTCCAGGTTGAGTAGCACTCTCAGCATAAATATTTTACCATGAAAGTTTTCAAAGGCAACGACTTCTGTCTTTTTTCCTAGCTCTAGCTTTTTTTTCCTTTTTACTTGAGAGCTAGTAGTTGGTAGAGTCATGGACTTTAGATATGATATCTTGGGTTCAATCCTAGCCCGCAACTTTGAAAACTGGCCTGTTGGCTGCGCATTTTAATGTTTCTATCATTCAGATGGTGTCAGCTTACTGTTTGATAGGTCCCTTCTCCCCTTTCCCCGTTTCAAGACCTTGCCAGCGCATAGGGTTTTGTGAAGGCTCAGGAAATCTGTCAGGTAATTGCTGACAATTTTGGGCGGAGCGCATATGGAGTTGTCCGAGCGCGGTGAATGCCTCTTGAAATAACTCCAATAACTACTATTCTAGCTCAATCCTTTGCGGTCCGTGCAAGATTTTAAGAGAGAGAGAGAGAGAGTGTGTGTGTGTGTGTGTGTGCGCGCGCGCGCGCGTGTGTGTGAGTAGATCGGCGGTGTAGACACGCGCAAAAAGTGCCAGGATGTTTAAAATTCAGAGTACATACACACACACATTTACACATACATACACACAAACACACACACACAATTTTTTTCTGCCTGTATTTTCGTATATTTCAATCTGAAGTTTTCAACAGTGGAGAAGGAGCAACGAGAGAGAGAGAGAGAGAGAGAGAGAGAGAGAGAGAGAGAGAGAGAGAGAGAGAGAGAGAGACAGACAGACAGACAGACAGACAGACAGACAGACAGACAGAGAAACAGAGGGGGGGGGGGATCAACGATATACTCATGAAAACTGGCACACCTTGGATAGGACACTGAGTAATTTTGATCTGACGAGAGATTTGATTACATCAGCAAAGGGGATAGGACACTGGGTAATTGTAAATGATTGAACTATAGAACGGTGACTTACGGAAGTTTGAATTCAAAGGGTAAGACGCAACAGTACATGTCCTGTAGAGCTTGACAAAGGGTTATTCATAGCTTGTGTCAATGTCTTAACCCTTTAACTCCTGCACCCTGTCCATCAGCATCACGCATTGTCAACCATGCTAGCAAAGCAAGAACTTGACCCTTTGACTGCCGCACCCTATCCACCAACTGCAAAAAATTAACTTTTTGATTTCCTATTCACCAGCTTCCTGCAGGAAGCTGGTGGATACGGTGAGGGAGTCAAAAGGTCAAGTTCTTGCTTTGCTAGCATGGTTGACAATGCGTGATGCTGATGGACAGGGTGCAGAAGTTAAAGGGTTAAGACATTGACACAAGCTATGAATAGCCCTTTGTCAAGCTCTACAGGACATGTACTGTTGCGTCTTACCCTTTGAATTCAAACTTCCTTAAGTCACCGTTCTATAGTTCAATCATTTACAATTACCCAGAGTGTCCTATCCCCTTTGCTGATTTGATCAAACCTCTGTCAGATCATCCAACCTACTGTCTATTTGTAATAATACGAGCGGTGGTAGTTGTCATATGGTTTGCCACAGCATTTATTCAGAGCTTCTACTCGGGATTTCAAGTACTTCAACAAATCCACGAGCTCAGCCTGGTTTGTGGCCTGGGTTTTAGCGATGTCATTCAGATCAGCCTGAAGAGCGCTCCGAGTGGCCTGAATCAAATTCTTGGTCTTGTCCTGCATACTCATCACCTCGCCCAGGTCAGCACTGATGGCCGCCTGACCCTTTGCAAGACTCTCACCAGTGGCATTCAAAGTTACTTGGACTCCGTCGATGTTAGGCAAAACCAGGCCTTGACACCGAGCGATTCCATCTTCGATGTCCTCTTGACCTTGTCTGAGTTCGTCCGCTTTCGCCAGTATCTGAACTCGACTCGTCTCTATTTTGGTCTGGGTGACGTCTTGTTCATCTCTGACCTTGACGATGTCGTCCTGAATGGCTTCCCGGCTGCTTTGGATTTTGGCTTGGGTGACGACTTGTTCAGCGATGATTTTGCTGATGTTGGACAGGATAGCGGACCGGCTCTCTTGGATCAGGTAATGGGTGATGGTCTGGTTTTCCAGGACGAGAGCGATACCTGCCTGGATGGCATTCTGGCTGGTATGCACCTGTTCCCGGATCGTGTTCTGCCCTTTGAGGACCACGGTCAAGTCACAGTATGTCTTCTGGTATAAGTTTCTGCCTGCAACGTGAATAAAACAGTGACATGCAGTTTCCGCTTACCTGACTAATAAATGGTTGCTAAGCTATCGATTTAGTAATGAAAAATAAATGAATATAAGGATAAAAACAATTTTTTGTCCCTATATCGGGTTGTATAGAAATGAGATGGTAAAGACTTCACTTCTCTCGGATGAGCTTTCTGAGGTTCGGTCGCACGCCTCTCTCTCTCTCTCTCTCTCTCTCTCTCTCTCTCTCTCTCTCTCTCTCTCTCTCTCTCTCTCTCTCTCTCTCTCTCTCTCACTGTTACCTAACTTTGAGCCACTTCATGTACCCATTCACAGCTAGATGAAGCGGAGGCCACATGTACATTACAAGTCCTTGGGGAAGGTTTCGCACATATGAAAGCACAAGTACGCAGACTGGCAGGCAGGAGTTGAACCGCTATGCTAAGCAAACCTCTTCTATCAACTTTTTATGTTTACATGTATTACTGACAGTCCTGTCAATAATTTTTGGTGTCATTTCAGGCTCCAGACCATCATAAAAGCATTCAGTGTGGATTTGTGGCAGAGTGAATAACACGCCTGCTCTAGGAAGCAGAGGTCTGAAAATACAACCAGTCAGATTTTTCTGAACAGCCCATTAGACCGTGAGTGGTCATCTGAATGCTAGTCTTTCAGGATGACTTGATAAACCAAGATCCTGTGTGCAGAATGCACTTAGTGCGCATAAAAGATCTCACAACAACAAAAAGGGTTATCCTTGACAGAAGTCTGTGGACAAATCCTCTGTGATACGTGTTAAGCCCACGCATATACTAAAAAGTAGGTGGCGTCGTATTATGGCGATATACTTTCCCAGAGGAGAGTAATGTGCATTCCATGCGGAAAAAATATCTGATGTGACAAAAACAATTAATCTAATCCAATACAGTCTAAAGTCGACCTTTGTTAAAACCCTATTCACAAGACAGTTAAACAATGTCCAAAGAGTGAGATAAACCAGTCCTCAGCTCCTGAAGATGATAATAGAGGCTGTCCTTCAGGAATTAGTCTATCCATGAGATACAATAAATAAATAACTTCCTCGGAAATGCTGCATTACTCAAGGCTAGTGGTATTGGGTCCTACTGGACAAGTCGTACAATTGTCCTTGCTACTCTACACATATATAAGCATGCATACATTAAAGCGAAATGCTTTAATCGTTTGTTTATTCGAATTCTGGTTGCAGTGTGTTCAAACTATGCACATTGTTCCAATCAGACAATTCCAAATCTACCAAATAATACGTGCGCTAACACCAAAGCACAGCTACACTCACATCGCAAAATTAACACTTCAACTTACATGAAAGTATTCAATAAATTTTCACAAGAGATGTACACACGCTTATAGAAGGCACATGGAAGAGTAAATTAAAAAGATAACATGCATTATTAACATTCCAAATATAAGACTTCGCGTTATGCCTCAGTTTCCACCGATGAAGTACTATGACCATTTTCCTTGGCTAAAAGTGTTTAGCTTCCATGTCAGTTTTGTGTTATGTTTTCTATGTGGTATTTTGTGATAAGATGTTTTGTTAAAGAAGTTACCTTGGGAAGATTTTTTTTTCAAATTTGTTTTTGTAACTGCACATCTTTCCTACAGAGAAAACCAAATATTTGATGTGTGTATACATTTTCATCAACGCCAAAGAAAATAGTTCACTTAATTTGACAGTCGCACAAACGATGCGCTTTGATTTAAAACTCTTCACCATACTCCAGAGTCTTGACATACACATCCAGAATATATGGTCAATGCTGTCTCTTGATTCCTAACACAAATCACAGTAAACGTTTTTTTCAAGTCCCACTTCTTTTAATTGACATTAGTTCCCAGAATTCTGTGGTGGTGGTGGTGGACACTGGTTCAGTGTCTATTCACGTAAGTGATGTTAGACAAAAACAAATAAACAAAAAAACAATAACAAAAATCAAACAAGCAAACAAACAAACAATGAATGAAATAAATGAATATTTGAATATATTTGTATAATGATAACAGCGGTGATGATGATGATGATGATGATGGTGATGATGATGATGATGATGATGATGATGATGATGATGATGATGATGATAGCAGTAGTACTAATGATAATAATAACGATAATAATACTGATAATAATAACAATGATATAATAATAATAAAAACAAATAAATAAATAAATAAATGAATAAATAAATGAATCAATTAAGTAAGCGATGCGGGGAAGGGGAGTAGAAACAGGAAAGGCAAATGCAGAATTCTGTGTACAATACGTATGTGTTCAACGTTTTAAGTCCTTATGTTTTATGTTTATTCATAAGTATGTTTTTCCATAGAATGTCTGTTCCCAATTTTTCTAATCATTTTAATGCAACAGTTTGGAGGTTATGGTCTTTAGTTAACATCATCATCATCATCAGGTGCCCTGCCGCATGGCGTTCGCGATCATGGACTTCCATCTGTCTCTATCTCTCGTTGCCCCTAGCATCTCCCCCACCCTCCTCGTCCCCAGCCACTCTGCAAGTCCGTCTAGCATTTTCTCCCTGGGTCTACCCGGTGCTCTCTTTCCCTCCAGCTTTCCCGTTGTGACCAGGGTGCTCCAAATCTCCCTTCCTCATAAAATGGCCTATAAATGTTGCCTGTCTTTTCCTACTATTTCTTATGAGTGATCTACTTGTGTTTGCCTCCATCAAGACTGTCTCGTTTGTTTTCTTTGCTGTCCATGGAACTCTCAACATTCTTCTTAGAAACCACATCTCGGCTGCCTCAATCTTGTTCTGACTTTGTTTGTTGACTGTCCACGCCTCGCATCCGTACAACAGTACTGGTTCTATATAACATTCAAGAACTCTCTTCCTGATGTTAATTGACAGGCATTTGTTGGTAAGAATGCTTGTCATCTGCTTGAATGCTGTTTTGGCTTGGCCGATTCTGCCGGCTATTTCTGATGTGCATCTGCCGTCTGATGAAATGATCGTTCCCAGGTATTTGAATTTATCAACCTGTTATTTGAATTTATCAACCTGTTAGTTAACATATGACAGTATAAAATCTTATCCGTTCGATATGGAGTAAACTACTTTCAATGTGGTAGACATATCCTGCGCAATTGCGTGGTGTACTCTGATGTGTTTCTTTCTAGATCTTTTGCATCCATAAACAGCACAATCCGTACATTTGTCATATTTTCTATTAAAATTTCTCTGAGTCACGTATGTTTCAGCCACCAGTCTTTATTTTCCCCTCGATTGTCTTTCATCCCATCCATCTATCTACAATTGGTTTAATGGACGAATCTGTGATCGTATGGAGATTTAAACTCCAAAAGAAATGAAAACGGAATATATATATTACGATAATCAGAGCTTGTTCATACATTGCACAGTTTCCCCAAATCTAATGAATTTTGCTCATTAGCTGATTGCAGTTGGTACTTTTCTCTTTCAGGCATAATAATGCATAGTGAAGAATCGTCTTAACTGAAAATATTTTTGCATGATGAATTTCAGTATTTGCATTACACAACGATCCGTCCAAGGCATCACTGTCGGTGGAAAGGCCCTCCTTTGAACACCAATCGGCTTTGAGTCATTCATCTGTTCATGTTCAGTTTTAAAGATCATTTCACTTGGGCAGTTTCATTTGTGCTCACCTTTTCTTCCCACTTTCTACGCAACCATGATCGCCGCAGACGCTAGAACAGTTTCTCACAATGCTATGACGATGATAACGATGAGAATGATACTCACAATGTTATGAAGGTCTGTCTATGAGACTGTGTGACAGGATTGTACTCAAGCTTACTATCATGCTATATCCTGGCGTCAGTCAGGCCCAAGAGATACAGCCACGCGGTGGTGGCCAGGAGATTTAAGTAACATCCCCAGTAATGCATTCATGAAGTGGATGAGACTCGGCTGTATGGTTTCATTCTTTCCAATGAGCCGGCAGCATACTCAGCTGTGTACGAGCCAGATGAACCCTGAAAATCCCACAGTGACTTTGTCAGGATTGATGGGAATTCAAAGCCCAGTCTTTTAATGGGCACCCCACTGGTCTGACCTCTTCACCACGAAGACTGGTTTATTGTCCAAGTCCTCGGCAACTCGTACACTTTAACAGACAAGTTGTTGTTTTTGTTTGTTTGTTTTTCACTTGTTTTTCTGCTACAACGTTTTAAACTCTTCCAAGATGGTGTTCGTGCAAGCACACAGAGACAAACAATCCTAGGATACATACCATATGACTGACCGTAGGCCATGACAGTCAGGCCATTGCCAGTGACCATGATCAGCAGCAGGTACACAACCGCTTCCATTTCCTGTCAGTGAAAGAACAGGAGAAAATAAACATTGTTGTTTTTGTTTGTTTGTTTTTTGGGGTTTTTTTTTTTTTCGCTTTTTCTTTCACCATTCCTCTCAACAATTTACTTTTATGATTTCTGTTTTCATAAGATTTACTTCAGTTGCTTTCATGTTTCTGTTGTCATGGACGTATATGTAAACATTCACACCCAAATTCTCGCGCTCAAACACCACAAGCACACACATCCGCTCCCCTCCCCCCCCCCAAAAAAAAAAACAACAACAACACAATACTCGTATACATTGATAGACAAGAGATAACAACTTCAGAAAAATGAAGTACTTGCATCAGTAACGAATGGCAAATGAGGAGAAACTATTTCAGACGTGTGGGTACTTGAGTGTTATCGTGGCAACGTACGAATGTGAACTAAGTTTGGTCATTAACACAGCTGATCGAGCAGTTGGTCATTCTCTTGGTTTTGTCTTCAACATGCCGCTGAACATGGCCTGCTGCATGAAACATTTACACTCACGTCACACACACACACACACACACACACACACACACAAGAGAGAGAGAGAGAGAGAGAGAGAGACAGAGACAGAGACAGAGAGACAGAGAGAAAATGGAGAGAGAGAAAGAGAGAGAGAGAGAAAGAGACACAGAGAGAGAAAGAGACAGAGACAGAGAGAGAGATCCTTTTATTTCAAGAATGTCCCTTCGTATTACAGAAAAGAAGTACATAATTTTATATTAAAGACGTGAACTATAGAAATAAGGAAGGAAATAAAGTGAGATTAACATGATACAGTTTGAATTCAACACACACACACACACACACACACACACACACACACACACACACACACACACACACCACTCACTCACTCACTCACTCACTCACTCACTCTTTCATTTACTCGAGCGCGCGTGCACACACACACACACACACACACACACACACACACACACACACACACACACACACACTCACACTCACACTCACACCCGCATTCACTTACACACCCACACACACTCACACACCAGCTAGGATGTAAACATTAACCTGTAACATCATCATCATCATCATCATCATCATCATCATGTGCCCTACCGCACGGCGTTGGCGATCATGGCCGTCCATATGTATCTATCCCTTGTTACCGCAAGCACGTCCTCCACACACCCTGTCCTCAGCCACACTGCAAGTTCGTCCAATATTTTCTCACTGGTGCTCTCTTTCCCTCCAGCTTTCCTGTGGTGACCAGGTGCTCTAATTCCCCTTTCCTCATACCATGATCTATGAATGTTGCTTGTCTTTTCCTATAATGCGCTATATAAATATTGTAATTATTATGTATGCATGTGCGTACGTATGTATGTATGTATGTATGTATGTATGTATGTATACGCTTAGATTTATGTATGTATGTATGTATGCATGTATACGCTCAGCTTAGATTTATGTATGTAAGTATGTAAGCATGTATGTATGCATGTATACGCTCATATGTATGTAGGTATGTATGCATGTATACGCTCAGCGCTTAGATTTGATTTTATCAAGATTTTGCGCTATATAAATAAAATATATTATATTATTATAATATTCCATATGAATGATCTTCATCTCACAACCAGCTTGATGAGTCATATAACAAACATCCTATTGACTGATTATGATGAGGACAAGGAATAGAACCAAAAGAGAAATAGCAGAAGAACAGTGTGGACTTGTCGAAGGGAAAGGAACTGTTAATGCTATATACATTCTGAGAACTATCATAGAGAGGTCAATCAAGTTGAATAAGGATTCATTTTATGCTTTGATTATACCAAGCCTTTCGATTGGGTAAGACATGAAGAATAGATCAACCAACTAGAAAGACTCAATATTGATGGAACAGATCTATGAATAAAAAATATATATATTGAGAACAAACAAGTGCAATGAGAATAGAAAATGATTTAAGCTTTTTTCTAAAATATCAAAAGAGGAGTCAGACAAGGTTGTGTTCTGTCACCTGATCTGTTTTCACTTTACAGCGAAACCATCATGAGAAACCTAGAAGAAGGCCCTGGATTAAAGGTTGGAGGAAAAATGATAACATTCGTTACGCAGATGACACCGTGCTAATTGCAGAAAATGAAAGGGACCTACAAAACCTTGTGAATACAATAGAAATAGAAAGCAAAAGTAAAGGGTTGGAGCTAAATAGCAAGAAAACTTAAGTCAACAAACAAAGCCAGAACAAGATTGAGGCAGCCGAGATGTGGTTTCTAAGAAGAATGTTGAGAGTTCCATGGACAGCAAAGAAAACAAACGAGACAGTCTTGATGGAGGCAGACTTGTAACGTAACCACCAGAAAGGATCCAAATGGATACATACCAATGCTTTTTTGTTATTATAATTCCTTTTCATTTTTCAATTAATGAAAAGAAACTTGAGACTAAACAAACAAACAAAACAATCAAACAGACAATCATGCAAAACAATAAAGAAACATCCCTCCCCCCGCCCCCCCCCCCCCCACACACACGCACACACAAACAAACACGACAACTGAAACAATGGCATCATATTCCATATTCAGAAGAATACCTTGTTGCCTTGTTGTGGTAACAAGGGATGGATACACGTGGAGGGCCATGATCGCCAACGCTACGCGTCAGGGCACTTGATGAAAATAATACCAATAATACACATTGCGCCTCCCAAAGCCCAACCCCTCGTCCTCGTCGTGGGAGGTGGAAACAGGTAATGCTGGCCAACGGGGCACTGGTGAAGCTGCGACTGGCTTAGCAGGCCAGCAGTGGATAAACAAATTGTTCAAGAAAATACAAGGAGATACAAACGGACTGATTACAACGGAAAACGACGCGGCGAGGAAAACGGACAACGATTAAAGAAAAACGAAAAGGTTGGGACCTGGAACATTTGCGGTTTGACGAACAAAGAATCAGAGATAGTAGAGTTCATGACCCAGCGCAAGATCTCCATACTGGGCATTGCATACACCAGAAAGAAAGGAACAGGAACAAAGGAAATAGACGCCAACTATGTTCTCATTTGGAGCAGTGTAAGCAAGGAACAGAGAGCAGCACATGGCGTGGGTTTCATCCTACACCATGACAAGGCAAAAGACCTAGTGAGTATGGAGTTCATTTCAGAAAGACTACTGAAGATCGGCATTAGAGAGGACAAGATCAACAACTATATTCAAGTGTATGCACCATGTAATGACTCCTACTCAGATGAGGATAAAGACTCCTTCTTTGAAAAACTCTCAGACACCATCAACAGCATCCCAGACCAAGAAGACCTGTACGTCATGGGAGATTTCAATGGCAGAGTCGGAGAGAGAAGAACACCAGTGACCACAGAACACCATGCAACTACAACGGCAACCATGTATTGGAACTGTGTGCAGAGCAGGATCTTATTATCACCAACACCTTCTTCCAGCACAGAGCCACTCAGATCTACACATGGTACAAATGGAACGATATCGACGTCTCATCTCAAATCGACTTCACACTAGCAAGATCTAGAATGCGGAACAACATCAGAGACTCAAGAGCCATCCCCAACGCAGGCCTGGACACAGACCACTGGCCAATCATCACGACGTTGGTCACTCAGAAGAAGAGGAAGTTCACCAAAAAGAAGAAACAGCCGGAAAGACTCAACATGCACAAGCTTCAAGACGAAGAGGTGCAGACTCAGATCAGGTGCACCGTCAGTGAAAAATTGGACTGTAGTGACCCTTCATTACTAAACGTAGAGGAAGCTTGGGACACCTTCAAGACAGTCCTCCTGGACACTTTAAAAGAAGCCTGTGGCACCAAGAAGACAGGAGGAAGAAACAGAAAGGCAACAGCTTGGTGGAAGAAAGAAGTGGAGGAGGCTATCAGGGAAAAGAAGAAACTATACAAGATCTGGGTCAAGTCAAAGGATGAAGAGGACTACATCAAGTACAGACTTGCAAGAAGACAGCAAGAAAATTGTGAGAACAGCAAAGGAAAAGTCATGGACCCAGTATGGTGAAAAACTCTGTGAAACATGCAAAGCTTCCCCAAGAGAGTTTTACAAGAGTATGAAAGCGATGAGAGTGCGAGATGAACCTTTCGATCTGACCACTATCATCAACGATGCAAAAGGAGAAGCATTGCATGAAGAGGAGAAAATAGTGAAGAGATGGGAAAACTATTTCAAAGACCTACTAAACCCATCAGGAGTACGGGTACAAGACACACGTCCCGGTTCACCCCCAGCCACCCAGACCACTCAGAACCTACCATCCTAGAGAGTGAAGTAAAAAAAGCAGTGAAGACCAGTCCTAAAGGCAAGGCAGCTGGAGTCGACGGCATAACAACTGAAGCCATCCATGTGTGCGGTGAAACCGGAATTCAATGGCTCACCACCATCTTTCAGAAAGCTTGGGAGGAGAGAAAAGTACCAGAAGACTGGCAAAATGCAATAGTGGTGCCAATATGGAAGAAGAAGGGCAGCAAGAAAGACTGCAGTACCTACAGAGGCATATCACTACTCAGCCATGTAGGGAAAATGTACGCAAAGATCCTGGAGCAGCGCACTCGAGCGAAAACAGAACATCTCCTCAGTGACGCCCAATTTGGCTTCAGAAAAGGAAGAGGATGCACCGATGCAATCTTCGCACTCCGACAACTGTGCGAGAGGGCGATCGAATATGACCGAGATCTCCATCTTGTATTCGTTGATCAAGAAAAGGCCTTTGATCGAGTCAACAGAGACAAGCTATGGAAGGTCCTCGAGCAGTACGACATCAAGGGCCAGCTGCTAGACAACATTCGGGCCATCTACGCCAACAGCAGGAGTGCAGTCCGCACCGCCAGTGGAACATCTGACTGGTTCCCAGTGACATCGGGAGTAAGGCAGGGCTGTAATCTCTCCCCTCTTCTCTTCGTGATCTATATGGATCAGATTACGAAGGAGGCAAACCCAGACCCTGAGGCACTCAATGAACTCATGTTTGCGGACGACCAGGCAATGGTGAATAATGACAAGATACAGCTACAGGAGCACACAGACCAGCTCAATGAAAGCTGCAAGACATACGGTATGAAGATCAGCGTCAGCAAGACCGAGGTCATGACTGTCAGTAAGAGACCAAACAAACTGGACATCAACATCAACGGAACCCAGTTGAAGCAAGCCAGTGAATTTAAATACCTGGGCAGCATCTTCACTGAAAATGGCAAACTAGACAGAGAAATCGAGACCAGATGCCAGAAAGCCAACACAGTCAGCTACCAACTTACCCCTCTCCTGAAACACCCCAGCATTCCCACTAGCACTAAGGCGAAACTCATCAACGCCATTTTTCTACCAACGCTGACATACCAGTGCCAGACATGGTCCCTAACTAAAGTCCTCGAGAGAAAACTGGTCACCTGTGAATGAAATGCCTGAGGAAAGCAGTAAACAAGACAAGGCGGGACAAGATCAGAAATGAGGTTGATACGAGACATGGTAGGAGCAACACCAATCCTACAACACATCGAACATATGAGGATCAAGTGGTTCGGACACATCACACGTATGCCTCTAAACCATCCAGCTCTTCGGGCATACAACACCAGATACGACGATGGAGCGACTCCATGGCAGACACCCTCAGAGCTCACGAGATGTCCCTTCTCCAGGTCACCCGCCTTGCTGCTGACAGACGACTGTATCTCCCCGCGACGCCCACCGGTACAAGCGGAAGGAAAAAGTAAAAGTAAGTAAGTATACGCATTACACATACTTACCTACAGTCGTCGGCCCAAGACAGAAAACGAAGACAATTAACAGGTCGTACTGGTACAGCTGCTTGCGTGACAGGTACGAGTCAGAAGGATACGTTCTTGTCAAAAGACATCTGCTCAAGCGCTCTCCAGGTACCGTTTATTTAAAGCTTTTGTCGATCACGCGACTTTTATCATGTGACTGACAGTCATGGAACATGATTCGTCAATACACAACCAGTGAGCATGCGCTGATAGAACTGATAACTGATATAGTTAATAAAAAATATTTTAAAATGCCGCAGGCCATGCATGTGGTAGAAGGGAAGGGATGTATGGTGGGAAGAGGGGGACGCTTGCTTTTTTTTTATCAACTTCTTTAACAACTATTAGGAATGTGAGTAGTCTACCAAGTTAAAACCAGCCGTCGATGTTCTCGGATTCGGGAGCGTGTGACACGCAAAGCAAGGTCTATTGTATCTGATAAACTGCACCCAGCCAACCCTCTGTTCCAACTTCTTCCTTCCGGCAAAAGATTCCGCAGTATTAAGTGTAAATCCAACCGATTGAAGCACAGCTTTTTCCCCACTGCTGTAAAGATGCTGAATGATTTGTGACACTGTCTTCTTCATCCATTGCTCCTTTTATCTGACACCCCTGCTTCTGCTTTCTACTCTCTTCTTCCCCGGCCCCCCCTCCCCACCACCCTCCCCCCTCCTTAGTTATTCCCTCCTCCTTTCTGAGTGTAAGGGCTGCTCATCTGTTGATGTTTTCTGTCAAGTTATATCATACTAGCAAATTTCATGTCTTGTTTACAAGCATTATTATCTGTATGATTATATATTGTTTTTGATGCACGGGTGGGTGTGCACGCCCAGGCATGTGTGAGTACCTGAAGTGTTTTTGATCAAGTATTTTTCATATTATGTATTGTTCATGTTGTCACATGTCTTGTATGCATGGCGGGAGTGTGTTACGCAAAACCAAATCAAATTCCTTTGTTAATTCATTGGTTAATAAATAGTCTGAGTCTGAGTCTGAGTCTGAGTCACATCATAAGGTGAGGTCGAGCTCAAGGTCGATCATTGACCTCTCAAACGAGAACCCTGGGGTGACAATGAATTGGCATAAACATTCTTTGAGGAATGCATATATGTTGAGTCTTTCTAGTTGGTTGATCAGTTCTTCATGTGTTATACATATACGTGTCACATTTTAAGACTGTGTATAAAACTGATTTATAAGTAGGCACCAGGTAGATTGGTAGATATGTAACCTTCTGGCTGCGCACGCTAAATATCCAAAGGCAATTGAAAATCGTGAAGAGCAGGGCATTGCCCGGCTGCATTTGGGGAAAAATATTGGAGAGATAGTTGATTTCCCAGGTCCCACGCCTTGAAGGTGTTTCATGCTTTTTGTCAGTGACGTTAGAGCGTCACCTCAAGGGCAGGTGAGAGTATTGTTAATGGCAGTGTGAATACGTGCAGATGGTTGGGTCCCCTACTTATGGTGGTTTGGTGGGCATTTAAGATGTTTTTGTCTAAAATATTAAGATCACGGAGAGGTGGAGTTAGCAAAATGGACCCACGTTGGAAACATCCCATTTGCCTGTGTAATTGCAGTGCCTAAGGGAAATGGGAAAATCGTTTTGGTGGTGTGGTTTTTGAATCATGTATCTGAAATGATGGCACCACCCCCTTAAGAAATGATTTGGTGTTATGTGGAAATCAGCTTGGCTACCGTCATTTGAAAGGAGCACATTTGAGGAAAGTTTACCTGCAGTGCACCAGTGGCATGGTGCCAAGAGGCGTCTGGTGATTTTGATGATCTGATGAGTGAAATAGATGGGAGAGTGTCTAAGCCTTTTGCAAAAAGCAGTTATCATAGATATATCAACGTTTTGTTTACTGTGCTGAATTTGTTTGGCAAAACACAAGAAACAAGACACCATTTCATGGCAGTATTTCATGGTTTTCAAAAACCCACGTGATGCATCACAATTCAGACTTGTAAGCAAGTAGACGTATCTTTGGAAGCTGAAGTATGTACAGGAAGCCTTTCAGGATGCACGGAAGGGGACGAAAAACGAAGCGGACCCGTGTGCCTTCTGGCTGCACACGCTAAATATCCAAAGGCAATTGAAAATCGTGAAGAGCAGGGCATTGCCCGGCTGCCTTTGGGGAAAAATATTGGAGAGATAGGTTGATTTCCCAGGTCCCACGCCTTGAAGACCAATTAGCCTTTTTCCTTTCTGAAGTCTTGGCAAAAAAAATGTAATCATGAATATGAATTTGTGCGAGGGAGAGGGATGGGCGCCACCCTCGTGGTGCTGGCCCCGGGAAAAGTTGAAGTCGCTGCCGCCTCACTCCCCTACGACCCGTGGGTTATGGCACTATCTAGGTAGGACCTCAGGACTTGGCCAGCTCGTGGCTTTATGTGCAGGCTTAAGGCATGTGCCGTGATCATTCTGGATCTTTTCCATCACATGGCACCTATGAAGTTAGTGCATATGGCATTTATTCCGAGCACGGAGACGTCATCTTCAAAAATTGACATTGAAATTTCAAGGTGCAGCAACTGCGGCTCGTGGTTATTTGGTCTTTGACTTACAACAGGAGTTACCAGACTATCTTTTTCTGAGAACTACTATCTTTCTTCTCACCAAAGCTTCAAGTAGGGTGTGTGCAAAAGTAATAATTTTGTCAACACGTATCAAGGAAGTTTGCCCATGCTACAGCTGTTCAGCAGAGCCAATCATGGTACCATCAAGACTGTCTTCAAGAGTGCTTTTGCAGACTTGATCAGTGCACGCGTTCCACTTACCCGTGCTTAGAAGGAACTGTTATCCAGGCACACGCAAAAGTTGCAAGCTTTTTCCAAGAAACGGACCTCAGTTAAGCGTCGGAAGCAGGGCAGCGGTCTTGAAGCAATAGTTACACCTGTTCTGGGAGTCCTGGGAATGTTGCTTGGTCTTTGATCATGGAACTCACCAAGAAAATGATTTTGGGGATGGAGAGATAATGGAATCTGTTCAGAGCAATGCTGGCAATACTCTACTTTTGCCAGGTGCCACTTGTTAAAGTCTGAAAGAAATGGATCAAATGATGCGCAACATTATGGACAAAGACAGAGTCAACGATAGCACCTAACAAGACTTTTATCAGCAAATCCCTTGGCGGTTTTGAAACGTTTTGTCAGTTTAGAAACAGATCACCGGGAAAAATGGAGACTTCACAGTCCATTTCAGAAGTATCTGAAAGTGCCTGGAACTAATGCAAAGACAGAACAAATATCCAAAGTGGAACATCGGACCTTGGACAGTGTTTCCCGGACAAAGAAGAGAAGAACGCATCTGCGTTTAGGTTATGTCATAGACAGTCCCGATCTTGATTTTAATGACCAACGACAGCTGATTTTGTAAGGTCAAATGATTTTAAGAACATGTTTTTGTTCTATTTAATGATATGCTTTGGTTCCCTCTCCCCAGAAGAAAACAAATTGGAGGACCCTCGTGGGTGGGGAGGCATATACTCAGGCTTTAAAAGTAACCAGTGTGTCGGGAAGCTTATAGGTGACCCAGCATGATGGAAGTGGGTGCAACAGAAAGCTGACAGAGGAAGATCTCCGACAAAACCATTAGAAAACAGAAGAAAAAAGAGGAAGAGGGGAGAAACTCCATCTGCTTATATATCTTAAAATACCTCACTCTCCTGGTTTTGATGGACCACGGCTTTGTATCAATCAACAAAGACAAAGGTGTGACAACATTAAAAAAAAAAAAATCAAAAACTGAAACGTCGCTATTACAATGCTCATCAGTGGGGTCTTTTGGCGATGTGCAAGTATTATAAAGAGTCACTGGACAACATCTACAAAAGCTAAACATTAGCAAAGTTTTCAGGGTACCTACACCCTTCACAAACTTGCGAGTCACAAGTGTTTATGTCGCCAAATTATTGTGCGCGGCATTTATCATCAAAGGCAAGATGATCTGATTTATGTACAGAGAATAAGAAAAGACAAAAACAGGTTTGCCTGCTTGATCACTTGTGTTCAGGTGTTGAACCGATTTGCATGGGTAGTCCTATGAAGAACAAAACGGGATTTTTATTGGTGGCAGCACTTAAACATATATTTGCGCAAGTGTCAGATCACGCTAAGGTCTGATCAAACAAAAACCAACACTCCCAAAATCTTATCCTGCCCTTGTAACGCACAGACACAACAACACACAAAAAGTGGAACCCCAGGAAGACACACACACACACACACACACACACACACACACACACACACACACACACACACACACACACTCGCCTACACACACACATACACTCGCCCACACACATACACACACACGCGCGCGCGCGACCCTCAAATCACATGTATGTACGCACACGCACACAGAAAGAAGCAAGGAAGAAGACGTACCATGCTCTCCCTCAACCACGTATTCTTTGTTTTGCCCCCGTTTGGTCTGTCTCCCGATCCATTAGCAAGCATCCCCCTTTCCCAGGTACACAGTGTCATTCGCGTATCTTTTTGTGTAATCATATAGTTTAAAATTATACACAAAAGAATAAAACAACAATCTTCGTTGAATTAATCGATATCCCAGCAGCTAGCAGGTGATGTCTCAGATATACTAGATTGTCAATCGCTCAGAGTAGACACTATGTCCAGATGTTAAAATAAAAAGGCCAAATGGACAACCAAACCAGTCAGCTCACTGAACACAAGAACACCTCACATTACCGGGCGCCATTATATTGGGTGTCACTGGGCCAGTCATGTGCAGCCTCCTTTTACGTTCCATTTCACCTTAATTTTCTTGATCCTCTTTTATTTCTTTTTTAGTTATCTCGCTCAGTTTGCTTCCACGCATACTATCTTAAGGTGTCACTTTATGTCCAAACACTCTTTTCATTTCATAGGAGTTCATGACCTTTTTACCTTCTGGAATCAGAACAGTTTGATGGCGCAGGACGGATTCCCTTCCAACTTCCTTACGGGTGGATTATCATCTTCTCCTACAGCAGACACCCTGCACAGGAAGACAGAAAGATTACAGTAGTGCCTTACCCTCCACACACAAACACAGCAGAACCGTAACTTTATCAGCAATCACTGAGGAGTCTAGTTTAAGTAATGCACAGAATTTCATTTTGAAACCCGAATTGGTTTCTGCCCAAATGCCTGAGTTAAGTCGTAGAAACAGGCGGCATGACATGTTTGGACGCTACGATACATTTTCGTTTACCAATGAATCAATTAGGCTTGATGGATGAACGGAGGAAGGCAAAGAGAAACGAGGAGATATACAGGAAGATAAACAAAGAAATCAAGAATATGTGCGATGAAGCTAAGGAAGCTTGGCTGAAAACAAAATGCAAAGAAATAGAAGACGGACACAAAACGGATCCTCAGGGTATGTACAGACGAACTGAAGAAATAGTTTACAGGAAAAATACATGCATATCAACTGGTTGCTTAAGATCGAAAGATGGTACGCTTATCATGGGAAAAGAGAAAATATTAGACAGATGGAGACAGTACATTAAAGACCTTTTTGAAGATGACATAAACGAAGCACACATTATAAGAAAGAACATTGAAAGACCACCCATAATGAAAGATGAAGTTAGAGAAGCACTGAAAAAGATGAAACCAGGAAAATCCCCAGGACCACGTAACATTACTACAGAGATGATTGAAGCCCTGGAGCAATTTGGTATTGAAAAAGTACAATCCTCCTAAATGAAATTTACGACACCGGAAAAATCTCCACAGATATGTCAGAATCAATTTTCATTGCACTTCCAAAGAAGACAGGGTCTATAGTATGCGAACTCCATCGCACAGTCAGCTTGATAAGTCATGTAACAAAAATCCTATTAAGAATAATCATGATGAGGACAAGGAATAAAATCAAAAGAGAAATAGCAGAAGAATAGTGTGGATTTGTCGAACGGAAAGGAACTATTAATGCCATATACATCCTAAAAACTATTATAGAGAGGTTAATCGAGATTAATAAGGATTTATATTTATGCTTTGTTGATTATACCAAGGCTTTCGATCGGGTAAGACATGAAGAATTTGTCAACCAACTAGAAAGACTCAATATTGATGGAAAAGATCACGAATAATCAGAAATATGTATTGGGAACAAACAGCTGCAACGACAATAGAAAACGATATAAGCTCTTTCCAAAATATCAAAAGAGGAGTCAGACAAGGTTGTGTTTTGTCACCAGATCTGTTTTCACTTTACTGCAAAAATATCATGAGAATCCTAGAGGAAGACCCTGGATTAAAGGTTGGAGGAAAAATGATAAACTAACATTCGTTACGCATATGACACTGTGCTAATTGCAGAAAGTGAAAGGGACCTACAAACCCTTGTGAATATACTAGAAATAGAAAGCAAAGGTAAGGGTTGGAACTAAACAGCAGGAAGACTGAAGTCATGGTAATCAGTAACAAAAAAACATGAAACCCCCTCATGCAAAATAACTGCAAGCGGCACACCTTTGAGACAGGTTGATCAGTTTAAATACCTGGGAACTATCATTTCACTAGAGGACATGCGCATCAGAAATAGCCAGCCAAAACAGCATTCAAGAAGATGACAAGCATTCTTACCAACAGATGCTTATCAATTAACATCAGCGAGAGTTCTTGAATGTTATATAGAACCAATACTGTTGTACGGATGTGAGGCGTGGACAGTCAACAAGCAAAGCTAGAACAAGATTGAGGCAGCCGAGCTGTGGTATCTAAGAAAAATGTTGAGAGTTCCATGGACAGCAAAGAAAACAAACGAGACAGTCTTGGAGGCAGACACAAGAAGATCATTGATAAGGAAGATTAGGAAAAGACAGGCAACATTTATAGGCCATTTTATGAGGAAAGAGGAATGGAGCACCTGGTCACAACAGGAAGCTGGGGGGAAAGAGAGCACCGGGTAGACCCAAGGAGAAGATATTGGACGGACTTGCAGAGTGGCTGAAGACAGAGTAGAGGAGGTGCTTGAGGCAACAAGGGAAAGAAACAGATGGAAGTCCATGATCGCCAAAGCCATGCGGCAAGGCACCTATGGTGATGATGAATGAATCAATGAAGCATGCCACATTAAAGGCAGATCTTAGCTTGTCTTCCGTTTAGTCCATTTTTGTGAATCCATCATAAGCAAACCCTAGTGTGTTTCATAAAAACAATCTTAAGGATTTTAAATATCTTGATTCTGTAAACTCAGGATGGAACCTGCTCCGAAGACATCAAAATAAGAATCGGAATGGCAAAGCAAAAAAATGGTCCAGCTCAACAACATCTCGGAAGACAGAGGTATATCAAATAGCCTGAAAGTTAGATTTTTAAAATGTTTGATCTGGCCAGTCATTATTTATGGCTGCGAAGCCTGGACTCTGAGAAAAAACTGATTGCAGAAGAATTGAGGCAGCAGAGATGTGGTTTTATCAGGGACTACTATGTGCCAGTTTGACAGGTAGAATAATCAATAAAAGTGGCCCGGAAGAACTTGATACCACCAGAAATCTTCTAGCAGAATCAACAAAAGAAGACTAAAATACACTGGCCATGAGTCACACAGCAAGAACACGGATCTCATGGCAACCTTCTTTCAAGGAGAAACAATGGCAAAAAGAAAGACAGGCAAACCTCATCATTCTAGGTGACATCAATGTCCACTATGACAACACTCACCGTTATGACACAAGACATATCATCAACTCTCACAATATGACTCAATTACACATTTCTGAACCAACCCATCAAAAAGGTCACATTCTTGACTGGATCATTTCTCGTGATCACCACAATTCACCTACTGACAACTGCTTAGTTCTTTCTACCCGTCTAACTTCAGACCTTCCACATGACCACTCTGCAATTCTGTTCTCTTGACATTTCTCCTCCTCCCCGTACCATGCGCACAGTGACTCGACGCAATCTCAAATCTATCGACCTCTCCACATTTTCATCTGATGCCTCCCGTCTCCTTTCTGAAAAGTCACATAACCTTGCCGATGAATTCTGTACTACTCTCCACCATCTTCTGGACACTCATGCTCCAGCCACAACCCGTCTTTTACCTGACCGCCCCCTTACCCCCTGGCTCACTCATGGGATTGCCTGTGCAAAACGTGCCCGCCGCAGAGCAGAGCGCCGCTGGTGCAAATCCAAACTCACTGTACACAGGCAACTTTTCCAAGCCTCTAAAACAAAAGTATCCACCCTCATTGCATCTGCAAAAACAAGCTATTTCCAAACCAAAATCCTGAATGCCTCTTCTTCAAAAGAACTCTTTACAACTATGAATCATCTCCTTGGCACACGAAAAGATTTACCTCTCCCAACAAAACATACAAATGAAGAACTCCCATCTGTATTCTCCAAGTATTTCACCACCAAAATACAAACTCTTCGTGACAGGCTTGTCAGGACACCCTGTCAACCATGCCCACCTGACCCTTCCTTCTCTGGCACACTTCTTACTACTTTTACCCCAGTCTCACAAGAAGAAATTTTCAACACAATCAGATCCATGTCGTTCAAAACCTGCGAACTGGATCCTCTTCCAGGTTCTCTCTACTCTGACTGTCTCCCTACTCTCCTCCCATTCATCACTGACATCATCAACACTTCTTTTCAAACTAGAACTGTCCCAGATTCTTTCAAGTCTGCTATTGTTCACCCTCTCCTCAAGAAACACAATTTAGACCCAAATGAACTGAAAAATTACCGGCCTATCTCTAATCTCACTTTCTTGTCAAAACTCCTTGAAAAAGTCGTCCTCAACCAGCTGAACTCTCACCTGTCTGCCAACAACCTCCTCAATCCTTTCCAGTCAGCCTACCGCCAGTGCCATAGCACTGAAACTGCCCTACTACACATTCTCAACAATCTCCTCCTTGCAACTGATACTGGCAAAGTCTCTCTCCTCATACTCCTTGATCTGTCTGCAGCCTTTGATACCATTGACCATGGTATTCTCCTTTCTAGACTTCATCATACTTTTGGCATCTCTGACATTGCTCTCTCCTGGTTCACTTCATATCTATCAAACAGAAAACAAACTGTTCTCATCAATGGCACTTACTCTTAACCTGCATATCTGACCTGTGGTGTTCCACAAGGATCTGTCCTTGGCCCTGTTCTTTTCACTCTTTATACCTCCCCCCCCCCCTGTCCACCATCATCAACTCCCACTCTATAAAACACTACTTCTATGCTGATGACACCCAACCTCAAGACAGTGACTCACCTGATAATATACAGCGCCTGTTGACTCGCACTACTGAGTGTTACTCGGACATTAAGAACTGGATGACGTTCAACAAACTTCAGCTTAATGACGACAAGACAGAAGCTATCCTCATTGGCACCCGTCAGAAACTTTCTCAGCTGCCTCCTCTTTCTCTCCCATTATGTAACACATCAGTCCCAATTTCTGATTCAGCTAAAAACCTTGGTGTCTGCATTGACTCTACCCTCTCCATGAACAACTTTGTTTCTCAAACTGCCAGATCTTGCTACTATCATCTCCATCGTATAAGCCTGATCAGGAAGTATCTCTCTGTCGAAACAACTGCAAAACACGTTCTCTCCTTCATAATGTCTCGCATTGACTATTGCAATTCACTCCTGTCTGGTCTTCCTGCCTCCACCATTCACATCCTACAGCGCATTCAAAACAATGCTGTACGCCTTGTACTCAAAAAGAAAAAAGCTGACCACATATCTCCTGTCCTGGCACAACTTCACTGGCTCCCTGTATCAAAGCGCATACAGTACAGACTAGACACATGTGCTACAAAAGCCTCAATAACGCAGCCCCCCCGGTTACCTGTCAAGCCTACTTGAGATCTATGTTCCCTCGCGTACACTCCGCTCTGCCTCCAATCCTCTGACTTTTCGCTTTCCACGCACTAAGCTCAATACCTATGGTCCACGAGCCTTCTCTGTTTCTGGTCCACTCTCCTGGAACAAACTTCCTCTCTCAGTCCGTCAGCAACCTACTTTTGTCTCCTTCAAGTCCGCTCTCAAAACTCACCTTTTCTCCTCTGCATAAAATCCTAACCTCACTCAACCCCCCTCTGCAGCCTGTCTCCGCTCGGAGGGGAATCACTTTGTTATAATATATAATTATATATGATATGCTCTCTATAATTTTCCATTGCTTTTATTCTTGCTTTTATTGCTTTTATTCTTTCTCCCCATTTATAGCCATGCGTGTGTGTGTGTGTGTGTGTGTGTGTGTGTGTGTGTGTGTTGTGTGTGTGTGTGTGTATGTGTGTGTGTGCGTGTGTGTGCGTGCGTATGTGCGTGCGTGCGTGCGTGCGTGCGTGCGTGCGTGCGTGCGTGTCTGTTTCAGCGCTTAGATTTGATTTTGTCGAGATTTTGCGCTATATAAATATTGTAATTATTATTAATTATTATTATTATTAAACCTCCAATCTCATACATCGAGAAAATAACCAACATCAGTGGCCTAAACAATCAAGAAATTATTCACAAAAGTCAAGACAGAGCGGCCTCGAGAGAGATTGTGGTATCAAAATGTGCAGCGGCCAACACCGAACTCGGTGACGCCGACAGGTGAGACAGGTAAGTATAATGACGACTGTGACTTTTCACTGCACCTGTCTAAGTCTTGAAAGAAGTAAAAATGCTTCTCCCCATCAAAGTACTTTTTCATTGCCAGGGTCACGAATATGTATCTAGCCTTTCTCTAGGTAATGATGAAAAATGATGGAAGGTCGTCCTACCATCCGCTCTTTCAATAGTTGATATAAATCCTTGTGATACTCATGGATCAAGGAAAAATAAACGTCTTATGGTAAAGTTTTGAAAAGGTACTGGAGAGTGAGTCCAGGCACCCCAGCGCCATCCAATAACATATGCAATCCCAATGTTTCGTGCGAATTGCTTTGCTTGGCAAGGGCTTCAAGAAATGGCACTGAAATCTTGTTGTTAGACCACACCAAGAAATGTTTCAGAATCTTCATGTTGCTCTCAGACCACACTTTTTAGCAGAAGGCATCTTTTTCACTTATGTGCTCATCTTTCAACGAGCTGTGAAAGGCCCTTTTGAGCTGGACGTGGGCACATGCAGTTCTAGGCCAGTGACAAACTTATAGCAAAAAAGAAGTGACTTTTTTACATTAAAGGCAGCAAGGCAATTGGCATAGCAGATGCACTTGTGGTGCATGAAATCAAGAAACAGCCAGTAATTTACGATTTTTGGGATAAAGATTGAATTTTCTGATCAGGGTTTTAAACCGGGCACGTTTAAAGTTTTGCAGTACGACACCTGTATTTAAACAACTATTCATGATTTCAGTTCTGATACATACAGGGTGTTTCAAAAAGAATACGCCAAAATCATTACGCAGTTTTTTCAGGTCTATAGCATTGTAGTGGACTGAATAAGTGGTTATTTGATAGAGTAGTTATCAAAGTTTGATTGGGTGTCAGTTTCACCGCTGTCGTTAGTATAACTTCCGGTGCAGCTGAATTGTGGGAAGATCAATCAAAATGGCGACTCCTCAGCAGAAGGCGTTTTGCGTGCTTGAGTTCGCGAAAACAAACGCCATTGTCACGGTGCAACGTGCTTTCAGAACAGAATTCGGCATTGATCCGCCCCATCGTGAGAGCATTCGACGGTGGGTTAGACAGTTTAAAGAGAGTGGGTGTCTGTGCAAAGGAAAGAGTCCTGGAAGACCACGTGTTACAGAGGAGCAAGTGGAGAGGATTCATGATGCATTTGAGAGCAGCCCACGTAAGTCCGTACGTCGAGCAAGTCTTCAGCTTGCCATCCCTCATACCACTGTCTGGCGTGTGTTAAAGAGACGATTACACATGAAACCATACAAACTAAGCCTCGTCCAAGCACTTACTAATGATGACAAGGTGATGCGGAGGACATTCTGTGAGTCAATGCTGGAGATGGAGGAAGGTGATGAAACTCTCTTTTCACGTTTAGTTTTTAGTGACGAAGCGACTTTCCATTTGAGCGGCACAGTCAATCGTCACAATGTGCGCATTTGGGGAACAGATCACCCACATGAAACTGTTGAGCATGAAAGAGATTCCCCTAAAGTGAACGTCTTCTGTGCTGTGTCTCAAGACAAGGTCTATGGTCCCTTTTTCTTTGAAGGAAACACCGTTACAGGACAAACCTATCTCGAAATGCTCCAAAACTGGCTATTCACTTTACTGCAAGCAGATTCGAATGACTTCATTTTTCAGCAAGATGGAGCACCACCCCATTGGCATCTCGGGGTTAGAGCTTATCTGAATGAAAACGTGCCTCAGCGATGGATTGGGAGGAGAGGTGCTTGGCCTGCCAGATCCCCGGACCTCACTGTGTGTGACTTTTTCTTGTGGGGGACTGTTAAAGACCAAGTTTATGTTCCACCACTTCCAGCAAGTATCGATGACTTGAAAGATCGAATAACAGCTGCAATCAACACGGTGGACCGTGACATGCTGAGGCGCGTTTGGGAGGAATTCTCATATCGGCTTGATGTTGTCCGCGCTGCCGGTGGTGGCCACATTGAGCACTTATAAAACATGAAATAAAACTTAAATGTATATACAACACATGTGTTTATGCTAGAGGTTTGTAATTTTTTTCGTTTTTGACACATCACGTGATGATTTTGGCGTATTCATTTTGAAACACCCTGTATAATGATTTAATGTCTGGTCTAACAATAACCATCATGTCAAGAAAAACTGTGGTTACTTATTAGAACAGATGCTCTCTCTCTCTCTCTCTCTCTCTCTCTCTCTCTCTCTCTCTCTCTCTCTCTCTCTCTCTCTCTCTCGGCCTTTATATATTTTTCGGTTTGAAATATACTTTTAAAGGAAAAGAACCAATCATATTTCACAGATTTTTCCGTTTTAGCGTGCCAGTTTTGTTTGCACGAATCAACTAGTCTATCCCTGAATTCTGAAATAAATCCTTGTTCATAACCAACTCCCTGGCACATCCACACAATACCAAATCCATGTGTGGTTAACATTTTCTTAACGAAATATGCCCAGTTTTGTTTACCCGAATCTAATTGATTCAGTAACATCTCATATGCCTGCTTGCACAATCTTGACATTGGGATCTGGGTTAATTTCAACTAGTATTTAATACACTTCATTTGAGTTTTCAAAAACAAAGGACAACGGCCAGTTTATCCATATAACATTTTATTAGATGAATGCAATGGTACCGAAAGGAAGCGTTTGATGGCAAATGTATGCACTTTTTCCATTTTATGATTGCTCGAAAATCCCTATATTTCTGAACCATACGTTAAGATTGGTTCAATCTGTGAGTCGAAAAGTTTCCAAAAACTCGAGAAGTCAGTGCAGTTCAATTTTTTTAAAAATCTTAAAATTTCCATCGTTCCTCTTTTCCCTTTTCTACTGCTTTCCACCCATGCGCTTTGGAGACTCAAGTTTTGTTAGATATTTTTATGAGTTTGTTACTTTAACTTCAGAGTCACCATAAAACCATTTTTCTTGAGCCGAAAGATGTCCTCTCTTACGGAAAATCATCACATTCGTCTTTTCTAGGTTCACAGACAGTAACAACCTATCAGATTCATGTTTTAAAGCATTTAGTTGATTTTGTAACCTTATGACAGTGTTTGACAAAAGCACCACATCATCAGCAAATAGTAGTAAAACGACTTCAACAGCACCAGGCAATAACTGTACACCATGTCTTCCTTTTTTGGCTATTTCTAACGCTAACTCATTAACGAAAAATGAAATTAGTAAGGGGCTAAGGAGACATCCTTGTTTCACTCCTTGTGGACATTCGAAAAAGTTGGAGTACATATCTTTGTCACGAACACATGCTAAAACAGAATTATAATTACTTTTAAGAGACATATCTAATTTACCATTTACTCCATTCTTGCGCAGAATACCCCAAAGTAAATTTCTATTAACTGAGTCAGTTGCTTTGCGAAAATCTACAAATGCT
>CM060314.1:73289828-73337328 GCA_030674185.1 Monoplex corrugatus | reverse complement strand
GTCTGGTTATGTTCTGAACCTTGCAAGATCACGTTTGATGTCATCCCCATTCAGTTTCATTAGTTCTTTGTTTGCGGCGTTTTTGGACAAACCCTGGCTACTATCTTTCCTGATTAGCATGGAGATTTATACGCTAGTCCTGTAAATCAGCAAAATTAATCTCACATTACCTGCAGCGTTTTGAAATCGACGACAACAGTTGAGTACAAAGAGACCAAAACGCCCCGAAGCAAAGATAATGAAGTAACGAACCATTCGCATAATCCATGGGCGTAAGCTTTGACTTGGCAAGTGGATGACAAAGCAAATCGACAAATTGCAATTCAAATCATGCTGGGATGGTGCTGAGATAGAAGGGATGCGAAAGTCTGGTTGAGTCAGGGACGTAGCACACGTGCAAGTATTGGTCCTGCAGCTACCAACTCCATCCCCCTATCAAACCCCAACCACTCACTAAATCCTGTAACAAATACGCAGCAGAAGTTTCGAAAACACGTTTATACCAGTGACAAGGATGGAGTTGAACGAACACATGACAATACATGCACTCACGAGAATTCCATCTCTCAGCTCTGATTCCCACCGATTACATGTAGTATATCAAAACATGTGGCAGCTTTACTAAAGTGAATGAAAATGTTTTTCTAGATTTTTTTTCAACAGTACCATTGGGTCCCTTTGCAATTGTCTTACACTCGAAGTGAATCCTTGCTATCGTATAGATACAATAAACAAAGGGGGGGGGGGGGGCTGTCCATGCGTTGCATGACTCATTCGGACCCAATCATCAGTTATCTTGTTTACAAACCGAATGGCAAGGTGGGGAGATGACAAATTCTGGGACATAACGACACACCTCGCACCAACCTTCGGACCAAGAGAGAATGGAAGACCCCTCTGTCGCCCCACTCTGGTCTTCATCTCTCTTTTTGGAAGTCCGCCCTGCCACCAGCTCGCATAGCTGCCACCTCCTTTCCACTTACTATAGTTAGCAGTTAGCAGTCGGAAGCTTCAAACGTTGCCTTACTTCAGCCACAGGGGTTGATTAAACAGTTGTGAAAGTGGCCAGGCATGATGCTCCAGACACAGCACAGCACAGCTGAATCTGTCATGCTCCAAAAAGAATCTCAAGTTTGCCGGCTTTCCAAGCAGCCAGCAGGTCTTTCCCTGCGGTCATTAGGCCTGCTTCCCTAAAGTCAGTGTCCAAACCACAAGCCGAAGTTACATGAAACACCACGAGGGTGCAGATGGGTCCCAGAGCACCAATGCCTGACCACTCTCCGGACAATCACTACCCCATGCTCCCGACGCCACTCGATAATCATTTCATTAAGCAAAAGGGGGCTGTCTGTGCGTTGCATGATCCATTCTAACCCAGATAATGGATAACATTTATCATTTAATAATTGTAGTTATAACAGTACTACAACTATCAGTAATTACAACTAGTAGGAACAATCGGTAGCAACAGCACAGAGATATACTCACACTCTGGCACATACATGCACATCCCTAACTAACTGCATTAATTGTAACATACATACTGGATTATAGGTAACATAACATACATAATCCAAAACAAGTGTGACTGCCTGCGTTCAAGCAAAGAGGAACCAGAAAAAACACGAAATAAGAATACGAACGCGTATTTAACACAACAAGACAAGACAGGCGCAAATTTTCGGCCAGCTGGCCTTTGTCAAGCGTAAGATTACAACCAAACAAACAAACAAACACCCGATACAAAAATTATGAGAAAAAGAATGAAACTTCCCTGCAGCTGTGTCCAATGTGAAAAAAGGAATAAACTGACTAAGATGACATCATGATGTGTTTTTGAGTAAATATGATGTCAGAGCGGAAATGAGAACTATGACGCACTAGAGAAGAAAAGTGTTTGGAATGTAAAGGATACCAGTATTGAATAATGCATAAGAGAAAATATAGGCATGCGAGTATGTTCGACAGAATGGAATAATATTTAATCAAGAGATATGGCTGATGTAAATGGATCGTGCCTAGTGCATTGAATCCGGGCTGACCTTGGAATAGGCGGAAAAATATCCTAAATCAACAGCCAAAGGGCGGAGTCCCCGGAGAAAAAACCCTTAGTCAGACGCGGCTGGATCTGTCTTGTGAAAAGAGAATTCAAACTGATTGAATTTAAGATAAAATGAAAATGAAAATAAAAATAAAAAGGCATATGTGCAGCCGCAAAGTCATTACCTCACTGGGATGGGAAAATAGTGCTGGGAGAAAGGAACTGTGCCTCAGGACATGCGAGATGCCAACATCATCACGCTGTACAAGAACAAAGGCGATCGCAGCGATTGTAACAACTATCGCGGAATATCTCTCCTAAGCATTGTCGGGAAGACCTTCGCCCGCGTCGTACTGAACAGACTGCAGTCGCTTGCAGAACGCGTCTACCCAGAGGTGCAGTGCGGGTTTAGAGCTGAGAGATCAACGATCGACATGATATTTTCTCTGAGGCAGCTGCAAGAGAAGTGCCGCGAGCAGAGACGCCATCTGTACATCGCCTTCATAGACCTGACCAAGGCGTTCGATTTGGTCAGTAGGACACTACTGCAGAGAATTGGATGTCCCCCCAAGCTCCTGAGGATGATCATATCCTTTCATGAGTACATGAAAGGCACCGTCCAGTACGTTGGCTCCTCTTCGGACCCCTTCCCCATCAAAAGCGGAGTCAAACAGAGGTGTGTCCTCCCCCCAACACTTTTCGGCATCCTGTTCTCCCTGCTGCTGCGCTATGCCTTCAGTCAATCCGAAGAAGGCGTCTACCTTCACACCGGGAGCAACGGCAGCCTGTTCAACCTCGCACGCCTCCGTGCAAAGACGAAAGTGCGAAAAGTCCTCATTCGAGAGATGCTGTTTGCTGACGATGCCGCCTTGACGGCACACACCGAGGCTGCCCTCCAAGAGCTCATTAGCCGTTTCGCTCATGCCTGCAAAGAATTTGGCCTCACGATCAGCCTAAAGAAGATCAACGTCCTGGGTCAAGATGTCAGCTCGGCTCCTCGCATTTCCATTGGTGACTGCAGTCTCGACGTGGTGGAAGACTTTACATACCTTGGTTCCACCATCTCCAGCAGTCTCAACCTGGACACCGAGCTGAACTCAAGGATCGGCAAGGCATCTGCAGCAATGGCCTGCCTGTCAAAGAGAGTGTGGGAAAACTCCATGCTGACCATCAAGACAAAGACTAAAGTGTACCAAGCTTGCGTGCTGAGTACACTGTTGTATGGGTGCGAGACCTGGACACTATACTCCCGTCAAGAACGCAGGCTCAACACCTTTCACCTACGCTGCCTGAGAAGGATTCTTGGCATTTCATGGCAGGACCACGTCCCCAACAAGAACGTTCTAGCACGTGCAGGAACTCTCAGCATGTTTGCCCTGCTCACAAAGAGACGCTTGTGCTGGCTTGGCCATGTTACCCGGATGCAAGATGGAAGAATACCCAAAGACATTTTGTACAGTGAGCTTGCTACTGGCTCCAGACCCACAGGAAGGCCCATACTCCGCTACAAAGATGTGTGCAAGCGGGACCTCAAGGCGGGTGGCATTGCACCAGCAGGCTTCGAAGTGGTAGCAGCAGACCGCAGCAGCTGGAAACATGCCATCAATTCGGCCATCAAGACATCCGAGCAGAGAAGAGAGGAACAGTGGGAGATAAGAAGAGCACGCAGACGCCAGAGAGCAGGGTCAGCGCCTTCGGACGACACCATCTTCACGTGCGGCAACTGCAACAGGACCTGCCGTTCGAGGATCGGGCTCTACAGCCACAGCCGGCGCTGCAGTTCCACCGCAGAATGACTTCCAAGGCGCAATCTCCATTGTCTCCCGAGACAGACGGATGCCAATACAATACAATACAATGGTCTATTTCAATAAATCATCTTCGAGATAAAACATACACGGACTCAAGGGCACATAAAAAGAAGACAATAGTATGCATAAAATCATCCAAGCAGTATAAACATAAATTATACATGAGGGACAAGAAATTGTATACCTATACATTCGAGCGAATACATACGCACACACATACACACCAAGGTAAAAAAGTACATGCACGTAAAGCCATGTCCAGATAAAAGTACATGAAGTGGCATGATACTGAATTCAGTTGAGGAAGTCTTTATGGTTTGTCAATAAGGTCATGTGGCTTGCGCGTACCAAGTTTATCTATAAGATGGATTATCTGTCTTTCCTGTCTACGGTGCTGTTATTGTATAGAAGCCACAGATCTTTCACTCGGATGTTGTTGATTGAGTGGTCCGACTGGTTGAAATGATTTGAGATCGTTTTATCTCTTTGATGTCAGATGTCAGCCAAGTGTTCCTTGTAACGTGTATCAAGGGTACGTCCAGTTTCACCGATGTACAGTTGAAACCATTTAGAGCAGTTTGACAGTTAGAATGTTTTGTAATTTTCATGTGCGATTTGGGGCCTCTGACTGTGGTGGCTGAGCACATGAAAGGACATGTCCTGCATTTGGGTTTGTTACTTGGAGGGGTTCCTGGAGGTTGGCTGGCTGGTTTTCTGAGTCTTGAACGGACCAGCAAGTCGCGGAGGTCGTGTCTCGTTTGTGGACAATAACATACATAACTAGATTACATCAAACGCAAACTAGATTACATGTAACTGTATGTCATGTTGTAACAACACCATGGTTGATTATGTAAACACATGCATACACACATACGTAAACTAGATTATATGTAATCATACATGAAATAGTGCACTGCTGTTCCTTGATAAGTAGTATTTTTTAGCATGAGGTATTTAAACTAAGTTCCTGGAAGAAATTGAGTGATTGTGTATTTATCTTATTTGGGACGAATTCCGACAGAATTCATAACAGTAGAGCGTTGACTTCCGTATATACGTGTGACTGCAAACTCCGGTCCCAAAACGTGTACTAATCCACGTTTTCTCAATTCATACCATGATTTACGAGTTACTTCCCTTCACCAAGTCTTCCGTCTTTTTTTTTCCATTTGGTAGTCTTTGTTCGAATTCAAATGTTAAAAATGTGAAAAAAATCAGAGGTATAGCTATTCAAGCCTTGAACAGTAGGTACAAGAAACTCATGTAATAAATGATGACTTTTTCTTAGAGTGTCTATTTTCTTGTACGTGTATTAACCACATTTGCACAGTGTTGGTGTTTACTTCATATCGTTTAAAGTCAAGGAAAGTGCCAACTTGCTTGTTCACGAAGTGCCCCCTTTTCCAGCCTGACTACCACTTTGTTTGACAAAACATTTGATTTTGCTAAAACAGAAGCTTAATTCATCTCCTGCCATTATGCCAAGTTTTAGGCCAGTCTGTCTATAATCAAAACCAGTGGTAGTTTTTGTCCCACTCCCTGACTGTTGAAATCAAATTTTCTAGGCAGCCCCAGGGACACTACCACCACCTGCATTCACCTTCGCCGATGCTGCATATATGGAACAATAAACATGCACCAAGGTGAGGACACAACAAGCTTTCAAAAATTGAGATAAGAATAGAACAATCAAAAAGGCAAAAGAATAAAGATATTTTTACATGGCCTAAACAAAGACATGTAGGAGGGTCATGCCATATTTGTATTGTTCCTTTATATGTCGTGTGTATGATTACAAAAACACAGGTGAACTTGAAGATAACATGGAGTTAGTGAAGCGTTAATATCACACTGAAAGTTATATCTCGACCCCCTATCCACAAAACTTGATTATATTTGGGTACAAAAGCCTTGAGTTGTGACCAAATACTTCAAATATTTCAACAATCATAAAGTTTGTGGCTTTCGAATTTTACTGGAGGCATCCAACTTCGGCATTTGTCGAGTGTGGGCCGAGATACTAAAGGTATGAAAGCAATTACGTATAATTGAACTTTAAATGGCAAAGATGCTGTTCACCAAAAATATATAATAACCCTTATACTAAAAAGAAGTTCATTTACATACCCTGACCGTGTGACTTGTCGTACACGTAAGAACGTTTGAGATTGACCGTAATACGCGTGTCGTGGTTGTGCCAAAACTCTGAATGATCCATTGATATATGGCAGACAAAATTAAGTTTGAAAATTTCGATACTGGTGACAAAATTCCAGAATTTGTACTCTCAAGACCATCGTGGCCTGGAAGAAAGATCAGATGACATAAAACTTGACTTGAAGCAAGGACAGTGGTAAAATGTCACATCAGTGAACGCAGAATTTAAATATTCTGAGAAAATGCTGTTTACTACATCTTCATACAAAACAGTGCTAATTTCAGGGGTAGCTTTTTTATTATCTTGTGTGACATTGGCCTTGGCGCTATGACCTCTACACTTATGCATATGCTTCTCTTTAATGACCCACGTGTTTAACCCAGTTTTGGTAAAAATGTATTAACAACTAAGAAAATCTTCCGTACACATTTCTCTGTCTCTTTCTCTCTGTGTGTATGTCTCTCTCTGTCTCTGTCTCTCTCTCCTATCCTCTCTCTGTCTCTCCCACTCTCTCCCCCCTCTCTCTCTCTTTATTCTTTTCTATCTCTCCTTCTCTCTCTCTTTCCCTCTCTCTCTCTCTTTCCTTTGTCTTTCTCACTCTCTCTCTCTCTCACACACTTCTCTCTCTCTCCGCTGTATATGAAACAGTCTCCTTTTTAGAGGAAGATTAAAAATTATGATACGAAAAGGGATCAAACATTCGCTTTATATTTCTTTCGGAGATTAAAATTCAATATGTTCTGAATATGCTGGTCGTAAATGTTTGACGCTTGTGGGCATTTTATTAGAGGTGTCGGGGCCAACCCATAAATTTCATTGTTTTGACGGTGATTTTATTAATTTGACGGTGTTTGGGTTTTTTTTTTATTTTGTTGTTGTTGTTGTTGACACGTTTTGGGCATTAAATTAGAGGTGTTGAAGCCATCCCATAGATTATATTATTTTGACGTGTCATACATACTTACTGTAAGTCCGCACACTGTATCCGTTCTCTTTTAATTCAAAAGAATTAGGTAATGGATGTGATTTTAAAGTTTGATATTTCGACCGTAACCGATTCCTTTTGTAATCTGTCTGTCGGTCTGTCTCTTTGTCTTTGTCTCTGTCAGTCTGTCTCTCTGTCTCTCTCTTTCTTCCTCCTTACCCCCCCCCCCTCTCTCTCTCTCTTCTCTCTTAAAATTGAACTGCACTGACTTCTCGATTTTTTGGAAACTTTTCGACTCACAAATTGAACCAATCTTAACGTATGGCTCAGAAATATGGGGTTTTTCGAGCAATCATAAAATGGAAAAGGTACATACATTTGCCATCAAACGCTTCCTTTCGGTACCATTGCATTCATCTAATAAAATGTTATATGGAGAAACTGGCCGTTATCCTTTGTTTTTGAAAACTCAAATGAAGTGTATTAAATACTGGTTGAAATTAACCCAGCTCCCAATGTCAAGATTGTGCAAGCAGGCATATGAGATGTTACTGAATCAATTAGACTCGGGTAAACAAAACTGGGCATATTTCGTTAAGAAAATGTTAACCACACATGGATTTGGTATTGTGTGGATGTGCCAGGGAGTTGGTTATGAACAAGGATTTATTTCAGAATTTAGGGATAGACTAGTTGATTCGTACAAGCAAAACTGGCACGCTCAAATGGAAGAATCTGAGAAATATGATTGGTTCCTTTCCTTTAAAAGTATATTTCAAACCGAAAAATATATAAAGGCCGTAACAAATAAATGGCACAGAAGCAATCTCGCTCGTTTTAGACTAAGAGCCCTAGGGCTAAATGCAACAACAAGATGGTTTTACTCAAATTCATCGGCACACTCTATTTGTCCCATGTGTAATGTAGAGACAGAAGATGAAATGCATTTTTTGTTTGTTTGCAAGTCGTATGAAAGTATACGACAAAAATGCATAATCTTTGATGAGGACATTTCGAGTCAAAGGGTCATTACCAGAATACTCATGACTGAAGATGAAAACTATCAAAAATCCCTCGCTAAATTTATCGCCCTTGCTTGGGAAAGTCGGAGAAAGAAAACAACACAGTAATAGATTAATGTAAGTTTATCCCCAGTGAAGATATCACTTTATACTGTTCTTATGTTTATTTGCCGGATTTAGGTCTTCCTCTTACTTATATGACTAATTACGTCGGGTGGTCAACTGTTTCTTCAACTTTTTGTTCAACTTTTTAAATTAATGTACGTTTATATCCGGTGAAGATGTTACGTTATATTGTTTTTTTGTTTGTTTTCTGGATTTGAGGTCTTCCTCTTATATGACTAATTATGTCAGGTGGTCAACTATTTAACTTTTTGTTCAACTTTTTAAATTAATGTAAGTTTATATTCAGTGAAGATATCACTTTATACTGTTCTTATGTTTATTTGGCAGATTTGGGTCTTCCTCTTACCTATATGACTAATTACGTTGGGTGGTCAACTGTTTCTTCAACTTTTTGTTCAACATTTTGTTCAACTTTTTCCGTTCAATTTTTTTCTTCATTTTTAGGGAAAAAATTAAAATGGATGTATTGTCAGCCATGACTATATTTATAAATCTTTGTTTCGAGAAAACGTCGCCGAAAAATTCAATGACTTTGTTTTATGCTCCTTGCCACAAGGACAAAAATGTCAATGGCAATAAACCATTTTCAGTTTCAGTTTCAGTTTCTCTCTTCTCTCTCACTCACTCATTCACACACACGCATGCACAAAGACGCATGCACACACACACACACACACACACACACACACACACACACACACACACAACATAATATATATATATATATATAATATATATATATATATATAACATTTTCTCTCTCTCCAGTCTATATAAAACCATCTCCTGTTTGAAAGGAAGGATAAAACGTGAGACAGGAACACCGAACGAACATTCACATTATATCTTTATTCCGATATTAAATTTCAATATATTCTTAAGATACTGGTCGTGAAATTTGGATGCGTGTTGGCGTTTTATTAGAGGCGTTGGGGCCATGAATGTTTAGCAGACATGTTACACTTTCTGTCTTTAAGGTTTGTGTTCAAATACAACCCACATGTCACCTTGCTAGCGGGTAGGATTTTGTGCAGACTCAGAGAGTTTGCCAGACAATAGTTGGCAGATTCAGTAGGACCTAATGCTACATGTTTTGAGCATTCACGAATCCTTACATCTGGTTTTAGTTTATACATTGTTAGGTTCCTATGTTTTCCGTCCATCCCATATATATTACTGTGATGACGTTTCATACATACTTTCTATTAGTCAGCACACTGTATACTTACTCTTTTAGAGAAATTAGGTACTGAATGTGATTTTAAAGTTTGATATTACTTTGAACGTATCCGATTTTCCATTCGTTCTCTCTCCTCTCTCTCTCTCTCTCTCTCTCTCTCTCTCTCTCTCTCTCTCTTCCTCTCTCTTTCACTCTCTTCCCTTTCTTTCTGTCTCTCACACACGTCCACACACACACACATACACACACATACACGTACATGCACACACACACACACACATACACACACACACACACACACACACACACACGTACACACACACACGCACACGCACACATACCTACACACACACATATGCATAATTTGTATCTCGCCACTCTATGTAAAAGCAATCTCCTGTTTTAAAGTTAAAACATGAGACAGGGAAATTGATGGAACATTCACTTTATATTTCTTTGGGGTGTTAAAATTCAATGTATTTGAACATACTACTCGTGAACATGTTGATGCAGATGGGCGATTTATGAGAGTTTTGGGGACACGTTACACCTTCTCTCGTTACACGTTACACCTTCTCTCTTTAAAGTTTATGCTCAAATACAATCCACATGTCACATTGCTAGCGGGTAGGATTTTGTGCAGAATCAGGGAGTTTGCCAGACAATTGTTGGCAGATTTGGGAACGGCACATATGGAATTGTCTGCGTGCACTGCATCCATTATGTACACACTGCAAACAAAGTCCCGACAAAGAATTGATTAATCCATGTTGCTTGTATGTTTGTAAGTTGATACTATGTGTACAGCAATAAGGACAAGGTGTAAAACTCGTGAATTAGGACTTAATACTATTACATTTTGAGCTATTTTCGAATCTTTAAGTCAGGCTTTGGTTTATGCGTTGTTATGTTCATGCATTTTCTGTCCCGCCCATATATTTCACTGCGGTGACGTTTCATACATACTTGATCTTAGTCAGCATTCACTACCCTTCCTCTTTGAAACGAATTAGGTTCTGAATCTGATTTTAAAGTTTCATATTATTTTGATTCTAAGCGTTTTCCCTTTGTAATCTCTATTTCTGTCTCTGTCTGTTTCGTTCTTTCTACAGCCAACTCGGAAGACAGGGCAATGCTTCTTCGTCTTTACTCGTCACTGTCTGATTCTCAACTGACTATATATACATTTCACAGTGAACAGCAATCAGTTATCATTTAAACGAATATCATGCCGTGTTGTTATCCGCACGCTGTTTACTGTCAACACACGTCACATCTCCCTTTCTTTAAGGAAACAAAATCAATTAACCATTTTTCCTATCTTTCAGTCCATACGAAATAAATGTGTTTCCCATCTTTATCACAGCATTAACTTAACAAACACTCATTCTTTCTCTCACGCACAGGGCCCAATCATTCATTCACCTCATTTTATCTCTGATCATTATACTATCCATCATCATCATGTCCATATTTCGCAATGCTTTCAGTTTATCTGATTGTGGTAGAGTCTTCAGTTTCATTCATATTTCAGGAAATCTGGCCTTTTCCTTTGTCTTCCAGATCTTGTTCTGTAAGAAGAACTAACTGGTTCGGGTTGTCCTGTCCTTGTTTGTTTGATAACTTCATCTGGCTCCTTGATGCTGGTTGTCTCAGACATTTTCATGACTGGTGAATGATCAGATGAGTTCTCACGGACAGACGATGCTGGCGTCCTGACATCTGTTCCAGTTCCAGTTTTCTTGTTATCTTCCAGCACTGTTTTGATGGAATGATGATTTGCTGTTGCTTGCCCGATGTGTCGCTTTCCTGGTGTCTTCCAGAAATCATCCTTCTCTGGACAAGTCGTTGAGGGTTGATTGTCTGCTGAAGCTCCGTTTCTGTTGTGTCTCGTAGCTGATGACGATTCCTTCTGTACTGACGTCCGTCCTCTGTGCGAATGTTGTATGACCGGATGTTCACCTGTTGGTCTACTTTGGTGCTGATCCATTTTTTGGATCCTGGAGGTTGGAATTTCACAATCTGTCCCGGACTCAGTTCTGTCAGCTCTACTGCGCTTCTGTTGTAGTAGTGCGCTTGCTTCAGTTTCCTTTTCTCAAGTTCTTTCTTGATTGGTACAACTGTAGGTTGGAGTAATGTCTTTGACGTCAGCACTTGTGTTCGTGTTCTTCTGCCGAACAGTCTCTGAGCAGGCGAACTGTTTACAGTCTCTGTCGGGATGTTTCTCAGCTCAAGTAAAGCGAGGAAGGGATCTTGATTGTTGTGTTCTGCTTTCTTCATGCACGTCTTTGCAGCCTTCACCGCGCTCTCTGCTTTTCCATTGGACTGAGGGTAGTGTGGTGAGCTTGTTACGTGTTCAAACCCATATGCTTTTCTGAACTTTCCAAACTGGTTTGATGTGAATTGAGTTCCACAGTCTGTTGTCAGGCGTTCTGGTATTCCGTGTCTTGCCAGTGTCTCTTCAGACAGATGATGACCTCTTTGGATTCTCTTGTTTGTAAACGATCAATCTCAAAGAAATCAGAGTAGTGATCGACCGTGACCAGGTATTCATTGCCATTATGTTCGAAGATGTCACAAGCGATGTGTTGCCAGGGTAGGTCAGGGATCTCTGTACTGATAAGTGGTTCCTTCTGCTGACCACGTTGGTATGTGTTACAGGCACTGCATGTTTTGACAAAATCTTCAATGTCCATGTTCATCCTGTGCCAGTAGACTACCTCACGTGCTCTTCTTATGCAGCTCTGAATTCCTGAGTGGCTTGCATGAAGTTTCTCAAGGATGTCTGCTCTTTCGCTTTCAGGTACAATTACTCTGTGGCTTTTGAAGACAAGTCCGTTGTGGACTGACAGTTCCTCCCTGAAAGGAAAGTATTCTTGTAACTGTAATGAAAGTTGTTGTTTTTCCTCTGGCCAGCCTTGTAGAATGACAGCTTTCAGGGTTTTCATGGTTGCATCTTCCTGAGTTGCTTGCTGCAGCCTATTCAGTCTCTCTTGGCTGATGGCCAGTTCTTGCAATGAGTCTGTTTTCTCCAGGTCTGTGAGGAAAACGGCTTCCTTGTGGGTGACTTGCTGTTCCGCTTTTCCACAGACTGCTCTGCTGAGAGTGTCAGCCAGATGCATCTCAGATCCACGCTTGTACGCTACCGTGTACCTGAACTTCTGAGTTCTGAATAGCACCCTCTGAATCCTTTTAGGTGCTGAGAGCTGGCTCTTCTTGTGAATAGTCTCTAGTGGTTTGTGTCGGTCTCCACCAGGATGTCTCTTCCATAGACGTATCTCTCAAACCTTTCCAGACCGAAGAGTATTGCCAACATCTCCTTTTCTATTTGCGCATAGCTTTTTTCTGTCTCGGTCAAGGCTCGTGATGCGTACTGAATCGGTTGACCATCCTGCATGAGACAAGCTCCAAGTCCAAACTGTGAAGCATCACACTGAAGGGTGGTTGTACGCTTTCCTGAAGAGTCAAAGTAGCTAAGTACCAGTGGCTCAGAGAGTATCTTCTTCACTTTCTTCAGGGCTTCTCCGTGGACGTCTTCATCCCATCTGAAGTGGACGTCTTTTTTGACCAGTTCTCTGAGTGGTGCTGCTGCCTCAGACAGGTTTGGTGCAAATTTCTGAAGGTATCCGACTACACCGAGTAGTCTCTGCACAGCTGCTTTATCTTCTGGCACTAGGAGTTGTTGGACAGCGTCCAATTTCTTTGGGTCGGCTTTCAAGCCTTCTCTTGAGAAGATGTGTCCCAAATATGATATTTCTGTTCGTTTCATCTCAACCTTCTCCTTGTTGAGTTTGATTCCAGTCTCTCGGCATCGTTGTAGCAAACGGTTCAGGTTGGTATCATGAACTTGTGCTCCTGCTTCGTCGGTTGGTCCTCTGCCAAAAACAAAGATGTCATCATGAACCGCCACCACGCCTGGCAGTCCTGCCAGAGCGATGTCAATCCTCTGGAATTCTTCTGGGGCTGGTGAAATTCCAAAGGGCATTCGTTTCCATCGGTATTTGCCAAAAGGCATCTCAAATGTTGTCAGGTAGCTGCTGTCTTCGTCTAGTTCAACATGCCAAAACCCGTTTTTCGCGTCCAGGTGTGTGAAGTATTTTGCATCTTTGAGGAGAGGCAGTACGTCATCAATGCTTGGCATTTCTTCCAAATGCTTGGACATTTCTCTTTTGCTCTTGGGTTCTTTCCACCACAATATCCGCATTTCTCTCTGTACTCTGGTTTGTTTCCTTTGCTATACTGCTTTGCTGTCTTTTTTTCTTTAAAAGCTTGGACTTCCTGCGTGTCCTGCGTTTTTCTCATCATTTGGACGGTTTGATGTTGACTTGATTCATGCGCTCTGCACATATCAATACATGCAGTCAATGTCAACTGTCGCACTTCCAGTAATTTTGATCGCAGAGTCTCGTCATGTACACCCAGTACGATTTGATCTCTCAACAGTCTGTCTTCCAGTGTACCATAGTTACAGGTCTTGATCAGTCTCCGCAGTTCTGCTACAAACTGTTCGATAGATTCTCCTGCTGCTTGATGTCTGCAGTTGAATCTGAATGCTTCGTAAGTTTCATTGGTTGAACCCACACAGTATTCTTCGAATTTCTAGAAACAATGTCAATGTTATTTCTTTCAGCTTCATTAGCAAATGCCAATCCTTCATAGATGTCCATAGCATCCAGCCCGATGCAAGAAAGAAAAACTGCTGTTCTGTATGTTGAGTCTTCTTCTGTCTGTGTTGTCACAATTTCATAGCTGTCCCAAAGCCTCTTGAATTTCCTCCAGCTGCTCAGCAGGTTTCCTCCATTCACATCAAGTTTAGGAGGCAAGGGAATCTGGCATGTCGTCGACTGGCTCTTCTCTCTTCTTGTTCATCTTCCATGGTTGAACTTTAGTCTTCAATATTCTGGATTTTTGTTGGAGTTCGTAATCACGATTCTGACACCATGTTTCGTTCTTTCTACAGCCAACTCGGAAGACAGGGCAATGCTTCTTCGTTTGTTTCCTTTGCTATACTGCTTTGCTGTCTTTTTTTCTTTGAAAGCTTGGACTTCCTGCGTGTCCCTGTGACGTGTGTTGACAGTAAACAGCGTGCGGATAACAGCACGGCATGATATTCGTTTAAATGATAACTGATTGCTGTTCACTGTGAAATGTATATATAGTCAGTTGAGAATCAGACATTGACGAGTAAAGACGAAGAAGCATTGCCCTGTCTTCCGAGTTGGCTGTAGAAAGAACGAAACACTGTCTGTCTTCTGTCGTCTCTGTCTTCTCTGTCTCTCTTCTCTGTCTCTTCTCTCATCTCTCTCTCTCTCTCTCCCTCACTCTCTCTTCTCTCTCTTTCTCTCTTTCTCTCTTTCTTTCACACACACGCACACACACGCACACACTTATACACACACACGCACAACCCACACACACACACGCGCGCGCGCCCCACACACCACACACACACACACACACACACACACACACACACATTTCTCTCTCTCTGGTTTATGTAAAACACTATCCTTTTTAAAAAAAAGGTTAAACAATGAGACAGGGAAACTGATTGACCGTTCACTTTATATTTCTTTGGGGTATTAAAATTTAATATATTCTGAACATACTGGCCGTGAAATTTTTATGCATGTGGGCATTTTATGAGAGGTGTCGGGGGCCATGAATGTTTAACAGACATGTTACACCTTCCGTCTTTAAGGTTTGTGTTCAAATACAGTCCACGTGTCACCTTGCTGCGGGTAGGATTTTGTGCAGACTCAGGGAGTTTTCCAGACAATTGTTGGCAGACTTGAAACGGCGCATAAGGAATTGTCTGCGTGCACTGAATCCATCATAAACACACTGCAAACAATTCCAAACAAAGAAATGATTTAACCATGTTCCTTCTAGGACCCAATGCTATTATGTTTTGCGCTTTTACAAATCCCTACATCCAGCTTTAGTTTTTAGTTGTTAAGTTCCTATCGGAAGATTTAGGCTGAAACTAAGAAAAGAAAACAGACCCAAAGTAACATCAAACTAAATGTTGGACTCTTCAAGACGTTGAAGCGACACGTAAACAATTTAACGTACATGTTCAAAATATATTCAATGCTCTATTCTGGAAGACGTTTGTGACAGTGAGTAAGAATGGACAAAGTTAAGAAACTCAATAAATAAAGTTTGTGAAGAAATCCCTGGAGTAGACAGAAAAGCAAAAAAGAACTGGATGACAAAAGAAATTATAGGCTTGATGGAAGAATGGAGGAAGGCAAAGCGAAAATAGGAAAGATACAGGAAGATAAATAAAGAAATCAGGAACAGGTGCAATGAAGCTAAAGAAGCTTGGCTGAAAACAAAGTGCAAAGAAATAGAAGACCAACACAAAAGAGATCATCAGGGTATGTACAGAAGAATTGAGAAAATTGTCCACAGGAAAAAAGACATACACATCAACAGGCTGCTTAAAATCGAAAGCTGGCACGCTTCTCATGAAAAAGACATATATTAGATAGATGGGGAGAGTACATTGAAGACCTTTTTGAAGATGACAGAAACGAAGAACACATTATAAGAAAGAACGTTGGAGGACCACCCATAATGAAAGATGAAGTTAGAGCAGCATTGAAAAAGATGAAAATAGGAAAAGCCCCATACTTTCGCTTTGTTGATTATAGATAGGGTAAGTCTTGAAAAATTTATCAACCAGCCAGAAAGACTCGATACTGATGGAAAAGATCTACGAGTAATCAGAAATATGTATTGGAAACAAACATCTGCATTGAGAATAGAAAACGATATAAACTCTTTCCAAAATATCAAAAGAGGAGTCGGACAAGGCTGTGTTCTGTCACATATCTGTTTTCACTTTACAGTGAAACCATCATGAGAAACCAAGAAGAAAGCCCTGGATTAAAGGTTGGAGGAAAAATGATAAACAACATTCGTTACGCAGATGACATCGTGCTAATTGCAGAAAATGGAAGGGATCTACAAAACATAATAGAAATAGAAAGCAGAGATAAAGGGTTAGGTCTAAATAGCAAGAAGACTGAAGTCATAGTAATCAGTAAAAAAAAAAACCCATGAAATCCCCTCATGCAAAATAATAGCAAACGGCACAACTTTGAAACAAGTTGATAACATTAAACATCTGGAAACGGTCATCTCACCAGACGGCAGATGCATATCAGAAATAGCCAGCAGAATCGGCGAAGTCAAAACAGCATTCAAGAAGATGAAAAGCATTCTTACCAACAAATGCCTATCAATTAACATCAGGAAGAGAGTTCTTGAATGTTACATAGAACAGATAATGTTATACGGTTGTCAGTTGTGGACAGTTAACACGCAAAGCCAGAACAAGATTGAGGCATCCGAGGTGTGGTTTCTAAGAAGAATCTTCAAAGTTTCATGGACAGCAAAGAAAACAAACGAGACAGTCTTGATGGAGGCAGACACAAGAAGATAATTGATAAGGAAGATTAGGAAAAGAAGGCAACACGTACAGGTCATTTTATGAGGAAAGTGGGATTAGAGCACCTAATCACAACAGGAAGGTTGGAGGGAAAGAGAACACCGGGTAGACCCAGGGAGAAAATATTGGACGGACTTGCAGGGTGGCTGAGGACAGAGAGGGCGGAAGATGTGCTGCGGCAACAAGGGATAAATACATATTGAGGACCATCCCATATATTTTACTGCACTAACGTTTCATACATACTTGCTGCCAGTCAGCACACTGTAGACTGCCTCTTTTAGAGGAATTAGGTGCTGAATGTGATTTAAAAGTTTGATATTATATTGATTGTAACCGATTTCCTTTTTAATCTCTGTCTGTCTGTCTGTCTGTCTGTCTGTCTGTCTCTCTCTCTCTCTCTTTGCCGACTCTCTCTTTTTCTCTCTCTCTCTTTCACACCCACACGTACATACACACACACAAACACACACGCACGCATGAACGCACGCACGCAAGCACGCGTGCGCACGCACACACACACACACACACACACACACACACACACACACACACACTCACACACACACCACATTTATCTCTCTCCAGTCTAGAGAACTATATAAAGCAATCTCCTTTTTCAAAGGAACTTTAAAAAGTGAGGCAGGCAAATTGATCCAACATCCACTTTATATTTCTTTCGGAGATTAAAATTCAGTATATTCTGAACATACTGCTCCTGAATTTTGTATGCATTTGGGCGTTTTATTAAGTTTTTGGGGGGGCTATTAAAGTTTAGCAGACATGTTATACCTGAACATTTACGAAACCTTACATCTTGCTTTGGTTTATACGTTGTTAGGTTCCGATGTTTTCCGCCCATCCCATAAATCTTACTGCGATGACGTTTCATCCAAATTTGTCGTCAGTCAGCACACTGTACCTTTCCTCCTTTAGAGGAATTAGGTGCTGAGTGTGATTTTAAAGTTTGACATTACTTTGAACATAACCGATTTCCTTTTGTCATCTCCGTCTCTGTCTCTATCTCTGTCTGTGTGTGTGTGTGTCTCTCTCTCACTCAGACACACACACACACACACACACGCACACACACAACACACACACACGCACACACACACACACACACACACACACACACACACACACACACACACACACACACACAAACACACACGTACACACACACACACTTCACTCTTTAAAAGACGTTAAATCAAAGAGTAAACACGCGCGCGCACACACACACACACACACACACACACACACACACACACACACACACACACACACACACACACACACACACACACACACACACACACACACACACACTCTTAAGGGCTGCTAACATTTCAATTCCAAAACTTACAGTGTCAAAAATAGGAAAACATCATGGAAATGTCTGGTGGAATGAGGACTATCAAAAGGCAGTGAACGAAAAGAAAGAAAAATACAAAATTTATTTAGCAAACAGGTCACCTGAAAATCATACAGCGATGAAAAGTGCCAACATTAAGTGTAACAGAATCATAGAGCAAGCCAAAGAACAACACTGGACATCTTTTTGTAAATGTGAAGTAAATAACCACAAAGACACGTTAAAGATTTGGGAAAAACTAAAATTAATGAAAAACGGGATTAAGTTGCCATCAATTCCAGTAAAGCTAGAAAATAACCCTATTCCTAGCTCATTGGAAAAAGCAGAAGCTTTTGCAGACGTGTTTGCTGAGGCCTGTCGTGTAGAAGGACTCCCTGTCTCTGATAGAAATTATAGGGAACGAGATGAAAAGAAAGATGTATATAAGGACCCTGCCTCTGACAATACTCACTACATAAACGCATCACTCACACTTCAAGAATTAAAAGATGCCATTCAGTCCCTTCCAAGTAAAAAAACGTCTGTTGGACTAGATGCAATTTCCAATGAGATGCTGAAAAATTTACCAGAAAATTTTATAATCTTGCTACATGACATATTTCAAAAATGCTGGAATAGTGGGATAATGCCTTCAAGGTCAAGGTTCAGCCGCCTCACAGGCACGGCTACCTCGCTGCGATTATTTGTGTGTGTGCACGGAGTTATATCGATTGTTGATGGCTAAAAGCAAGTGATTGTGTTTGTGAATGCTCCTGTTTCAGTATGTGGTGGTTTATGAATGCTTCGCTGCAAGCCAAGGTACTGTTTTCTTTGTGTATTTTATCTCTCCTACTCCACTTGAATTTTCAACTCAGCCCGCCATGTTTCTCGCCAGTGCACGTGCACCCTTCCCGCTCTGTCTCTCTCGCACTGCGTGCGTCTGCCTCATCACGCCCCGCTTCACAACCAGCTGTTGTGTCTACATATTCTTCCACTCGTGTGCAGTACAATCGGGACTGCTTGCTGTCATGTTGCCCCCCTGACTCGATCCTTGACCCTGACCTGGTTGAACACTTGAGATCGCTGAAAATCGGCCGAAATCTCCCCCGTCGTCGATCATGTCGTGGTGGAATGCGCAAGAGACGTACGATTCCAGTGGTCACTGATGTACATCAGCGTCATGGCAGCAGTGGTCTGCTTCTGTTCCTGTCTATGATACCCATCCGTCCCCCAGACCGCTGTGCTCCAACCCTGATAACCTCATTCCTCTCACAGCCGGCAAAAAGAAACTACGCACTGACTCATTGACTCTTGCACTGTTCAATGCTCAGGCCCTCGGTACCAGACACGAGAAGAGATCCGCGATCAACTACTTCATCCATGACCACGTCGTCGATATTTTCGCCGTCAATGAAACCTGGTTTCAGCCTGTCGGGGATGAACCCAAGGAGAGGGATCTTGCTCCTCCCGGTCACCGTACACTCTCGTTCGCTCGCAAAACTGGTCTCGGCGGCGGCATCGCTTTTGTTGTTGCCGAGTCCCTCCTGCCCCGAATTACTACCAAGACTGACTTTAAATTCAAACACTCTACTTTTGAAATTGTCCAGCTCTCCCTCACTCTACCCCACCAGACTTTCCATCTGCTGTTCCTCTACCGTCCACCACCCAGCCCAAAGAACCAGCTTAAAAACCATGTGTTTGTAGAAGAGTTTCCAGACCTCCTTGCCTACTGTAACACCTTGAAAGGCTGTTTCATCATTGCAGGAGACTTTAATTTTCATTATAATGAACCTAACCAGACCTACACTGCTAAACTGATAAGCTCTTTGAACTCCTTTGGCTTGACCCAATCTATCGACACTCCAACCCACGAAAAAGGCAACATCCTCGATTGGGTTGTTCATAGAACTGACCAGTCCTTCATCAAATCCATTGAAATTGATTATACTCTTCCTTCGGATCATGTCTGTATCCTCGGCCAACTTTCAATGACCAAGCCTCCACCCCAAACTACCTATGTCATGGTCAGAAAACTAGTTGATATCAACACCGTCGTCTTCAACGAAGATCTCCTGGCCGCTCTTCAGTCCTGTCCTCCAGCCTCTGCTGACGACCTCAATCGGACTATTGGTGATCTGCTGGACATGCACGCCCCCGCCACCAGACGTAGGGTATCACAGAGACCACCATCGCCCTGGTTTTCTGCCATTGGCCCTGATCTTCTTAAGGCCAAGCGTGAACGCCGTCGTGCTGAAAGACGGTGGCTGAAGAACAGCATTACTATCAATAAACAGATTTTTCAGGCTGCCAACAAAACTGTCAATGCTATAGTTGACTCTGCTAAGTCTGCCTTTTACAATGCGAAAATTATTGCATGCTCTACATCAAAACAGCTATATTCCGTTACTAATACCCTCCTTGGCAAATCAGATAAATCTCCTCTCCCATCATGCTTTCCCCCTGCCCGTCTAGCACAACATTTTTCAGATTTTTTCATTGATAAAATTAGGTCCATCCGTTCCAGTCTTGACTCCCAGCCCATCTCTCAACCTCCTATTCCCGACCCTCTGTTTCAAGGCACACCACTTATTTCTTTTCAGCCTGCTTCTGAAACTACTATCCGCAATGTAATCCGCCATTCTGACATCAAGACCTGTGAGCTTGATCCTCTTCCAGCATCTATCTTAACACACTGCCTAGATACTTTGCTCCCTCACTTCACAACTGTCATCAACAATTCCCTGTCATCTGGTATCTTTCCCTTTTCCTTCAAATCTGCCCTGGTCAGACCTCTTTTAAAGAAACCTAGTCTTGACCCCAATAACCTCAAAAACTATCGACCTGTTTCCAACCTACCTTTCTTATCCAAAGTCCTTGAAAAAATTGTTCTCGCACAGATCTCTGATCATATCACCGCCAACAACCTCTCTTACCCTTATCAGTCGGCTTATCGCACTGGACACAGCCCTGAAACTGCTCTTGTAAAAATTGCAAATGATATTCTGACTGCTCTTGATCAAAATCAAATCTCTCTTCTATCTCTCCTTGATCTCTCGGCTGCATTCGACACCATCGACCATTCTATCATGCTCACACGTCTCCATAAAGTGTTCGGTATCTCTGACATTGCTCTGTCTTGGTTCCAGTCCTACCTTTCCAATCGCACTCAAACAGTCTCTGTCTGTTGTTCATCCTCTGCACCCGCTACCCTCCAGTTTGGTGTGCCCCAAGGCTCTGTTTTAGGTCCCATCCTATTTGTGCTGTACACACAACCCCTCTCTGAAATTATGCGACTTCACTCTATGTCCCATCATAGCTTTTCTGATGACAACCAACTCTATACTTCTGGTTCCCTCCCACAACTGCCCTCTATAATCAGACAAACCCAAGGCTGCATTTCTGATGTTCATTCCTGGATGACTGTAAACAAACTTCAACTCAACCCCATTAAAACTGAACTTAGCCTTATCTCTCCCACCACATTGGCTAAGTGTTCTTCCCTTCCTCTGTCTGTCTCTCTGCTTGGATCTGACATTCCACTATCTTCCACTGTCCGCAATCTTGGAGTCACTCTTGATAACACCCTGTCCTTTGAAAAACACGTCCAGAATGTTTGCAGATTATGCTATCTTGAGATACGCAGAATTTCTTCTATTCGCAATATCCTCTCTGTCGAAGCCACCAAAACTCTCCTCTGTGCCTTTGTTCTCTCTCGTCTCGACTACTGCAACTCCCTCCTCTCGGGCTGTCCTTTCTCTCTCATTCAAAAGCTTCAAAAAGTTCAAAACAATGCTGCTAGGCTCATCTTCAGAAAATCTCGTTCCTCTCATGTCACTCCTCTTCTAAAATCTCTTCACTGGTTACCTGTTGAAAAGAGAATTCGCTACAAGATTGCTTTGTTATGTTTTAAGTCTCTCAACGGTCTTGCACCCCCTTACATCTCTGACCTCCTCCATCTGTACACCCCCTCTCGTCAACTTCGTTCCTCGGCTGATACTCGTACCTTCCGCATACCATTCTGTCGCACTAAAACTTATGGTCAACGCTCCTTTTCCTATCAGGCCCCTGTAATCTGGAATCAGCTCCCTGTCTCTGTTCGCCACTCTGCAACTCTCACTTCTTTCAAGTCCTCTCTGAAAACCCATCTCTTCCAGTCCCTCTCATGATACTTATAAAGACTCTACCACCTAACTTCCCCAAATCCCCCCTTGTTGTCTTTTGAGCCTTGAATGTCGGCTGGTGTGTGTGCGTGTGTGTGTGTGTGTGTGTTTTGTGTGTGTGTGTGTGTGTGTGTGTGTGTGTGTGTGTGTGTGTGTGTGTGTTTGGTTGTGTCTGCGTGATACCTGTAAGCGCTTAGGGCTCTTGTTTTCATCAGATTAGGCGCTATATAAATGCTCTTTATTATTATTATTATGCCTAACAACTGGAAAGAAACAATAGTGGTTCCTGTATTAAAACCAGGTAAATGTAATACCGATTTGAAAAACTACAGGCCAATTGCATTAACATCACATGTATGTAAACTAATGGAGAAAATAATCTTAAAGAGACTGATGCACTATTGTGAAAAGAATAAAATAATACCAGTAAATCAGGCAGGATTTCGAAAAGGCAGGTCACCAGTAGAGATCCTAACAAAGCTAACTACTAATATAAAACAACAAATTGCAAGACGTCAATGTGTTTTAGCTACATTTTTTGATATAACGAAAGCATACGATCAAGTGTGGCACTCCCGATTGTTATTCAAATTTAAAAGTATTGGGCTGACAGGTCACATTTTTGGCTATGTTAAGTGTTTCTTAGAAAACAGAGTATTTCAAACGAGGATTGAAAATGTATATTCCACGAAACGAATTCTTCAAATGGGTATCCCTCAGGGATCCGTTATAGCTCCCCTTCTTTTCATGATATTAATGCATGACTTACCCAGTAAAGTATCTAAGCATGTAGTTTTAGCTCAATATGCTGACGATTTATGCATGTGGATGCAGGTAAATATGAAAAAGAAAACTCCTTTGCGCTGTATCAATTATACACGCAAATGCTACCAATTAGAACTTGATAAAATAGCGCGATACATGGTAGAAAATGGGTTACATCTATCCCTGGAAAAAACAAAAATAGTTTTATTTAATAATGGAGCTAACCCAGTAAATATTCCCACTTTCAAACTGGGAGATACTCTTCTTCAGTTTAACGAGTCGATTAAATTCTTAGGAGTTTTCCTTACAGCAAAATTATCTTGGAATCAGCATATTGAATACTTATTAACCAAAGCTCAAAAAAGTTTAAATTTCATAAAAATAGTTTGCAAACAGACATGGGGTCAAGATTCATCAACACTTGTTCATCTTTGTAAATCGCTTGTTAGATCTAAATTAACCTATGCTCAAGAAATCTTCTTCAGTGCACCGAAACACTTACTAAAAAAACTGCAGAGCATAGATTGTAAAGGTTTCAAACTTGCACTGGGTCTTCCAATGCATGCTTCCTGTCTTCGGACATATAATGAAATCAAACTGTTGCCACTTGATGAGCAAAGGAAAGTCGCTTCTACTACATTTTTGTTAAGAAACACTACCGTAGACAACATCTCAGAAACAGAAATTAAACTGAGATCAGATACCGACTTTCCAAAACGAGCTAAATCAATATCTTCACAGGTCACACTTGCAACATACACATCTGACGTCATGAAAGGCTCAGGAATTGATCTAGACGTAGATCCTGTATCTATACGACCTTCCTTTTCGCCAGTACCCAGTTGGGAACTCCAAAGAGCACGATTTGACGTACACCACACTAATTTAAAAAAAGGAGACAATATAAACTTACTGGCAAGTCAGGTTAAATGTCATATAAACGACGTATATTCTGATCATTTGAAAATTTACACTGATGGGTCAGTAATTGAAAGAAAAGCAGGCTCAGCGTTTTTAATACCTGCTCTCAAAATTGAAAAATCTTTCTACATAGAACTTGATAAATCTATCTTTACAGCTGAACTCTTTGCAATATTAATGGCTTTAAACTTTCTGATAAGTCTTCCTAGGACAATTTTTCAGACACTTCTTTGCGTTGATTCAAAATCAGTACTTCAGGCTCTTGAATTATCAAAATTACAAACAAGATCAGAAATGATTCTGGAAATAAGTCACTTGATTCATAATTTATCTTTAAGAGGCACTGATATTACTTTCTGCTGGATACCTTCTCATAGTTCTTTTAGCTATAATAATAAAGTTGACAGGGCTGCCAAACGGGGAGCTAATAACTCACCAGTTTCAAACAATATCCAGCTTTCTCTCTCGTTGCACGAGAATTACACTTTAGTGGACAACTACGTCTGGAAGCAGTTCCAATTAAAACAGAAAAAGTATGATAAATGTCACATGAACTTTGAAGTTAGCAAAATACTTAAGCAGCTTCATGCCAGCAGAACTATACAGTCCCTTATGTACAGATGGAAACTTGATGCATTCAAAACAAAATATACCAATAACATAGTGTGTCTGTGTGGAAAGAAGATAACACATAGTCATATTCTTTCTTGCGTTAGGGTAAAACGACATATTCCAACACTATCTGTGAGTACAGTTTCTGACATATTTGCCTCATCATCATTACTGTATGAATTTTTTGTTAGCCTGTCAAAAAGTCCTATAGCGAATTACCTTTAAAATGTTATTTGACTTGTTCATTGTTGTGGTTAGTCAATTATTAGTTTTACTTTTTATTCATTTCTTCCGGATATTTACTAATTTTGTTTGTCAGTTTGTTTGTTTAAATCGATAATTATGGTAACATTATTTGTTAGTTTTACCTTCCCCTCTTCAAAACAGTTGTTTTCTGGATCATCTTTTCTCAAATTCAAAATTGACAATTTTCAAATATCTTCTTCACTCCTCCTCTATCACTCCCCCCTCCCCCCCCCCCCTTTTTTTTTGTGTGTCTAAAATCACTTTAGTGAATAGACATTAAATCAAAGACCACCACACACACATTTCTCTCGTTCCAGTCTATATAAAACAATCTCCTGTTCTAGAAGAAAGTTAAAAAGTGAGACAGGGAAACTGATCGAACATTCACTTTATATTTTTATCCCAGTATTAAAATTCAATATGTTCTGAATATACTGCTCGTGAATTTTTTATGCATGGGCATTGTATTAGAGGCGTTGGGGCCATGAATGTTTAACAGACATGTTACACCTTCCGTCTTTAAGGTTTGTGTTCGAATACAGTGCACATGACACCTTGCTAGCGGGTAGGGTTTTGTGCAGACTTAGGGAGTTTCTCCAGACAATTGTTGGCAGACTAGGGAACAGAGCATATGAAATTGTCTGTGCGCAGTGAATCCACCTCGAACACACTACAAAGAAACTCCTAAGAAAGAAATGATTAATCCATGTTGGTTTTATGTTTGTAAGTTGATACTATGTGTACAGCAACAAGAACAAGGTGTAAAACTCGTGTAGTAGGTCTTAATGCTATATGTTTTGTGCTGTTAGGACTCCTTGCATCTGGTTTTAGTTACACATTGTTATGTTTCTATGTTTTCTGTCCATCCCATGACTCTTATTGTGACGACGTTTCTTACATGTGTACGCAGACAGTTGTATGTCCGATCTGGTTTCTCTGCTACTGGTAAAATGTAACCCAACACAACTTGCCGCACTGGGTACGTGGGGCTCGTAAGCAATATATGACAGCTTTTCTGGCTTCAGTTTATACATTGTTAGGTTCCTGTGTTTTCTGTCCATCCCATAATCTTACTGCAATGTCGTTCCGTACATATTTGTTGCTAGTCAGTACACCGTTATCCTTTCTCTTTTAAAGGAATTAGGCGATGATTTAGAAGGAAAACACCGACCTCAAACTCTGCTGCCTTGCGGCATATCGGGTGACAGGAAAGGCTCCGGGAGTACTCCCCAAATAAAAATGCGGATCTGGAGTCCCAAAGGCGGTCCGTTGTTGTTTTCAGCAACGTTCCGGAAACTTCTGCGACACTGTTGGTGCCAGACTGTACAAGCCTTCGCCGTTTCTTTGGTTCCATCAACGGTGTGGAGAGGAGAGATCCGCTGCATGGGCAGCAGCCTGTCCTAAGTGTCATCCCACCCCGGTTTTGCGCACTGGAGAAGTCGCTCCAGCTTTGCCTCGTGGTGTCGAATCAACATGAGAAGCAGAAGCCTATCGGTTATAAGTTACAGCTCATTTGGCGCAGAGTTTTGCGCCAGGGGCTGTTGCTAACGATGGGAGAGATTGTCAGATCTCACTGGACAGCTACCGCCCGCCTAAGCTGGCCAGCCCCCAGCCAGAATAGGTGCTGTCCCACCAGTCTGCCTTCTTCATTCAGTGCTTGGAGATTAAGAAAACACCGACAAGTAGACTGCAGGATCTGCACTAACAAAAGAGGCCAGCTCTCAAACTGGATGTTCGAACGTCCGTACAATGACAACGGGGCTATCAGAGAACCTCCAAGACATCAGCAATGCAAGAAATATAGCTGTCATCAACGAGCTCCTGAGACTACATGTAGACCTAGCCGCCTTGCAAGAAATGCGCCTGGCTGACCCAGGTACCCTCAAGGAGAAGGACTACACCTCCTTCTTGCTGATGAGCACAAAGAACGTGGACTTGGATTTGCAGTGAGGAACTCTCTGCTAAAAATGATTGATCGAGGTGACAAGGGATCTGAACGCCTGCTGACTCTCCATCTCCATACATCTGGTAGCCCAGTCACTCTTATTAGGCGTATGCTCTTAACCTAACATCTACACTGGAGACAAAGGACGAGTTCTGTGCTCACAATATGAAGAACACACCTAGCAAAGAACACCTTGTCCTTCTTGGCAACTTCAATGTCAGAATGGGTGCCGATTACGACTCTCGGCCTTTCTGCCTTGGACGTTTTGGAATACCATAACAGTTCACACACAAAATTTGCTTCATTTGAAGATTTGAAATGTTGCTATCCACATATAGTCATATTGACCAAATCACAGCCTAAAATTGTCAATGGTCATGTTTACTATACCTACCCGGCTTTTCCCCATTGTTCTCCCTCCCTTGTGTTGTTTTTAATCTCTGTTCAGAAAAAAAAATGGGGGATATTATTTCATGTCGACCAGAGAGAGAATTTGTGCGTGCGTGTGTGTGTGTGGGGTGTGTGTGTGTTGCGTGCGTTGGTTGTTGTGCGCGCGCGCGTGTGTGTGTGTGGTGTGGGTTGCCTGTCAGAGAGCTCCAGCATTCACCCAGTCCTACATAGATGTGACTACCCCCTCAACCCTATTCCACCACCAATGTCTTTGTGTTCATTGTTTTTCTTCGATGCCGCCTTTGCCCCCCCCCCCCCCCTTCATTTCTCTTTACATTTGTTACCTGTCATCCTGTCACAAAATCCCCTTCATCCCCCCACGAGTACAGTTGCACCCTCCCTTCCGCATCAAGCACATCTTCCACCCTCTCTATCCTCAGCCTCTCCATGGGTCTACCTGGTTGCTCTCTTTCCATTCAGCTTTCCTGTTGTGACCAGGTGCTCTAATTCGCCTTTCCTCATCAAATGGCCTATAAATGTTGCGTCTTTTCCTAATCTTCCTTGTGAATGATCTTCTTCTGTCTGCCCCCATCAAGACTGTCTCGTTCGTTTTCTTTGCTGCCCAGGGAACTCTTAACATTCTTTTTAGAAACACATCTCGGCTGCCTTAACCTTGTTCTGGCTTTGCGTATTGACTGCCCACGCCTCACAACCGTATAACATTATCGGTTCTGTATAACATTCAAGAACTCTCTTCCTAATGTTAATTGATAGGCATTTGTTGGTAAGAATGATTTTCATCTTCTTGAATGCTGTTTTAGCTTGGCCGATTCTGCTGGCTATTTCTGATGTGCATCTGCCGTCTGGTGAAATGATCGTTCCCGGATATTTAAACTTACCATCCTGTCTCAAGGTTGTACCGTATGCTGTTATTTTGCATGAGCGGATTTCATGTTGTTTTTTATTGATTACCATGACTTCAGTCTTCTTGCTATTTAGCTCCAACCCTTTATTTCTGCTTTCTATTTCTATTATATTCACAAGGTTTCGTAGGTCCCTTCCATTTTCTGTAATTAGCAGGGTGTCATCTGCGTTTCGAATGTAATCATTTTTCTTCCAACCTTTAATCCAGGGCATTCTTCTAGGTTTCTCATGATATTTTTGCTGCAAAGTGCAAACAGATCTGGTAACAGAAGACAACCTTGCGTGTCTCCTCTTTTGATATTTTGGAAATAGCTTATTTCTTTTTCTGTTCTCATTGCAGCTGTTTGTTCCCAATACATATTTCTGTTTATTCGTGGACCTTTTCCATTAGTATCGAGTCTCTCTAGCTGATTGATCAATTCTTCATGTCTTACCCGATCGAAAGCCTTAGTATAATCAACAAAGCATAAATGTAAATCCTTATTCATCTCGATTGACCTCTCTATGATAGTTCTTAGAATGTATACGGCATTAATAGTACCTTTCTCTTCTTCAAATCCTCACTGTTCTTCTGCTATTTCTCTTTTGATTCTATTCTTTGTCCTCATCATGATTGTTCTTAATAGGATATTTGTTACATGACTCATCAAGCTGATTGTGCGATGGAGTTCACATTCTTTAGAATAGAAAGTAAAAAATCATTAAACAAACGAAGTACGAATATAAGTATGTGAAAACTAAAACTAAAATGTAGGATGCCATATTATTGAACGATGCAGTGAGAAGATCCATGGGAAGACAAATTGATTGAGATGTATAATACAATAAAAGAATCATAAAAGTTATAGTGGAATAAAAGAAATTGACACATGGACATATCTGTGTGACCAAGCGGCATTTCTTATGCGATATTCATAACAAACCAGAAGAACAAAAAAACCAATGTAAGCGCGTCTCCAACAAGACAAAACAAAACAAGCGCAAATTTTCGGCCAACTAGCCTTTGTCAAGCGCGAACGCACGGTCACAGACAGATCACAGACACCAAACAATGGATAATAAAAACGGGACTAAAAACTTCCCTGCCGCCTCGTTCAGTGGGTAAGAGATGGAATGCCCATGTCATCATGAGCAGTAGTAAGAAATGGGGAGAGGGGAGGCAACTATGATGTCAAATGGGAAGTGAGATGAGTTCTGCAATTTTGAGAAGTGGCCATGCTATATCGGTATAGCCCTGTTCTGAAGAAGGCACAGGGCAAGAGCCAAGAGATAAGGGAGTAGATTATGCCCGGTGCCAAGAATCTGGTAGGCGTGGGAACAGGAAGAGACATGAAACGGAATGTCTGAATTTTGTTACTTATGGTTTGTCATTAAGACCATGTGGTTTGCGTGTTCCAAGTTTATTTATGAGGTGGGATTCTCTGTCATTCCTGTCTATGGTGCTGTTATTGTGTAGAAGCCACAGACATTTCACTCGGATGTCATTGATTGAGTGGTCTGATTGGTTGAAGTGATTGGGGATAGTTTTATCCCTTTGGTGGCGGATATCAGCCAAGTGTTCTTTGAAACGTGTGTCAAGGGTGCGTCCAGTTTCACCAATATACAATTGGGAACATTTTGAGCAGCTGATCAAGTAGACAATGTTATAAGTTTGACAGTTGAAATGTTTTGTAATTCTCATATGAGATTTGGGGCCTTTGACTGTGGTGGCTGAGCACAAGAAAGGACAAGTCTTGCATTTAGGTTTGTTGCATGGAGAGGTTCCTGGAGGTTGGCTGATTGGTTTGCTGAGATTCGAATGCACCAGCAAGTCGCGGAGATTTGTGTCTCTCTTGTAGACGATCAAAGGGCGCTTGTCAAAGGTTTCACCTGTAGTGGGACTGGATCGCAAAATGTTTCAGTTGGACGAGATGATCCTTTTTATGAGGTGCACGGACGGGTGGTAAACTAGACTGAGGACTGGCCGATCCTCTGTGACAGCTTTGGGCTTTTGAATGGAGGGCATTTGGCCGAGAGACAGAGTGACTTTTTTCCAGGCTTCATTGATGACCTCGGGTGGGTAATGTCTGCGCAGGAAAAATCTAGTCATTTCAACTGCTTTGTCCTGAAAATTGTCTTCGTCTGAGCAGAGGCGTCGTAGTCTCAAGAACTGCGAGTAGGGAATGCTGTTTCTGGTGTTGGAAGTGTGAGATGATTGGTAGTCCAGGTAGGAATGTGAGTCTGTAGGTTTGTAGTGGACTGTAGTGACTAGTTGTTCAGATTGAAGGGAAACTTCGATATCCAGGAAGCTTATGGATGTGTTTGAAATTTCATATGTGAACTTGATGGATGGGTGAAACGTTTGGACGTAGTGGATGAATTGTAAAAGTTGGTCATGATCGAGGGATGTCATGCCAATGCAATCGTCTATGTATCTTTTGTATAATTCAGGTTTGGGTTTCTTGTATTGTTGTAGGATTTGTTCCTCCAAATATCCCATGAATAAGCAGGCATAGCTGGGGCCCATCTTAGTACCCATGGCGACTCCGCTAACTTGCCAGAACGTCTCATCTCCGAACGAAAATGTGTTCATGGTAAGAACCAGCTCCGCAAGTCGGACAAAGGTTGAAGTGGACAATGTTTGGTCACGTCGTTTGTCCAGAAAATGCTGGAGAGCTTTTAATCCGTCGGAGTGGGGTATGCTGGTGTACAAAGAGGTCACATCCAAAGTGAACAGGTATTGGGGTTTGAAGGTGTGGTCTTCATTTAATATTTGAATCAGATTCAATGTATGGTTAGTGTCTTTGATGAAGGTAGGCAAAGCCTGGACTATAGGTTGCAAAATGTGGTCAAGAAACTGAGAAATGTTTTCAGTGGGGCAGTTGCAAGCTGACACGATAGGACGGCCAGGATTGTTGGCTTTATGTATTTTGGGAAGTAAATAAAAAAGTGATTGGACTGGAAGTTGTTTGATGAGTAGTCTGGCAGTGGGGGGGCAGATTTATACTATACTGTAATGTAGAAGGGACCCGAATGAAGTGTAGTTAGGGCTCAATGTTGAAACGAGAGATATACATGTACTGACCTTGTGGAAGCATAGTTAATGCAAAGTTAAAGCACTGGTGCACCTTTTTTTTTCATACTCTCTCTCTCTCTCTCTCTCTCTCTCTTGTGTGTGTGTGTGTGTGTGGTGTGTGTGTGTGTGTGTGTTTTGTGTGTGTGTGTGCATATGTGTGTGTGTTCGTATGTGTGTGTGTTGTGTTGTGTATATGTGCGTATATGTGTGTGTGTTTGTGTGTGTGTGTTGTGTTGTGTTTTGTGTGTGTGTGCATGTGTGTCTACGTGCGTGAGTGCGTGCGCATATGTGTTTATGTGTATGTGTGTGCGCGCGCATGTGTTATGTGTGTATGTGCATGCACGCGCTCATGTGTGTTTGTACGTCTGTGTGGGTGTTTTTGTATGGGCGTGGATGGGTGTGGGTGTGTGCGTGCGCGCATGTGTTTATGTGTGTGTGTGCGTATGTGTGTGAGTGCGTGCGCTCGCATGTTTGCACGTGTGCGTTTATGTGTGTGTGTGTGTGTGTGTGTGTGTTGTGTGTGTGTGTGTGTGTTGTGTGTTGTGTGTGTGTGTGTGTGGGGGGGGGGGTGTATGCTCGTGTAAAATGTGTTTCAGTTTTGTGTGTGCTCGAGGAAAATATGTCATTTTTGTTTTTTGACCACACTACACACACACACACACACACACACACACACACACACAACCACGCACGCACGCACGCACGCACGCACACACACACGCACGCACACACACACACACACACACACACGAAACACACACACACACACACTAAACACACACACACTAAACACACACACACGCACGCACACACACACACACTAAACACACACACACACACACACACACACAAACACACTAACACACACACAACACAAACACAAACACACACACGTACACTAAACACACGAACAAACAAACAAACATTTCTCGGTCTTTATTATCAGTTCAAACTCGCAACGTGTTAGGTTTTCAACAGCAGAGAGGATATGGGTGCAGAAAGAGAGAGAGAGAGAGAGAGAGAGAGAGAGAGAGAGAGAGAGGGAGAGAGAGAGAGGGAGAGAGAGAGAGGGAGAGAGAGAGAGAGGAGAGAGAGAGTTTCAGATGGTTTATTCATGTAAAGGTTATGACTCCACATGAAGTGTACAAACACATAACATTTGCAAAGCATATCAAATGTATATGTATATATGAATGATGCACACAATAAATGCTGTGCATTTCAAAGTTGCAACAAATCTCAACTAGATTATTTTATACAAATAAATTGATAACTTCTTCGCAGTGATCATTGATTTTGATGCCAGGAGCAAACTCAGCCAAAAGTAACTTGGAAGTTTATAGAATGTATGTGGAATGCATTATGGTTTTAAAGCATACATAGCAGGGCGACACATGATAAAATATATTTCGTCGTCTCTCCTACATGTATTTCTGAACAAGAGAAATTACGTCAGTCTGAGATTTTTTTTTTTTTTTGGTAGCATACTAATGTTCGGCTATTTCCGAAATGTCAAGTCGAAATATTGTCATTGTAACCATGAATATCTGTCTAGGCTCAAGACCGGGAATAATTTTACATTATACAAAGCATTTTCTATAGACATCAAATCTGTTGCTATTTTCAACAAGATGTTCCAATTCCTGCCTCTAACACATAAGTCTTTCTATTAAAACATGTAGGAATTTTTCACTTCTTCAACGCCTTCATTTACCCAAACATAACCAGATCCAAACGGATAAAACATACAGCGAATATATAAGGCCCAGTTTTTCTTACTTTGTACATCCAGATTGAACATGTTATAGACTTGGCGGTAATATACGATCCTTCATTTTCAACTATTTCAACCAGTAACTAGTGCATCTTAGTATGAAAACTTGTGTATATTGGGTTTCTGGTTGTTTTTCCAAGTAACTATTGGGTTATGCGACGCTTGCATTTTAACATCTAGATTTTTTTAAGCTCAAGTAAATGAATATTCTCGCAATCGTAGGATGGGATCTCAAAACCCTAAGTTCCTGCGCCTTACTGGACAGGGAGAGATGTGATTAGAAAAGAGAGAAGAATGGAGGGAGGGGGGGGGAGAAAGAATGAAGTTGAAAAAAGACTCTCCGAAGATATTATATGGATAACGTTCATGAACACCATCATACCTTGTGAAAAACACTGACACGAGCCATACATAAGCCTTTGTCGGCCTCCACAGGACTATACCGGCGTGTCTTACCATTTAAATCATATAGCCTTCTTAAGCGATTGTAAATTAATAAAATAATTTGAAATTACTCAGGGTTTGTTATCTCTTGCTGATTTGATCAAACCTTTCGTCAAAGCACGTTATCTACTGTCTAACCATGATAATACGTGGGGAAGAAGTTACCCTGTGGTTTGCGTTTGGTACAACATTTATCCAGACCGTCTACACGGAATCTTAAGTCTTTCACCAACTGCACGAGCTCAGCCTGGTTTGTGGCCTGGGTTTCAGCGATGTCACTCAGATCAGCCTGAAGAGCGCTCCGAGTGGCCTGAATCAAATTCTTGGTCTCGTTCTGCATACTCATCACCTCATCCAGGTCAGCACGGATGGCCGCCTGACCGTTTGCGAGACTGCTAGCAGCGGCGTTCAAAGTTTGAAGGACTTCGTTGATGTTAGGCAAAACCTGACCTTGACACCGAGCGATTCCTTGTTCGATGTCCACTTGACCTTGTTTGAGATCATCCACTCCCGCCAGTATCTGAACTCGGGTCATTTCGATTTTGGCCTGGGTGACGTTTTGTTCACTTCTGACCTCGGTGATGTCAGCCTGAATGGCCACCTGGCTGCTTTGGATTTTGGCTTGGGTGACGTTTTGTCCAGCCATGACTTTAGCGATGTTAGACAGGATGGTGGACTCGCTATCTCGAATCAGGTTCTGGGTGACAGTCTGGTTTCCCAGGACGAGACCGATATCTTCTTGGATGGCTTCTTGGCTGTCCTGAAACTCTCCCCGGATCGTGGCCTGACGTTTGAGGACCACAGTCAAGTCACAAGAGTTGGGGCAGAACGGGCGTGGGCCTGTAACGTGAATACAACAAGAACATGAATACAGATTCCATCTACCTGACAAGAGATGTTTATTGGTGTGAATTTAGTATCTAGAAATAAAGAAAGAAAAGTGTAAAGGCAGTTCCATAATCCTGTACCAGGTCGCACAAAGAATGAGGTAGTAAAAGCCTCACTGTTTTTGGATGAGCTTTTTGAGATTGGGTTGCACTCCTCTCTCACTTTTGTTACTTCATCAGAACTTGAAGAGTTTTATATAACATTCAAAGTTTGGTGAACTGGAGGCGGTGCTTACAGGTAAAGTCTCCCTAGAGGGATTTGCTGTCATGAAAACTCTTGTAGACAGACTAGAAGGAGGAAGTTCTACCTCTTTCTCAAGTAGGCTTCCTTTGTTTACTGTTGTAATTACCGCCACCTTTGACATCACTTGGCATCATTTCAAGTTATAAACCATCCTGCATCATTCAATGTGCATGATTGGCCGAGTGTGGGCAACACACCCGCCCCGAAGAGGTCTGAAAATACACACTGATCAAAACTTTTTTTCCCCCGACATGACGGTGCGTGGTTGTCTGGGTACTAGTCTTTCAAATGACTTGATAAATCGATGTTCTGTTTGCAGAATGCACTTAGCGCACATAATAGATCCTACAGCAAAAAAAGTTTTCCTCGGCAGACATCTGCAGACAAATCCACTTTCATACATTTTAACAAAAGTACAATAATATAGAAACATTGGGTGGCGCCGTTCTCTGGGAACGTACTTTCCTTGAAGACAGTAAGAAACAGTCTGTTTTGATAAAAAACAAAAAAGAATCCAGTCCGAAGCAAAGTCGACTTTTCTTAAAATTCTGCTAATCCCAACACATACACAATATCCAAGATTACAAGATATTATATATAAATACCCTGAAAAAACGTATTACACAAGGATGGTAGCACTTGATCCTACTCAGCAAGCCTTACAATTTTCGTTGCTACTGTACATGTACACATATACATACAAATACATGTACATATACATATACATAGATATGTATAAAAGCTAAATGTGTAAATCGCTTCGTTTGTTTGAAGATAGATTGTTTGCAGTGTCTTCAGCATGGATGTATTTTCCACTTGGTCAATTCCATATGCACTCTTCCCTAATGTACCAATAAGTATCTGGCAAAATCCTGATTCTGCACAAAACCCTTTGTGCTCACAAGGTCATGTAGGGAATGAATTTGATAGAAATCTGAAAGACGGAGATATAAAGTATCAGACGTTTATTCACACCCTCTTAGATCTTGGATAAACAAATACCAAATATCATCGAGGACTCCAGTGTGTATTCAAATTTTGCATGCAGATAATGGTAGAAACTTCGTATTTTATGGCCAGACCGCTTGTGTGTTATCATCATTTATTAAAAAAAAGCCCTGAAAGCCAAATTTAGAAATGAGATCCCTAGATTCCTCAGAAGATTTCAGTAGGTGAACTTCATTTGTAAACGAAATCTTTTTTGCAATTGATTATAATACCTTTGAATTTTTTTTCTCTAATCATAATTGCTTTCGACACATAATACAAACCATTAACGGTAACTGTTGACCGCATTTTTGTAAAATGTTTCTATCCACTTGAATTATTTTCACCAAGTTTGCTTGCTCTTAAACCGTAGATATCTGTTTGGAGTAGATCTTGCCTGACTATCATATATTTAAGGTGTGAAAGAATTGTCTTTATTCTCTTTACAATGCACGCAGCACCAAGTTTATGTAACACATTTAATCATGACCTGCAGTTTCTTTTCTTTCTTTTTTATTCACTACGTTAAGTTTGAAAGTGAAGGCTATGAAAGTCCCTCTTTGTTAGGTTGTTGAAAATTCTCCAGTTTTGTGTGACTGGATTAATTGCTCGTAAATCAAAAGAACCAAGCTGTTTTCAAAAGAATTCGTACAATTCTACTCTAGAATAATTTTTTTCTGGGCTCTTTCTATTTTTCATTTTGTAAGTGCAAGTTCTGCTTCCTTTCAATCTATTTCATCATCTGAAGAATTTCTAAGAATATTCTAAGATTGAATAGTATATTTTGTTTATTCCATGTTGTTGTTCTTTCAATAATGGCAGTTGAATTTCCAAAACGTGTTCTGCTTGTGCTTTCTCCAGATTTTTGTTTCAGAAGTACCACAGAGTTGTCAGATCTATAATGTGGCTGAATATCTACGTCTTCAAAATTCAGTGCAAGGTTTTTGGATACCAGGAATGAATCAAGTCTGTCTTGAAGATGTGGTCTTTTCCAAGTAAAGCATTAAACTTGTGGATTTTCGGTTTCCACACAGGCTAAGTTCATGCTTCCTTTGCCTTTTGAGATATTGGCATTGACGTAGTTGTCACAGTCCAAATATGAGTCCAGTACAAGATTTCAATCTCCTACTATTATTACAAAAGTTTGATAATTGTATTTACTTTTTTTTCATGTAACTTTTCATAGAATAAACGGCTGTCTTTGCTGGTTTCAAAAAATATTTACGAAAACACAAATGTTTTCTGTAGTACTCATATATATGATAATGAAGTTGATGGTATCATTTTCAACGTTGTTTACTTCAAAGTCAAAATTATTGTTAAACCGTGTTGTTACCCCCTTTGCGTTTGACGTGCAGAATGCACACACAAAATAACCATTGTCATTTGACATCTTACGCAAAGGTGAGTGTCTTGTAAACGATACATGTTATATTTTTATTTTAGAAAGTGAAAAACATTGCTTTTTGTTTGAACTTTTCCGAGTTTTGGACAAATCGAGGAAGATACTGTAATATCAAGTCGTTAAATATATCATGTTACGATGAGTCATCAGACTGCACTGTAGAGTTGCAACCCAGGTAGAATACAATACTGTTCTCGGAGTATGTATACTAGATAGCCGAAATCTACTCATATTCATGAATTTCGTTATGGACATCAATAAAATAATTACACGGTTTCGTGGTTTTAATGAGTAAGTCGCCAAATGATATGAAGCCGTACTTACTGGTGAAGTATCTCTATAGACATTTACTGTTGCAAGAAATATAAAATGAACAATAACGTTGATAAATGAAGGGAAGAAAGTAATGTTTGAAATTTTGTCTTTCGTGTTTGCGCAACGCTTTGTAACACTAGGATAGCTAAGACAATGCAAGAGTTAAGACATACTCGAATTCAAGAAAAATGTAACATTACAAAAGTACTACTTGTTTAAATGTACAAACGGTGAATTTGGTTTCATCATGTCGCACTATCCGAAGTATAGTAAAGATAATGTTTATCTGCCACGTCCTATAAAATGGAAACGCACAACGGACCATGATTAATGACCAGTTGGAATTTCCGTGTGCGTGTGGAAGGAGATTCACCACCAAACGCGGCATGAAGATCCACAGGACAAAAATGGGCTGTTTGAAGACACATACGAACCAGCAGCAGCGCACTGCGATAGCAGGTGAGACGTTGGATGACCAAGGCCAGGAATTAAACCATAGTGCCGAGGACATCCACGCTGACGGTTCTGATGCGGATTTTGCACAAGCTCTTAACGCCAAACGTGGAAAACTCAATTTGCCGCCTGCCGGTGCAAAAGAACAATGGGAGAAATTAGATGAGGAACTTGTCCTTAAGCTGAATGCGCTAATAGGGAACAGTACGCTGGAACACAAACTTGACACATACGGAGACATCATATACTCTATCTGCAGGGACACTTATGGAGTGAAGCAGCCAAAGACAAAAACGCCTCCCCAGAAATCCAGAAGACAGCAACAGATGGAGAGCATCCGGAGGGAGAAAAGGAAGCTTAAAAAGCGAATGAAAACTGCCTCAGAATTCGAGAAGCAAGGGCTCCTGGAACTCTGGAAAGATCTGAAGGCCAAACACAATGCTCTCAGCAAAGTGGAATCAGCAAGGCGAAGAAAGAGCAAAAAGAAGAAGACTCAAGATCGTTTCTTCAAAGATCCCTTTGACTTTGCAAGAAAGCTGTTTGAACAACCCAAATCAGGGACTCTCACAGTGGGCAAGGAAACCCTAGAGCAGCATCTCAGGGAAACATATTCCGATTCTCAGCGCGAGGCACCACTTGAAATCCAAAATCTGGTTTGGCCTGCAGCGCCAGAAGGAAAATTCAATAACAAACCACCAACACTGGATGAAGTGAAGAACGTAGTAAAGAAAGCCAGAGCCAAGTCAGCACCTGGACCAAACGGAATACCATACCTGCTCTACAAGAAATGCCCAAAAGTGCTCGAGTGGCTCCACAAGATGATTCGATCAGCATGGAGGAACCAGAAGATCAGCGACCAATGGATGAGAGCTGAAGGAGTGTACATTCCGAAGGAGCAGAACTCCAGCAGCATCAATCAGTTCAGGCCAATATCACTTCTGAACGTCGAGGGGAAAATCTTCTTCTCTGTTATGGCAGCAAGATTGACAAAATACCTGACTGAAAACAAGTATCTGGATATGTCAGTCCAAAAGGGAGGCATACCAGGAATGCCTGGATGCTTGGAACATGCCACGTTGATTTGGGATGCCATCCAAAAAGCAAGAACAGAGAAGAGAGACATTGACGTAGTTTGGCTTGATCTGGCGAATGCATATGGATCAGTTCCACACGATATGATCCAGCTGGCTCTTGAAATGTATCACATCCCAGAAAACATCCGAACAATGCTGAGGAAGTATTTCCAAGGGTTCTCAATGCGGTTCTCTACCAAAGAATACACCACGGACTGGATAGACCTAGAGGTGGGCATTGCAATGGGCTGTGCAATCTCTCCCATACTGTTCGTGTTGGCAATGGAAGTCATCTTGAAAGCTGCAATGAAGAGTTCAGGTCCAGTGAATCTGGGAGATGGATACCAGATGCCTCCTCTGAAAGCTTTCATGGATGACACAACAGTCTTGTCCACGGATGAGGAAGAGACACACCAAATCTTAAAGCAGCTGGATGAGCTGGTGGCCTCTTCAAGAATGAGGTTCAAACCTAAGAAATCCCGAAGTCTCTCACTGCGAAAAGGAAAAGTGGCAGATTCAGTCAAATTCATGGTAGCCAACCAAGCCATCCCCACTGTCACAGAAGAGCCAGTAAAAAGTCTCGGAAGATGGTATGATGACTCCCTGAAAGACACACAAAGGGGATGTGAAACCAAGCAAACAGCAGAAGAAGGCCTGAAGAAAATAGATAACTGCGGACTGCCAGGCAAATACAAAGTCTGGTGTCTACAGTTCATGCTGATACCAAAGCTGCTGTGGCCACTGCTAATCTATGACATTTGCACCAGCACAGTCGAAGCAATGGAAGCCAAAATCAACAAATACACAAGAAAATGGCTCGGTGTCCCACCTGGTCTCACTGATGTTGCATTCTACTGTCGTCAAGCAATGCTGAAGCTACCTCTGAAATCCATAGTGGAGGAATACAAAGTTGGAAAAGCAAGACTGTTGAGCATGCTGGAGGAATCGGAGGACAATATCGTGAGAGCAGTTCATCCAAAGCTGAGAACTGGCAGAAAGTGGAAAGTCCAAGAGGCTGTAAACAATGCCAAGAGAAACCTCAGCATCAAAGAAATAATTGGACACACGCAAACCAACAGACAGGGACTGGGAGCAACAAAAATGCAGTGGTGGTCCAAAGCCCAATAAGAGGAAGGAAAAGAAGAGACATGATCAGTACAGGAGTTTAAGGAAGAAGAAGTGTCAAAGAGTGCAGAAGGCAGTCAGCAAGGTCAACAGGCAATGGAAACATGGACAGTGCACTCCAAAGAAGTCTCAGCTGGAACGATATGTGGCACATGGCTCCTCTAAGGATAAGCTTCCTCCTCAGATCTGTATATGACCTGCTCCCCTCGAATGCAAACTTAGTGAAATGGGGGAAAGCAGACGACCCAGCATGTCCGCTCTGTCAGAAGAAACAAACAGTGGAACATGTCCTAAGCTCTTGCAAAGTAGCGCTAGCCCAAGGAAGGTATACATGGAGGCACAACCAAGCTCTGAAAGTAATCACAGATGTGGTTAGCGAAAAAACCATGACCCCAAACGCACCAATTGCTATGACAACGTTCTACAAAGCAGGAGGGAAACAGGTCTGGCCCGAAAGGGCTATGACAACCAGCACATTGCCAAAGGGTCTTCTGGATGGAGCAGTCGACTGGGAGTGTACAGCAGACCTCCCAGAGTGGAGAAATTACCCAGATGTCATCAGCAAGACAGGCATGAGACCAGACATCGCTCTCCACTCTGACTCCTCGAAACAAGTGATTCTGATAGAACTCACTGTGCCATACGAAAGCAGAATGGAAGAAGCACATATCTACAAGACCGAAAAATACGCCGGTCTTGCCAGCACCCTGAAGAAAGCAGGTCTGCGGGTCAAAATCTTCGCCATAGAGGTCGGGGCAAGAGGGTTTGTGGGCACCTCCGCTTATGATCTCATGAAACAACTCGCCATTTCTGGGAAGAAGAGGACTAGAGCCCTTAAAGCGATGGCAGAGGCAGCAGAAAGGAGCTCAAGCTGGATCTGGGCAAGGAGGAACCAAAAAAGTGAACTTCATAAGGATTAAATTCCCTACAGATGATGTGTGCCCCGTTAGCACATTGGTAAAACCGCGTACCGCAGTTCTGAAGCGCAGAATCGCCCAGGTTCGATCCCCGGCGTGGGAAAAAAAAAAAAAAAAAAAAAAAAAAAAAATAGACAACAGCAGAAGGGCATCCAGGAGTCATGACTTGGATGTGGCCCGGCCCCCCGAGAGTGTAAGGAATTCAGGGCCGAAACACTTGTCTAAAGGGGGTTACTTCTCTGAAGACCTTCTGTTGTCTAGCTCTCCCTAGAGTTTCTTTCTACCTGGTGAATACAAGGAATAGACACAGTCAATATACACACATTTTACGATGAAGAGTATCAAGAAAATGTTAAAAACAACGCACAATGCATAACCGTACATAAGTATGAACTCAAGGAATCGGAAAGTACCTGAAGATAGAAGCCATCATTTTTTCCTGTCAAGTAAATAAAAAATGAGTGAATGTGTGTGTGCGTGTGTGTGTGTGTGTGTGTGTGTATGTGTGTGTGTGTGTGTGTGTGTGTGTGTGTGTGTGTGTGTGTGTGTGTGTGTGTGTGTGGTGATTTACATGTGTGTGCCTGTGTTTTTGTGTATTTCATTTGTTTTACGATGGTTATCAAGACAAATTTGCATTTATTGCCGACTGGCAGAAAGTGCACGTGCTCTGTTAATATGCATATTATTATGTACTTGTAAAAGTGGAGTGGAGTAAAGTTTAAACATTCTGGTATCACACTCCACTTGCTAAATCGTTATTTCATTACGAGTGGTAGATCGGTTTTCAGTTCAGATGAAACGTTTGGTTGCCCGATCATTTCATTGGTCAATGCACCAAGTCAAAGGGGCCAAAAAATCCTGCAGTTTATTTGATAGGACTGGTTGCGATTTAAGGTCACGACCTTTCAGCGGGCACTCCATTCCACTTCACCTTGGTGACTGGTCTATTTTCAAGTCTTCATCAACTAGTACACTTTAACAATTTTTTTTCTCACTTGCTCCTCTGATACGAAGTTTTATACTCTTCCATATCGATATTTGTGCATGCACACAGAGACACACATTCCTAGGATACATACCATATGGCTGACGGAAGGCCATGACAGTCAGGCCATTGCCAGTGACCATGATCAGCAGCAGGTACACAATCGCTTCCATTTTCTGTCAGTGAATAAAAGAGACAAAGGTAATAAGCAACGTCTTTTATTCTTTGTTTTTCTATTCCCCTTCCCCGTCAACAATGTGTTTTAGATATTTTGTAAGATTTACTTTGTTTCCTTTACTTTTTCTGTTCGCTTGGACGTATGCATAAACCTACACACAGAAACCCTCCCCTCTCTCTCTCTCTCTTTCTGTCTCTCTTACACACACACACACACACACACACACACACACACACACACACACACACACACACACACACACACACACACATGGTGTTCGTCTGTCGTCGTCGACAATGACCACTGCTTCATAAAGTTGATTTGAGTCAGTGTGTCCGGAGGTGACAGATCAATCCCATCCGGGCACAGAAGTAACATCCACAGGTTGGACATCTGTGGTCGGTTACTGTGGTTGCAGGGTTTGCAGCCCTAGCTTTCCATGCAGCTCGTTTTGCTTGTGCAGATTGGATACGAGACACTTCTGAAGTGGTACATCCGGTTTCGATTCTTCTACGCCAGACTGTACGGTCGAGGGCAAGGTTTTCACAATTCTCCCAGTCTGTGTTGAGGGACTTCAGCGATGCCTTCAAGCTGTCTTTAAATCGTTTTCTCTGGCCTCCAACTGTTCGCTTGCCAGACACTAGTTCCCCGTAGAGGAGTTGCTTCGGAATTCTAGTGTCAGACATCTGATACACATGGCCAGCCCAGCGAACTTGACTCTTTCACACACACACACACACACACACACACACACACACACACACACACACACACACACACACACACACGCACGCACGCACACACAAACACACACACATACACACAAATAGCTGCATGCGTTGCCACACAGAACACAATGGACTACTGCAGAAAAAACGGTAATGTTTGCATACATATGGAATGGCTAAAACAGGAAATGTTTCAACCATGTTGTTATTTTAGTTTTTGTTATCGTGGCAACGTATGGCCATGATTCGACTATAAATGTTGTCTTTAGCACAGTTGTTCGTGCACTCGACTCTTTCTGCTGTTTTTCCTTCAACACACACTTGAACGTGCCCTGCTATGAGAAACATGTACATGCACATCAGATAGATATATATACATGTGTATATATATATATATATATATACATATATATATATATAGAGAGAGAGAGAGAGTGAGAGACAGACAGATACAGAAAGAGAGAGAGAGAGGGAGAGAGATAGAGAATCCTTTCATTTGAAGCTCTCCCTTCGTATCAAAGAAAACAAATACACATATATAAATACTTCAACGAATAAATACAGACTGAGCACACCACACACACACACACACAACTCACACACACACACACACACACACACACACACACACACACACACACAAACAAACACACACACACACACACACACACACACAGACACACACACACACACACACACACACAAGCTTTGTACATAAACATGCAACATAGCCATTAAAAGGGATCCAAACAGTAAGAAACAAATACACCATTACCCTTTCTAAATCATAACTTCTTTTCATTTTTCAATTCCTGAGAAAAATGGAGACTAAACACACAAACATTTTTTTTATTAAATAAAAGAATTAGACATGCAAACACACACACACACACACACACACACACACACACACACACACACACAAACAAACACACACACACACACACACACACACACACACACACACACACACACACACACACAAGCTTTGTACATAAACATGCAACATAGCCATTAAAAGGGATCCAAACAGTAAGAAACAAATACACCATTACCCTTTCTAAATCATAACTTCTTTTCATTTTTCAATTCCTGAGAAAAATGGAGACTAAACACACAAACATTTTTTTATTAAATAAAAGAATTAGACATGCAAACACACACACACACACACACACACACACACACACACACACACACACACACACACACACACACACAGAGGACGATGGAAATGATGGCATCACATGCCATGTCTAGAACAATATACGTTACACATGCATACCTGTAGTTGTCGACCAAGACAGAAAACGATGAAAGGCAAGATGTGGTCCTGGTACTGCTGTGCGTCAGGTAAGAGTCGGGATGAGAACTCGTCAACAAAGGTGATGAGATGTCTGATCAATCACTCTCCACTACTGCTTATATAAAGCATTTCCTGATCACGCGGCTTTCATCATGTGACTGATTGGTACGCTAACAATTGGTCAATGAAGGTGATTGGTCGAAACACAACCAATGGACATGAAGGGACTGATAAACTGATAAAGTTTATAAAATATTATGAAGACACTGCGATCTGGGGTGTGGAAGAAGGGAGGGTGGGGGAGAATCTTTTCAGTCTTCAGTTATGCGCTCATACGTCTCTCTCCCTCCCTCTCTCTCTCCTTTTCTTTCTCTCTCTCTCTCTCCTTCCCCCCTCTCTCTCTCCCTCTCTCTCTCTTTATCTGTGAAAGGTGCGCGTGAGACAGTCGTGCAGAATGCACGCTTTGCGGTGAGGACAATGAACAGCGCGCTGTGAGATATGAACGTTACGTCAGTGTAAATACTGGTTTTATGGAGGTGCAGCAGGATGGGACAAATGAACATTTGCAATAGTAAATATATTGTATCTGCAAATTCTAACATCTGTACAAATAAAAATGTATCACATTATTGTGCTCTACAGATACTGATTCTAATAGAGAGAATAATGCAGAAATACTATCCACGTAAACGTTTCGAAGACTGAGAGTAAGGATATACAGTGCACTGATGGGGAGCTGTCTCACTACATAGTCATTAGTTATTTAAGAAAAAAATGAGTACTTTTCTTTCCATAAATATATAAACGATCGATTGGACAGACAGGCAGAAAATACTAACATGATAGGAAGCTTGTTGCTACTGTTTACCTTCACTTTTGTTAAGACAGGAACCATGGCAAATACTTTTGTTTAAAGTTTGAGCGTAGTTACTTCTCAGATAATCAGTGCTCTGCATGTAGGATGTGGTTTTCATCAGACTCTAATACTGCCCTTCCAGAGTTGGTGTTTACTTCATATCGTTTAAAGTCAAGGAAAGTGCCAACTTGCTTGTTCACGAAGTGCCCCCTTTTCCAGCCTGACTACCACTTTGTTTGACAAAACATTTGATTTTGCTAAAACAGAAGCTTAATTCATCTCCTGCCATTATGCCAAGTTTTAGGCCAGTCTGTCTATAATCAAAACCAGTGGTAGTTTTTGTCCCACTCCCTGACTGTTGAAATCAAATTTTCTAGGCAGCCCCAGGACACTACCACCACCTGCATTCACCCTCGCCGATGCTGCATATATGGAACAATAAACATGCACCAAGGTGAGGACACAACAAGCCTTCAAACATTGAGATAAGAATAGAACAATCAAAAAGGCAAAAGAATAAAGATATTTTTACATGGCCTAAACAAAGACATGTAGGAGGGTCGTGCCATATTTGTATTGTTCCTTTATATGTCGTGTGTATGATTACAAAAACACAGGTGAACTTAAAGATAACATGGAGTTAGTGAAGCGTTAATATCACACTGAAAGTTATATCTCGACCCACTATCCACAAAACTTGATTATATTTGGGTACAAAAGCCTTGAGTTGTGACCAAATACTTCAAATATTTCAACAATCATAAAGTTGTGGCTTTCGAATTTTACTGGAGGCATCCAACTTCGGCATTTGTCGAGTGTGGGCCGAGATACTAAAGGTATGAAAGCAATTACGTATAATTGAACTTTAAATGGCAAAGATGCTGTTCACCAAAAATATATAATAACCCTTATACTAAAAAGAAGTTCATTTACATACCCTGACCGTGTGACTTGTCGTACACGTAAGAACGTTTGAGATTGACCGTAATACGCGTGTCGTGGTCGTGGTTGTGCCAAAACTCTGAATGATCCATTGCTATATGGCAGACAAAATTAAGTTTGAAAATTTCGATACTGGTGACAAAATTCCAGAATTTGTACTCTCAAGACCATCGTGGCCTGGAAGAAAGATCAGATGACATAAAACTTGACTTGAAGCAAGGACAGTGGTAAAATGTCACATCCAGTGAACGCAGAATTTAAATATTCTGAGAAAATGCTGTTTACTACATCTTCATACAAAACAGTGCTAATTTCAGGGGTAGCTTTTTTATTATCTTGTGTGACATTGGCCTTGGCGCTATGACCTCTACACTTATGCATATGCTTCTCTTTAATGACCCACGTGTTTAACCCAGTTTTGGTAAAAATGTATTAACAACTAAGAAAATCTTCCGTACACATTTCTCTGTCTCTTTCTCTCTGTGTGTATGTCTCTCTCTGTCTCTGTCTCGCTCTCCTATCCTCTCTCTCTCTCTCTCTCTCTCCCACTCTCTCCCCCTCTCTCTCTCTTTATTCTTTTCTCTCTCTCCTTCTCTCTCTCTTTCCCTCTCTCTCTCTTTCCTTTGTCTCTCTCACTCTCTCACTCTCTCTCTCTCTCTCTCTCACACACTTCTCTCTCTCTCCGCTGTATATGAAACAGTCTCCTTTTTAGAGGAAGATTAAAAATTATGATACGAAAAAGGATCAAACATTCGCTTTATATTTCTTTCGGAGATTAAAATTCAATATGTTCTGAATATGCTGGTCGTAAATGTTTGACGCTTGTGGGCATTTTATTAGAGGTGTCGGGGCCAACCCATAAATTTCATTGTTTTGACGGTGATTTTATTAATTTGACGGTGTTTGTTTTTTTTAAAATTTTGTTGTTGTTGTTGTTGACACGTTTTGGGCATTAAATTAGAGGTGTTGAAGCCATCCCATAAATTATATTATTTTGACGTGTCATACATACTTACTGTAAGTCCGCACACTGTATCCGTTCTCTTTTAATTCAAAAGAATTAGGTAATGGATGTGATTTTAAAGTTTGATATTTCGACCGTAACCGATTCCTTTTGTAATCTGTCTGTCGGTCTGTCTCTTTGTCTTTGTCTCTGTCAGTCTGTCTCTCTGTCTCTCTCTTTCTTCCTCCTTACCCCCCCCCCCCTCTCTCTCTCTTCTCTCTTAAAATTGAACTGCACTGACTTCTCGATTTTTTGGAAACTTTTCGACTCACAAATTGAACCAATCTTAACGTATGGCTCAGAAATATGGGGTTTTTCGAGCAATCATAAAATGGAAAAGGTACATACATTTGCCATCAAACGCTTCCTTTCGGTACCATTGCATTCATCTAATAAAATGTTATATGGAGAAACTGGCCGTTATCCTTTGTTTTTGAAAACTCAAATGAAGTGTATTAAATACTGGTTGAAATTAACCCAGCTCCCAATGTCAAGATTGTGCAAGCAGGCATATGAGATGTTACTGAATCAATTAGACTCGGGTAAACAAAACTGGGCATATTTCGTTAAGAAAATGTTAACCACACATGGATTTGGTATTGTGTGGATGTGCCAGGGAGTTGGTTATGAACAAGGATTTATTTCAGAATTTAGGGATAGACTAGTTGATTCGTACAAGCAAAACTGGCACGCTCAAATGGAAGAATCTGAGAAATATGATTGGTTCCTTTCCTTTAAAAGTATATTTCAAACCGAAAAATATATAAAGGCCGTAACA
>CM060314.1:73259828-73287328 GCA_030674185.1 Monoplex corrugatus | reverse complement strand
TCAGCATTCACTACCCTTCCTCTTTGAAACGAATTAGGTTCTGAATCTGATTTTAAAGTTTCATATTATTTTGATTCTAAGCGTTTTCCCTTTGTAATCTCTATTTCTGTCTCTGTCTGTTTCGTTCTTTCTACAGCCAACTCGGAAGACAGGGCAATGCTTCTTCGTCTTTACTCGTCACTGTCTGATTCTCAACTGACTATATATACATTTCACAGTGAACAGCAATCAGTTATCATTTAAACGAATATCATGCCGTGTTGTTATCCGCACGCTGTTTACTGTCAACACACGTCACATCTCCCTTTCTTTAAGGAAACAAAATCAATTAACCATTTTTCCTATCTTTCAGTCCATACGAAATAAATGTGTTTCCCATCTTTATCACAGCATTAACTTAACAAACACTCATTCTTTCTCTCACGCACAGGGCCCAATCATTCATTCACCTCATTTTATCTCTGATCATTATACTATCCATCATCATCATGTCCATATTTCGCAATGCTTTCAGTTTATCTGATTGTGGTAGAGTCTTCAGTTTCATTCATATTTCAGGAAATCTGGCCTTTTCCTTTGTCTTCCAGATCTTGTTCTGTAAGAAGAACTAACTGGTTCGGGTTGTCCTGTCCTTGTTTGTTTGATAACTTCATCTGGCTCCTTGATGCTGGTTGTCTCAGACATTTTCATGACTGGTGAATGATCAGATGAGTTCTCACGGACAGACGATGCTGGCGTCCTGACATCTGTTCCAGTTCCAGTTTTCTTGTTATCTTCCAGCATCTGTTTTGATGGAATGATGATTTGCTGTTGCTTGCCCGATGTGTCGCTTTCCTGGTGTCTTCCAGAAATCATCCTTCTCTGGACAAGTCGTTGAGGGTTGATTGTCTGCTGAAGCTCCGTTTCTGTTGTGTCTCGTAGCTGATGACGATTCCTTCTGTACTGACGTCCGTCCTCTGTGCGAATGTTGTATGACCGGATGTTCACCTGTTGGTCTACTTTGGTGCTGATCCATTTTTTGGATCCTGGAGGTTGGAATTTCACAATCTGTCCCGGACTCAGTTCTGTCAGCTCTACTGCGCTTCTGTTGTAGTAGTGCGCTTGCTTCAGTTTCCTTTTCTCAAGTTCTTTCTTGATTGGTACAACTGTAGGTTGGAGTAATGTCTTTGACGTCAGCACTTGTGTTCGTGTTCTTCTGCCGAACAGTCTCTGAGCAGGCGAACTGTTTACAGTCTCTGTCGGGATGTTTCTCAGCTCAAGTAAAGCGAGGAAGGGATCTTGATTGTTGTGTTCTGCTTTCTTCATGCACGTCTTTGCAGCCTTCACCGCGCTCTCTGCTTTTCCATTGGACTGAGGGTAGTGTGGTGAGCTTGTTACGTGTTCAAACCCATATGCTTTTCTGAACTTTCCAAACTGGTTTGATGTGAATTGAGTTCCACAGTCTGTTGTCAGGCGTTCTGGTATTCCGTGTCTTGCCAAGTGTCTCTTCAGACAGATGATGACCTCTTTGGATTCTCTTGTTTGTAAACGATCAATCTCAAAGAAATCAGAGTAGTGATCGACCGTGACCAGGTATTCATTGCCATTATGTTCGAAGATGTCACAAGCGATGTGTTGCCAGGGTAGGTCAGGGATCTCTGTACTGATAAGTGGTTCCTTCTGCTGACCACGTTGGTATGTGTTACAGGCGCTGCATGTTTTGACAAAATCTTCAATGTCCATGTTCATCCTGTGCCAGTAGACTACCTCACGTGCTCTTCTTATGCAGCTCTGAATTCCTGAGTGGCTTGCATGAAGTTTCTCAAGGATGTCTGCTCTTTCGCTTTCAGGTACAATTACTCTGTGGCTTTTGAAGACAAGTCCGTTGTGGACTGACAGTTCCTCCCTGAAAGGAAAGTATTCTTGTAACTGTAATGAAAGTTGTTGTTTTTCCTCTGGCCAGCCTTGTAGAATGACAGCTTTCAGGGTTTTCATGGTTGCATCTTCCTGAGTTGCTTGCTGCAGCCTATTCAGTCTCTCTTGGCTGATGGCCAGTTCTTGCAATGAGTCTGTTTTCTCCAGGTCTGTGAGGAAAACGGCTTCCTTGTGGGTGACTTGCTGTTCCGCTTTTCCACAGACTGCTCTGCTGAGGGTGTCAGCCAGATGCATCTTAGATCCACGCTTGTACGCTACCGTGTACCTGAACTTCTGAGTTCTGAGTAGCACCCTCTGAATCCTTTTAGGTGCTGAGAGCTGGCTCTTCTTGTGAATAGTCTCTAGTGGTTTGTGTCGGTCTCCACCAGGATGTCTCTTCCATAGACGTATCTCTCAAACCTTTCCAGACCGAAGAGTATTGCCAACATCTCCTTTTCTATTTGCGCATAGCTTTTTTCTGTCTCGGTCAAGGCTCGTGATGCGTACTGAATCGGTTGACCATCCTGCATGAGACAAGCTCCAAGTCCAAACTGTGAAGCATCACACTGAAGGGTGGTTGTACGCTTTCCTGAAGAGTCAAAGTAGCGAAGTACCAGTGGCTCAGAGAGTATCTTCTTCACTTTCTTCAGGGCTTCTCCGTGGACGTCTTCATCCCATCTGAAGTGGACGTCTTTTTTGACCAGTTCTCTGAGTGGTGCTGCTGCCTCAGACAGGTTTGGTGCAAATTTCTGAAGGTATCCGACTACACCGAGTAGTCTCTGCACAGCTGCTTTATCTTCTGGCACTAGGAGTTGTTGGACAGCGTCCAATTTCTTTGGGTCGGCTTTCAAGCCTTCTCTTGAGAAGATGTGTCCCAAATATGATATTTCTGTTCGTTTCATCTCAACCTTCTCCTTGTTGAGTTTGATTCCAGTCTCTCGGCATCGTTGTAGCAAACGGTTCAGGTTGGTATCATGAACTTGTGCTCCTGCTTCGTCGGTTGGTCCTCTGCCAAAAACAAAGATGTCATCATGAACCGCCACCACGCCTGGCAGTCCTGCCAGAGCGATGTCAATCCTCCTCTGGAATTCTTCTGGGGCTGGTGAAATTCCAAAGGGCATTCGTTTCCATCGGTATTTGCCAAAAGGCATCTCAAATGTTGTCAGGTAGCTGCTGTCTTCGTCTAGTTCAACATGCCAAAACCCGTTTTTCGCGTCCAGGTGTGTGAAGTATTTTGCATCTTTGAGGAGAGGCAGTACGTCATCAATGCTTGGCATTTCTTCCAAATGCTGGACATTTCTCTTTTGCTCTTGGGTTCTTTCCACCACAATATCCGCATTTCTCTCTGTACTCTGGTTTGTTTCCTTTGCTATACTGCTTTGCTGTCTTTTTTTCTTTAAAAGCTTGGACTTCCTGCGTGTCCTGCGTTTTTCTCATCATTTGGACGGTTTGATGTTGACTTGATTCATGCGCTCTGCACATATCAATACATGCAGTCAATGTCAACTGTCGCACTTCCAGTAATTTTGATCGCAGAGTCTCGTCATGTACACCCAGTACGATTTGATCTCTCAACAGTCTGTCTTCCAGTGTACCATAGTTACAGGTCTTGATCAGTCTCCGCAGTTCTGCTACAAACTGTTCGATAGATTCTCCTGCTGCTTGATGTCTGCAGTTGAATCTGAATGCTTCGTAAGTTTCATTGGTTGAACCCACACAGTATTCTTCGAATTTCTAGAGAACAATGTCAATGTTATTTCTTTCAGCTTCATTAGCAAATGCCAATCCTTCATAGATGTCCATAGCATCCAGCCCGATGCAAGAAAGAAAAACTGCTGTTCTGTATGTTGAGTCTTCTTCTGTCTGTGTTGTCACAATTTCATAGCTGTCCCAAAGCCTCTTGAATTTCCTCCAGCTGCTCAGCAGGTTTCCTCCATTCACATCAAGTTTAGGAGGCAAGGGAATCTGGCATGTCGTCGACTGGCTCTTCTCTCTTCTTGTTCATCTTCCATGGTTGAACTTTAGTCTTCAATATTCTGGATTTTTGTTGGAGTTCGTAATCACGATTCTGACACCATGTTTCGTTCTTTCTACAGCCAACTCGGAAGACAGGGCAATGCTTCTTCGTTTGTTTCCTTTGCTAAGTATCTGTCTTTTTTTCTTTGAAAGCTTGGACTTCCTGCGTGTCCCTGTGACGTGTGTTGACAGTAAACAGCGTGCGGATAACAGCACGGCATGATATTCGTTTAAATGATAACTGATTGCTGTTCACTGTGAAATGTATATATAGTCAGTTGAGAATCAGACATTGACGAGTAAAGACGAAGAAGCATTGCCCTGTCTTCCGAGTTGGCTGTAGAAAGAACGAAACACTGTCTGTCTCTGTCTCTGTCTTCTGTCTCTGTCTGCCCGCTCTCTTTCTCTGTCTGTCTCTCTCTCTATCTCTCTCTCTCTCTCTCTCTGCCTCACTCTCTCTCTCTCTGTCTCTCTCTTTCTCTCTTTCTCTCTTTCTTTCACACACACGCACACACACGCACACACTTATACACACACACGCACAACCCACACACACACACGCGCGCGCGCTCCACCACACACACACACACACACACACACACACACACACACAATTTCTCTCTCTCTGGTTTATGTAAAACACTATCCTTTTTAAAAAAAAAGGTTAAACAATGAGACAGGGAAACTGATTGACCGTTCACTTTATATTTCTTTGGGGTATTAAAATTTAATATATTCTGAACATACTGGCCGTGAAATTTTTATGCATGTGGGCATTTTATGAGAGGTGTCGGGGGCCATGAATGTTTAACAGACATGTTACACCTTCCGTCTTTAAGGTTTGTGTTCAAATACAGTCCACGTGTCACCTTGCTAGCGGGTAGGATTTTGTGCAGACTCAGGAGTTTTCCAGACAATTGTTGGCAGACTTGAAACGGCGCATAAGGAATTGTCTGCGTGCACTGAATCCATCATAAACACACTGCAAACAATTCCAAACAAAGAAATGATTTAACCATGTTCCTTCTAGGACCCAATGCTATTATGTTTTGCGCTTTTACAAATCCCTACATCCAGCTTTAGTTTTTAGTTGTTAAGTTCCTATCGGAAGATTTAGGCTGAAACTAAGAAAAGAAAACAGACCCAAAGTAACATCAAACTAAATGTTGGACTCTTCAAGACGTTGAAGCGACACGTAAACAATTTAACGTACATGTTCAAAATATATTCAATGCTCTATTCTGGAAGACGTTGGTGACAGTGAGTAAGAATGGACAAAGTTAAGAAACTCAATAAATAAAGTTTGTGAAGAAATCCCTGGAGTAGACAGAAAAGCAAAAAAGAACTGGATGACAAAAGAAATTATAGGCTTGATGGAAGAATGGAGGAAGGCAAAGCGAAAATAGGAAAGATACAGGAAGATAAATAAAGAAATCAGGAACAGGTGCAATGAAGCTAAAGAAGCTTGGCTGAAAACAAAGTGCAAAGAAATAGAAGACCAACACAAAAGAGATCATCAGGGTATGTACAGAAGAATTGAGAAAATTGTCCACAGGAAAAAAGACATACACATCAACAGGCTGCTTAAAATCGAAAGCTGGCACGCTTCTCATGAAAAAGACATATATTAGATAGATGGGGAGAGTACATTGAAGACCTTTTTGAAGATGACAGAAACGAAGAACACATTATAAGAAAGAACGTTGGAGGACCACCCATAATGAAAGATGAAGTTAGAGCAGCATTGAAAAAGATGAAAATAGGAAAAGCCCCATACTTTCGCTTTGTTGATTATAGATAGGGTAAGTCTTGAAAAATTTATCAACCAGCCAGAAAGACTCGATACTGATGGAAAAGATCTACGAGTAATCAGAAATATGTATTGGAAACAAACATCTGCATTGAGAATAGAAAACGATATAAACTCTTTCCAAAATATCAAAAGAGGAGTCAGACAAGGCTGTGTTCTGTCACATATCTGTTTTCACTTTACAGTGAAACCATCATGAGAAACCAAGAAGAAAGCCCTGGATTAAAGGTTGGAGGAAAAATGATAAACAACATTCGTTACGCAGATGACATCGTGCTAATTGCAGAAAATGGAAGGGATCTACAAAACATAATAGAAATAGAAAGCAGAGATAAAGGGTTAGGTCTAAATAGCAAGAAGACTGAAGTCATAGTAATCAGTAAAAAAAAAAAACCCATGAAATCCCCTCATGCAAAATAATAGCAAACGGCACAACTTTGAAACAAGTTGATAACATTAAACATCTGGAAACGGTCATCTCACCAGACGGCAGATGCATATCAGAAATAGCCAGCAGAATCGGCGAAGTCAAAACAGCATTCAAGAAGATGAAAAGCATTCTTACCAACAAATGCCTATCAATTAACATCAGGAAGAGAGTTCTTGAATGTTACATAGAACAGATAATGTTATACGGTTGTCAGTTGTGGACAGTTAACACGCAAAGCCAGAACAAGATTGAGGCATCCGAGGTGTGGTTTCTAAGAAGAATCTTCAAAGTTTCATGGACAGCAAAGAAAACAAACGAGACAGTCTTGATGGAGGCAGACACAAGAAGATAATTGATAAGGAAGATTAGGAAAAGAAGGCAACACGTACAGGTCATTTTATGAGGAAAGTGGGATTAGAGCACCTAATCACAACAGGAAGGTTGGAGGGAAAGAGAACACCGGGTAGACCCAGGGAGAAAATATTGGACGGACTTGCAGGGTGGCTGAGGACAGAGAGGGCGGAAGATGTGCTGCGGCAACAAGGGATAAATACATATTGAGGACCATCCCATATATTTTACTGCACTAACGTTTCATACATACTTGCTGCCAGTCAGCACACTGTAGACTGCCTCTTTTAGAGGAATTAGGTGCTGAATGTGATTTAAAAGTTTGATATTATATTGATTGTAACCGATTTCCTTTTTAATCTCTGTCTGTCTGTCTGTCTGTCTGTCTGTCTCTCTCTCTCTCTCTCTTTGCCGACTCTCTCTTTTTCTCTCTCTCTCTTTCACACCCACACGTACATACACACACACAAACACACACGCACGCATGAACGCACGCACGCAAGCACGCGTGCGCACGCACACACACACACACACACACACACACACACACACACACACACACACACACACACACACCACATTTATCTCTCTCCAGTCTAGAGAACTATATAAAGCAATCTCCTTTTTCAAAGGAACTTTAAAAAGTGAGGCAGGCAAATTGATCCAACATCCACTTTATATTTCTTTCGGAGATTAAAATTCAGTATATTCTGAACATACTGCTCCTGAATTTTTTATGCATTTGGGCGTTTTATTAAGTTTTTGGGGGGGCTATTAAAGTTTAGCAGACATGTTATACCTGAACATTTACGAAACCTTACATCTTGCTTTGGTTTATACGTTTTAAGTTCCGATGTTTTCCGCCCATCCCATAAATCTTACTGCGATGACGTTTCATCCAAATTTGCCGTCAGTCAGCACACTGTATCTTTCCTCCTGAGTGTGCTGAGTGTGATTTTAAAGTTTGACATTACTTTGAACATAACCGATTTCCTTTTGTCATCTCTGTCTCTGTCTCTATCTCTGTCTGTGTGTGTGTGTCTCTCTCTCTCACTCAGACACACATACACACACACACACACACATACATACATACACACACACAATATACACACACACACGCACACACACACACACGTACACACACACACACTTCACTCCTTAAAAGACGTTAAATCAAAGAATAAACACGCGCGCACGCACATACACACACACACAACACACACCACACACACACACACACACACACACACACACACACACACACACACACACACACACACACACTTCTCTCTTTCCAGTCTATATAAAACAATCTCCTGTTCTAGAAGAAAGTTAAAAAGTGAGACAGGGAAACTGATCGAACATTCACTTTATATTTTTATCCCAGTATTAAAATTCAATATGTTCTGAATATACTGCTCGTGAATTTTTTATGCATGGGCATTTGTATTAGAGGCGTTGGGGCCATGAATGTTTAACAGACATGTTACACCTTCCGTCTTTAAGGTTTGTGTTCGAATACAGTGCACATGTCACCTTGCTAGCGGGTAGGATTTTGTGCAGACTTAGGGAGTTTCTCCAGACAATTGTTGGCAGACTTGGGAACAGAGCATATGAAATTGTCTGTGCGCAGTGAATCCACCTCGAACACACTACAAAGAAACTCCTAACAAAGAAATGATTAATCCATGTTGGTTTTATGTTTGTAAGTTGATACTATGTGTACAGCAACAAGAACAAGGTGTAAAACACGTGTAGTACGAACTAATGCTATTATGTTTTGTGCTGTTAGGACTCCTTGCATCTGGTTTTAGTTACACATTGTTATGTTTCTATGTTTTCTGTCCATCCCATGACTCTTATTGTGACGACGTTTCTTACATGTGTACGCAGACAGTTGTATGTCCGATCTGCTTTCCCTGCTACTGGTAAAATGTAACCCAACACAACCTGCCGCACTGGGTACGTGGGGCTCGTAAGCAATATATGACAGCTTTTCTGGCTTCAGTTTATACATTGTTAGGTTCCTGTGTTTTCTGTCCATCCCATAATCTTACTGCAATGTCGTTCCGTACATATTTGTTGCTAGTCAGTACACCGTTATCCTTTCTCTTTTAAAGGAATTAGGCGATGATTTAGTAGGAAAACACCGACCTCAAACCTCTGCTGCCTTGCGGCATATCGGGTGACAGGAAAGGCTCCGGGAGTACTCCCCAAATAAAAATGCGGATCTGGAGTCCCAAAGGCGGTCCGTTGTTGTTTTCAGCAACGTTCCGGAAACTTCTGCGACACTGTTGGTGCCAGACTGTACAAGCCTTCGCCGTTTCTTTGGTCCCATCAACGGTGTGGAGAGGAGAGATCCGCTGCATGGGCAGCAGCTTGTCCTAAGTGTCATCCCACCCCGGTTTGCGCACTGGAGAAGTCGCTCCAATTTTGCCTCGTGGTGTCGAATCAACATGAGAAGCAGAAGCCTATCGGTTATAAGTTACAGCTCATTTGGCGCAGAGTTTTGCGCCAGGGGCTGTTGCTAACGATGGGAGAGATTGTCAGATCTCACTGGACAGCTACCGCCCGCCTAAGCTGGCCACCCCCCAGCCAGAATAGGTGCTGTCCTACCAGTCTGCCTTCTTCATTCAGTGCTTGGAGATTAAGAAAACACCGACAAGTAGACTGCAGGATCTGCACTAACAAAAGAGGCCAGCTCTCAAACTGGGTGTTCGAACGTCCGTACAATGACAACAGGGCTATCAGAGAACCTCCAAGACATCAGCAATGCAAGAAATATAGCTGTCATCAACGAGCTCCTGAGACTACATGTAGACCTAGCCGCAAGAAATGCGCCTGGCTGACCCAGGTACCCTCAAGGAGAAGGACTACACCTCCTTCTTTATGATCAGCACAAAGAACGTGGACTTGGATTTGCAGTGAGGAACTCTCTGCTAAAAATGATTGATCGAGGTGACAAGGGATCTGAACGCCTGCTGACTCTCCATCTCCATACATCTGGTAGCCCAGTCACTCTTATTAGGCCTATGCTCTTAGCCTAACATCTACACTGGAGACAAAGGACGAGTTCTGTGCTAACCTCAGCCACAATATGAAGAACATACCTAGCAAAGAACACCTTGTCCTCCTTGGCAACTTCAACGTCAGAATGGGTGCCGATTACAACTCTCGGCCTTTCTGCCTTGGACGTTTTGGAATACCATAACAGTTCACACACAAAATTTGCTTCATTTGAAGATTTGAAATGTTGCGATCCACATATAGTCATATTGACCAAATCACAGCCTAAAATTGTCAATCGTCATGTTTACTATACCTACCCGGCTTTTCCCCATTGTTCTCCCTCCCTTGTGTTGTTTTTAATCTCTGTTCAGAAAAAAAAATGGGGGATATTATTTCATGTCGACCAGAGAGAGAAGTGTGTGTGTGTGTGTGTGTGTGTGTGTGTGTGTGTGTGTGTGTGTGTGTGTGGTGTGTGAGTGTGGTGTGTGTGTGAGTGTGTGAGTGTGTGTGTGAGTGTGTGAGTGTGTGTGTGTGTGGGGTGTGTGTGTGTGTGTGTGTGGTTGCCTGTCAGAGAGCTCCAGCATTCACCCAGTCCTACATAGATGTGACTACCTCCTCAACCCTACTCCACCACCAATGTCTTTGTGTTCATTGTTTTTCTTCGATGCCGCCTTTGCCCCCCCCCCCCCTTCATTTCTCTTTACATTTGTTATCTGTCATCCTGTCACAAAATCCCCTTCATCCCCCCACGAGTACAGTTGCACCCTCCCTTCCGCATCAAGCACATCTTCCACCCTCTCTATCCTCAGCCTCTCCATGGGTCTACCTGGTTGCTCTCTTTCCATTCAGCTTTCCTGTTGTGACCAGGTGCTCTAATTCGCCTTTCCTCATCAAATGGCCTATAAATGTTGCATCTTTTCCTAATCTTCCTTGTGAATGATCTTCTTCTGTCTGCCCCCATCAAGACTGTCTCGTTCGTTTTCTTTGCTGCCCAGGGAACTCTTACATTCTTTTTAGAAACCACATCTCGGCTGCCTTAACCTTGTTCTGGCTTTGCGTATTGACTGCCCACGCCTCACAACCGTATAACATTATCGGTTCTGTATAACATTCAAGAACTCTCTTCCTAATGTTAATTGATAGGCATTTGTTGGTAAGAATGATTTTCATCTTCTTGAATGCTGTTTTAGCTTGGCCGATTCTGCTGGCTATTTCTGATGTGCATCTGCCGTCTGGTGAAATGATCATTCCCGGATATTTAAACTTACCATCCTGTCTCAAGGTTGTACCGTATGCTGTTTTTTTGCATGAGCGGATTTCATGTTTTTTTAATTGATTACCATGACTTCAGTCTTCTTGCTATTTAGCTCCAACCCTTTATTTCTGCTTTCTATTTCTATTATATTCACAAGGTTTCGTAGGTCCCTTCCATTTTCTGTAATTAGCAGGGTGTCATCTGCGTTTCGAATGTTATCATTTTTCTTCCAACCTTTAATCCAAGGCATTCTTCTAGGTTTCTCATGATATTTTTGCTGCAAAGTGCAAACAGATCTGGTAACAGAAGACAACCTTGCGTGTCTCCTCTTTTGATATTTTGGAAATAGCTTATTTCGTTTTCTGTTCTCATTGCAGCTGTTTGTTCCCAATACATATTTCTGTTTATTCGTGGACCTTTTCCATTAGTATCGAGTCTCTCTAGCTGATTGATCAATTCTTCATGTCTTACCCGATCGAAAGCCTTAGTATAATCAACAAAGCATAAATGTAAATCCTTATTCATCTCGATTGACCTCTCTATGATAGTTCTTAGGATGTATACGGCATTAATAGTACCTTTCTCTTCTTCAAATCCTCACTGTTCTTCTGCTATTTCTCTTTTGATTCTATTCTTTGTCCTCATCATAATTGTTCTTAATAGGATATTTGTTACATGATTCATCAAGCTGATTGTGCGATGGAGTTCACATTCTTTAGAATAGAAAGTAAAAAATCATTAAACAAACGAAATACGAATATAAGTATGTGAAAACTAAAACTAAAATGTAGGATGCCATATTATTGAACGATGCAGTGAGAAGATCCATGGGAAGACAAATTGATTGAGATGTATAATACAATAAAAGAATCATAAAAGTTATAGTGGAATAAAGAAATTGACACATGGACATATCTGTGTGACCAAGCGGCATTTCTTATGCGATATTCAAAACAAACCAGAAGAACAAAAAAACCAATGTAAGCGCGTCTCCAACAAGACAAAACAAAACAAGCGCAAATTTTCGGCCAACTAGCCTTTCTCAAGCGCGAACGCACGGTCACAGACAGATCACAGACACCAAACAATGGATAATAAAAACGGGACTAAAAACTTCCCTGCCGCCTCGTCCAGTGGGTAAGAGATGGAATGCCCATGTCATCATGAGCAGTAGTAAGAAATGGGGAGAGGGGAGGCAACTATGATGTCAAAAGGGAAGTGAGATGAGTTCTGCAATTTTGAGAAGTGGCCATGCTATATCGGTATAGCCCTGTTCTGAAGAAGGCACAGGGCAAGAGCCAAGAGATAAGGGAGTAGATTGTGCCCGGTGCCAAGAATCTGGTAGGCGTGGGAACAGGAAGAGACATGAAACGGCATGTCTGAATTTTGTTACTTATGGTTTGTCATTAAGACCATGTGGTTTGCGTGTTCCAAGTTTATTTATGAGGTGGGATTCTGTGTCTTTCCTGTCTATGGTGCTGTTATTGTGTAGAAGCCACAGACCTTTCACTCGGATGTCATTGATTGAGTGGTCTGATTGGTTGAAGTGATTGGGGATAGTTTTATCCCTTTGGTGGCGGATATCAGCCAAGTGTTCTTTGAAACGTGTGTCAAGGGTGCGTCCAGTTTCACCAATATACAATTGGGAACATTTAGAGCAGCTGATCAAGTAGACAATGTTATAAGTTTGACAGTTGAAATGTTTTGTAATTCTCATATGAGATTTGGGACCTTTGACTGTGGTGGCTGAGCACAAGAAAGGACAAGTCTTGCATTTAGGTTTGTTGCATGGAGAGGTTCCTGGAGGTTGGCTGACTGGTTTGCTGAGATTCGAATGCACCAGCAAGTCGCGGAGATTTGTGTCTCTCTTGTAGACGATCAAAGGGCGCTTGTCAACGGTTTCACCTGTAGTGGGACTGGATCGCAAAATGTTCCAGTTGGACGAGATGATCCTTTTTATGAGGTGCACGGACGGGTGGTAAACTAGACTGAGGACTGGCCGATCCTCTGTGACAGCTTTGGGCTTTGAATGGAGGGCATTTGGCCGAGAGACAGAGTTGACTTTTTTCCAGGCTTCATTGATGACCTCGGGTGGGTAATGTCTGCGCAGGAAAAAATCTAGTCATTTCAACTGCTTTGTCCTGAAAATTGTCTTCGTCTGAGCAGAGGCGTCGTAGTCTCAAGAACTGCGAGTAGGGAATGCTGTTTCTGGTGTTGGAAGTGTGAGATGATTGGTAGTCCAGGTAGGAATGTGAGTCTGTAGGTTTGTAGTGGACTGTAGTGACTAGTTGTTCAGATTGAAGGGAAACTTCGATATCCAGGAAGCTTATGGATGTGTTTGAAATTTCATATGTGAACTTGATGGATGGGTGAAACGTTTGGACGTAGTGGATGAATTGTAAAAGTTGGTCATGATCGAGAGATGTCATGCCAATGCAATCGTCTATGTATCTTTTGTATAATTCAGGTTTGGGTTTCTTGTATTGTTGTAGGATTTGTTCCTCCAAATATCCCATGAATAAGCAGGCATAGCTGGGGCCCATCTTAGTACCCATGGCGACTCCGCTAACTTGCCAGAACGTCTCATCTCCGAACGAAAATGTGTTCATGGTAAGAACCAGCTCCGCAAGTCGGACAAGGGTTGAAGTGGACAATGTTTGGTCACGTCGTTTGTCCAGAAAATGCTGGAGAGCTTTTAACCCGTCGGAGTGGGGTATGTGGTGTATTAAGAGGTCACATCCAAAGTGAACTGGTATTGGGGTTTGAAGGTGTGGTCTTCATTTAATATTTGAATCAGATTCAATGTATGGTTAGTGTCTTTGATGAAGGTAGGCAAAGCCTGGACTATAGGTTGCAAAATGTGGTCAAGAAACTGAGAAATGTTTTCGGTGGGGCAGTTGCAAGCTGACACGATAGGACGGCCAGGATTGTTGGCTTTATGTGTTTTGGGAAGTAAATAAAAAAGTGATTGGACTGGTAGTTGTTTGATGAGTAGTCTGGCAGTGGGGGGCAGCTGCTTAGAGGTTATGAGATTGTTGATAAGTTTGGATATCTTGGCATGATTGGTCATGTGGGCAGGTTGGTCCAACTTTTTGTAGAAGGCGTGATGGTGGAGTTGTTTCTGGGCTTCCTTGATATACAGATGTCTGTCCCAGACTACAGTTGCACCCCCCTTGTCTGCTGGTTTGATGACAATGTCGTCTCTGTTTTTGAGGGAGTGTAGTGCGTCCCTTTCTTCTTTCGAGATGTTGGAATGTTTCTTGGGTCGCATGTTGAAACAGTCTATTTCTTGGTGGCATTTGTTGATGTAATGTTCAACTTCGGGAAAGGTGTTGCGGGGAGGTTCCTGATGAGCAGGCTTATGGAAAAGTTTTGTAAATAAGTTAGCATCAGGATTCAATTTTTGTTTGGGAGGATGTCCCAGTACTGCCATCCAACGTAGGGATCTAAAATATCGTTGGCAGCTATTCATAGTTTGGTATTTACTGGCAGATGGTTTTAAAGGGACAAATTTGAGGCCCTTTGAAAGGGCTGACACTTCCGCCTCAGAGAGTGGTAAGTTAGAAGGAATGCAATGTACAAGGGGGTGACGTGCAGAGCTAGAGGAAGGTGGAGAGGGGGCTGGGTTGCTAATAGGTGTCAGGAACGGTGCAGACGGGTTTGCAGTCTTGTCAAGTTGGTTAATTTTTTTTCTTTTATGGTTTGCATGTGTTTTTGTAGTGACGCATTGAAATTGATGACGGTGGTTTTAATGAAGAGACTGAGAGTTGGGTTTAGTGTTCTGCTAATTACAGAACTGAAGTATTTCTGAGATTTGTCGGCGATGGACAGTTTGCATTCTAAGTGTACTATGTGGGTTTTCATGATCTGTTTGCTTGCTTTAAGAAGGATATTTTTAGTGGCCTGCAAAAGTTTTTTATTTTCACTGTCGGAAGGAGTGTGTTTGAGATGAAACCCTTTCGGGATGAAGTTTTTGCGTAAGCAACAACGCAGAAAGTATAAATGACTGTTTGTTTTTGTTTTGGTGAAACAGATTTTAGAATAGGATACAGCGAGTGAAAAAAGCGGAGGAGGAAGAGATCGGAAACCAGACAGAAGACGGGAATGTAAGTAGGTTGGAAAATGTGACATTCTGTAAGAATCTGAGATAAAAGCAAGAGGATAAAAGAGGATAAAACAATTTTAAAATGCAGTAAATAAAAACAAGACGTAGTACAAGACACTTATACAGATAAAACGCAGTCTTGGGGTATATTACAAGATCCAAAACAAGTTTGACTGCCCGCGCCCAAGCAAACACAAACAGAAGAACAAAAATAACAATGTACGCGCGTCTCCAACAAGACAAAACAAAACAAGCGCAAATTTTCGGCCAACTAGCCTTTGTCAAGCGCGAACGCACGGTCACAGACAGATCACAGACACCAAACAATGGATAATAAAAACGGGACTAAAACTTCCCTGCCGCCTCGTCCAGTGGGTAAGAGATGGAATGCCCATGTCATCATGAGCAGTAGTAAGAAATGGGGAGAGGGGAGGCAACTATGATGTCAAAAGGGAAGTGAGATGAGTTCTGCAATTTTGAGAAGTGGCCATGCTATATCGGTATAGCCCTGTTCTGAAGAAGGCACAGGGCAAGAGCCAAGAGATAAGGGAGTAGATTGTGCCCGGTGCCAAGAATCTGGTAGGCGTGGGAACAGGAAGAGACATGAAACGGCATGTCTGAAATTTGTTACTTATGGTTTGTCATTAAGACCATGTGGTTTGCGTGTTCCAAGTTTATTTATGAGGTGGGATTCTGTGTCTTTCCTGTCTATGGTGCTGTTATTGTGTAGAAGCCACAGACCTTTCACTCGGATGTCATTGATTGAGTGGTCTGATTGGTTGAAGTGATTGGGGATAGTTTTATCCCTTTGGTGGCGGATATCAGCCAAGTGTTCTTTGAAACGTGTGTCAAGGGTGCGTCCAGTTTCACCAATATACAATTGGGAACATTTAGAGCAGCTGATCAAGTAGACAATGTTATAAGTTTGACAGTTGAAATGTTTTGTAATTCTCATATGAGATTTGGGACCTTTGACTGTGGTGGCTGAGCACAAGAAAGGACAAGTCTTGCATTTAGGTTTGTTGCATGGAGAGGTTCCTGGAGGTTGGCTGACTGGTTTGCTGAGATTCGAATGCACCAGCAAGTCGCGGAGATTTGTGTCTCTCTTGTAGATGATCAAAGGGCGCTTGTCAAAGGTTTCACCTGTAGTGGGACTGGATCGCAAAATGTTCCAGTTGGACGAGATGATCCTTTTTATGAGGTGCACGGACGGGTGGTAAACTAGACTGAGGACTGGCCGATCCTCTGTGACAGCTTTGGGCTTTGAATGGAGGGCATTTGGCCGAGAGACAGAGTTGACTTTTTTTCCAGGCTTCATTGATGACCTCGGGTGGGTAATGTCTGCGCAGGAAAAATCTAGTCATTTCAACTGCTTTGTCCTGAAAATTGTCTTCGTCTGAGCAGAGGCGTCGTAGTCTCAAGAACTGCGAGTAGGGAATGCTGTTTCTGGTGTTGGAAGTGTGAGATGATTGGTAGTACAGGTAGGAATGTGAGTCTGTAGGTTTGTAGTGGACTGTAGTGACTAGTTGTTCAGATTGAAGGGAAACTTCGATATCCAGGAAGCTTATGGATGTGTTTGAAATTTCATATGTGAACTTGATGGATGGGTGAAACGTTTGGACGTAGTGGATGAATTGTAAAAGTTGGTCATGATCGAGAGATGTCATGCCAATGCAATCGTCTATGTATCTTTTGTATAATTCAGGTTTGGGTTTCTTGTATTGTTGTAGGATTTGTTCCTCCAAATATCCCATGAATAAGCAGGCATAGCTGGGGCCCATCTTAGTACCCATGGCGACTCCGCTAACTTGCCAGAACGTCTCATCTCCGAACGAAAATGTGTTCATGGTAAGAACCAGCTCCGCAAGTCGGACAAGGGTTGAAGTGGACAATGTTTGGTCACGTCGTTTGTCCAGAAAATGCTGGAGAGCTTTTAACCCGTCGGAGTGGGGTATGCTGGTGTACAAAGAGGTCACATCCAAAGTGAACAGGTATTGGGGTTTGAAGGTGTGGTCTTCATTTAATATTTGAATCAGATTCAATGTATGGTTAGTGTCTTTGATGAAGGTAGGCAAAGCCTGGACTATAGGTTGCAAAATGTGGTCAAGAAACTGAGAAATGTTTTCAGTGGGGCAGTTGCAAGCTGACACGATAGGACGGCAGGATTGTTGGCTTTATGTATTTTGGGAAGTAAATAAAAAAGTGATTGGACTGGAAGTTGTTTGATGAGTAGTCTGGCAGTGGGGGGCAGCTGCTTAGAGGTTATGAGATTGTTGATAAGTTTGGATATCTTGGCATGATTGGTCATGTGGGCAGGTTGGTCCAACTTTTTGTAGAAGGCGTGATGGTGGAGTTGTTTCTGGGCTTCCTTGATATACAGATGTCTGTCCCAGACTACAGTTGCACCCCCCTTGTCTGCTGGTTTGATGACAATGTCGTCTCTGTTTTTGAGGGAGTGTAGTGCGTCCCTTTCTTCTTTGGAGTGTTGGAATGTTTCTTGGGTCGCATGTTGAAACAGTCTATTTCTTGGTGGCATTTGTTGATGTAATGTTCAACTTCGGGAAAGGTGTTGCAGGGAGGTTCCTGATGAGCAGGCTTATGGAAAAGTTTTGTAAATAAGTCAGCATCAGGATTCAATTTTTGTTTGGGAGGATGTCCCAGTACTGCCATCCAACGTAGGGATCTAAAAAATCGTTGGCAGCTATTCATAGTTTGGTATTTACTGGCAGATGGTTTTAAAGGGACAAATTTGAGGCCCTTTGAAAGGGCTGACACTTCCGCCTCAGAGAGTGGTAAGTTAGAAGGAATGCAATGTACAAGGGGGTGACGTGCAGAGCTAGAGGAAGGTGGAGAGGGGGTTGGGTTGCTAATAGGTGTCAGGAACGGTGCAGACGGGTTTGCAGTCTTGTTCAAGTTGGTAATTTTTTGTCTTTTATGGTTTGCATGTGTTTTTGTAGTGACGCATTGAAATTGATGACGGTGGTTTTAATGAAGAGACTGAGAGTTGGGTTTAGTGTTCTGCTAATTACAGAACTGAAGTATTTCTGAGATTTGTCGGCGATGGACAGTTTGCGTTCTAAGTGTACTATGTGGGTTTTCATGATCTGTTTGCTTGCTTTAAGAAGGATATTTTTAGTGGCCTGCAAAAGTTTTTTATTTTCACTGTCGGAAGGAGTGTGTTTGAGTTGAAACCCTTTCGGGATGAAGTTTTTGCGTAAGCAACAACGCAGAAAGTATAAATGACTGTTTGTTTTTGTTTTGGTGAAACAGATTTTAGAATAGGATACAGCGAGTGAAAAAAGCGGAGGAGGAAGAGATCGGAAACCAGACAGAAGACGGGAATGTAAGTAGGTTGGAAAATGTGACATTCTGTAAGAATCTGAGATAAAAGCAAGAGGATAAAAAGAGGATAAAACAATTTTAAAATGCAGTAAATAAAAACAAGACGTAGTACAAGACACTTATACAGATAAACCGCAGTCTTGGGGTATATTACAAGATCCAAAACAAGTTTGACTGCCCGCGCCCAAGCAAACACAAACAGAAGAACAAAAATAACAATGTACGCGCGTCTCCAACAAGACAAAACAAAACAAGCGCAAATTTTCGGCCAACTAGCCTTTGTCAAGCGCGAACGCACGGTCACAGACAGATCACAGACACCAAACAATGGATAATAAAAACGGGACTAAAAGCTTCCCTGCCGCCTCGTCCAGTGGGTAAGAGATGGAATGCCCATGTCATCATGAGCAGTAGTAAGAAATGGGGAGAGGGGAGGCAACTATGATGTCAAAAGGGAAGTGAGATGAGTTCTGCAATTTTGAGAAGTGGCCATGCTATATCGGTATAGCCCTGTTCTGAAGAAGGCACAGGGCAAGAGCCAAGAGATAAGGGAGTAGATTGTGCCCGGTGCCAAGAATCTGGTAGGCGTGGGAACAGGAAGAGACATGAAACGGCATGTCTGAAATTTGTTACTTATGGTTTGTCATTAAGACCATGTGGTTTGTGTGTTCCAAGTTTATTTATGAGGTGGGATTCTGTGTCTTTCCTGTCTATGGTGCTGTTATTGTGAAGAAGCCACAGACCTTTCACTCGGATGTCATTGATTGAGTGGTCTGATTGGTTGAAGTGATTGGGGATAGTTTTATCCCTTTGGTTGCGGATATCAGCCAAGTGTTCTTTGAAACGTGTGTCAAGGGTGCGTCCAGTTTCACCAATATACAATTGGGAACATTTAGAGCAGCTGATCAAGTAGACAATGTTATAAGTTTGACAGTTGAAATGTTTTGTAATTCTCATATGAGATTTGGGACCTTTGACTGTGGTGGCTGAGCACAAGAAAGGACAAGTCTTGCATTTAGGTTTGTTGCATGGAGAGGTTCCTGGAGGTTGGCTGACTGGTTTGCTGAGATTCGAATGCACCAGCAAGTCGCGGAGATTTGTGTCTCTCTTGTAGACGATCAAAGGGCGCTTGTCAAAGGTTTCACCTGTAGTGGGACTGGATCGCAAAATGTTCCAGTTGGACGAGATGATCCTTTTTATGAGGTGCACGGACGGGTGGTAAACTAGACTGAGGACTGGCCGATCCTCTGTGACAGCTTTGGGCTTTGAATGGAGGGCATTTGGCCAAGAGACAGAGTTGACTTTTTTCCAGGCTTCATTGATGACCTCGGGTGGGTAATGTCTGCGCAGGAAAAATCTAGTCATTTCAACTGCTTTGTCCTGAAAATTGTCTTCGTCTGAGCAGAGGCGTCGTAGTCTCAAGAACTGCGAGTAGGGAATGCTGTTTCTGGTGTTGGAAGTGTGAGATGATTGGTAGTCCAGGTAGGAATGTGAGTCTGTAGGTTTGTAGTGGACTGTAGTGACTAGTTGTTCAGATTGAAGGGAAACTTCGATATCCAGGAAGCTTATGGATGTGTTTGAAATTTCATATGTGAACTTGATGGATGGGTGAAACGTTTGGACGTAGTGGATGAATTGTAAAAGTTGGTCATGATCGAGAGATGTCATGCCAATGCAATCGTCTATGTATCTTTTGTATAATTCAGGTTTGGGTTTCTTGTATTGTTGTAGGATTTGTTCCTCCAAATATCCCATGAATAAGCAGGCATAGCTGGGGCCCATCTTAGTACCCATGGCGACTCCACTAACTTGCCAGAACGTCTCATCTCCGAACGAAAATGTGTTCATGGTAAGAACCAGCTCCGCAAGTCGGACAAGGGTTGAAGTGGACAATGTTTGGTCACGTCGTTTGTCCAGAAAATGCTGGAGAGCTTTTAACCCGTCGGAGTGGGGTATGCTGGTGTACAAAGAGGTCACATCCAAAGTGAACAGGTATTGGGGTTTGAAGGTGTGGTCTTCATTTAATATTGAATCAGATTCAATGTATGGTTAGTGTCTTTGATGAAGGTAGGCAAAGCCTGGACTATAGGTTGCAAAATGTGGTCAAGAAACTGAGAAATGTTTTCAGTGGGGCAGTTGCAAGCTGACACGATAGGACGGCCAGGATTGTTGGCTTTATGTATTTTGGGAAGTAAATAAAAAAGTGATTGGACTGGAAGTTGTTTGATGAGTAGTCTGGCAGTGGGGGGCAGCTGCTTAGAGGTTATGAGATTGTTGATAAGTTTGGATATCTTGGCATGATTGGTCATGTGGGCAGGTTGGTCCAACTTTTTGTAGAAGGCGTGATGGTGGAGTTGTTTCTGGGCTTCCTTGATATACAGATGTCTGTCCCAGACTACAATTGCACCCCCCTTGTCTGCTGGTTTGTGTGGGGGGGGGGGGGGGGTCATAACGCTAATACGAGGAATGCTCTTACGCGCATCATCTTGATTTAATTACTTATGCATTTATTTTAAGGTACTGGAACATTTGGCTTAGTATCTTGTAATCGTTTATAAATAGGATATCAAGAGCACCACTTGGTGGCTGCCCTGATATCAGACTATTTACCTTATATATTTTTGTTTAATTTCTCTTTTATGTGATTTATTCTATACTGTAATGTAGAAGGGACCCGAATGAAGTGTAGTTGGGGCTCAATGTTGAAACGAGAGATATACATGTACTGACCTTGTGGAAGCATAGTTAATGCAAAGTTAAAGCACTGGTGCACCTTTTTTTATACTCTCTCTCTCTCTCTCTCTCTCTCTCTCTGTGTGTGTGTGTGTGTGTGTGTGTGTGTGTGTGTGTGTGTGTGTGTGTGTGTTGTGTGCATATGTGTGTGTGTTCGTATGTGTGTGTGTGTTTGTGTTGTGTATATGTGCGTATATGTGTGTGTGTGTTTGTGTGTGTGGTGTTTGTGTGTGTGTGTTGTGTTGTGTTTTGTGTGTGTGTGCATGTGTGTCTACGTGCGTGAGTGCGTGCGCATATGTGTTTATGTGTATGTGTGTGCGCGCGCATGTGTTATGTGTGTATGTGCATGCACGCGCGCATGTGTGTTTGTACGTCTGTGTGGGTGTTTTTGTATGGGCGTGGATGGGTGTGGGTGTGTGCGTGCGCGCATATGTTTATGTGTGTGTGCGTATGTGTGTGAGTGCGTGCGCTCGCATGTTTGCACGTGTGCGTTTATGTGTTTGTGTGTGTGTGTGTGTGTGTGTGTGTGTGTGTGTGTGTGTGTGTTGTGTGTGTGTGTGTTGTGTGTGTGTGTGTGTGGGGGGGGGGGTCAGTGTATGCTCGTGTAAAATTTGTTTCAGTTTTGTGTGTGCTCGAGGAAAATATGTCATTTTTGTTTTTTGACCACACTCACACACACACACATACACACACACACACACGCGCACGCACGCACGCACGCACGCACGCACACACACACCGCACGCACACACACACACACACGAAACACACACACACACACTAAACACACACACACTAAACCCACACACACGCACGCACACACACACACACACACACACACACACACACACACACTAAACACACACACACGTACACTAAACACACGAACAAACAAACAAACATTTCTCGGTCTTTATTATCAGTTCAAACTCGCAACGTGTAAGGTTTTCAACAGCAGAGAGGATATGGGTGCAGAAGAGAGAGAGAGATAGAGAGAGAGAGAGAGTTTCAGATGGTTTATTCATGTAAAGGTGTACAAACACATAACATTTGCAAAGCATATCAAATGTATATGTATATATGAATGATGCACACAATAAATGCTGTGCATTTCAAAGTTGCAACAAATCTCAACTAGATTATTTTATACAAATAAATTGATAACTTCTTCGCAGTGATCATTGATTTTGATGCCAGGAGCAAACTCATCCAAAAGTAACTTGGAAGTTTATAGAATGTATGTGGAATGCATTATGGTTTTAAAGCATACATAGCAGGGCGACACATGATAAAATATATTTCGTCGTCTCTCCTACATGTATTTCTGAACAAGAGAAATTACGTCAGTCTGAGATTTTTTTTTTTTTATGGTAGCATACTAATGTTCGGCTATTTCCGAAATGTCAAGTCGAAATATTGTCATTGTAACCATGAATATCTGTCTAGGCTCAAGACCGGGAATAATTTTACATTATACAAAGCATTTTCTATAGACATCAAATCTGTTGCTATTTTCAACAGGATGTTCCAATTCCTGCCTCTAACACATAAGTCTTTCTGTTAAAACATGTAGGAATTTTTCACTTCTTCAACGCCTTCATTTACCCAAACATAACCAGATCCAAACGGATAAAACATACAGCGAATATATAAGGCCCAGTTTTTCTTACTTTGTACATCCAGATTGAACATGTTATAGACTTGGCGGTAATATACGATCCTTCATTTTCAACTATTTCAACCAGTAACTAGTGCATCTTAGTATGAAACTTGTGTATATTGGGTTTCTGGTTGTTTTTCCAAGTAACTATTGGGTTATGCGACGCTTGCATTTTAACATCTAGATTTTTTTAAGCTCAAGTAAATGAATATTCTCGCAATCGTAGGATGGGATCTCAAAACCCTAAATTCCTGCGCCTTACTGGACAGGGAGAGAGTGATTAGAAAAGAGAGAAGAATGGAGGGGGGGGGGGGAGAAAGAATGAAGTTGAAAAAAGACTCTCCGAAGATATTATATGGATAACGTTCATGAACACCATCATACCTTGTGAAAAACACTGACACGAGCCATACATAAGCCTTTGTCGGCCTCCACAGGACTATACCGGCGTGTCTTACCATTTAAATCATATAGCCTTCTTAAGCGATTGTAAATTAATAAAATAATTTGAAATTACTCAGGGTTTGTTATCTCTTGCTGATTTGATCAAACCTTTCGTCAAAGCACGTTATCTACTGTCTAACCATGATAATACGTGGGGAAGAAGTTACCCTGTGGTTTGCGTTTGGTACAACATTTATCCAGAGCGTCTACACGGAATCTTAAGTCTTTCAACAACTGCACGAGCTCAGCCTGGTTTGTGGCCTGGGTTTCAGCGATGTCACTCAGATCAGCCTGAAGAGCGCTCCGAGTGGCCTGAATCAAATTCTTGGTCTCGTTCTGCATACTCATCACCTCATCCAGGTCAGCACGGATGGCCGCCTGACCGTTTGCGAGACTGCTAGCAGCGGCGTTCAAAGTTTGAAGGACTTCGTTGATGTTAGGCAAAACCTGACCTTGACACCGAGCGATTCCTTGTTCGATGTCCACTTGACCTTGTTTGAGATCATCCACTCCCGCCAGTATCTGAACTCGGGTCATTTCGATTTTGGCCTGGGTGACGTTTTGTTCACTTCTGACCTCGGTGATGTCAGCCTGAATGGCCACCTGGCTGCTTTGGATTTTGGCTTGGGTGACGTTTTGTCCAGCCATGACTTTAGCGATGTTAGACAGGATGGTGGACTCGCTATCTCGAATCAGGTTCTGGGTGACAGTCTGGTTTCCCAGGACGAGACAGATATCTTCTTGGATGGCTTCTTGGCTGTCCTGAAACTCTCCCCGGATCGTGGCCTGACGTTTGAGGACCACAGTCAAGTCACAAGAGTTGGGGCAGAACGGGCGTGGGCCTGTAACGTGAATACAACAAGAACATGAATACAGATTCCATCTACCTGACAAGAGATGTTTATTGGTGTGAATTTAGTATCTAGAAATAAAGAAAGAAAAGTGTAAAGGCAGTTCCATAATCCTGTACCAGGTCGCACAAAGAATGAGGTGGTAAAAGCCTCACTGTTTTTGGATGAGCTTTTTGAGATTGGGTTGCACTCCTCTCTCACTGTGTTACTTTATCAGAACTTGAAGAGTTTTATATAACATTCAAAGTTTGGTGAACTGGAGGCGGTGCTTACAGGTAAAGTCTCCCTAGAGGGATTTGCTGTCATGAAAACTCTTGTAGACAGACTAGAAGGAGGAAGTTCTACCTCTTTCTCAAGTAGGCTTCCTTTGTTTACTGTTGTAATTACCGCCACCCTTGACATCACTTGGCATCATTTCAAGTTATAAACCATCCTGCATCATTCAATATGCATGATTGGCCGAGTGGGCAACACACCCGCCCCGAAGAGGTCTGAAAATACACACTGATCAAAACTTTTTTTCCCCCGACATGACGGTGCGTGGTTGTCTGGGTACTAGTCTTTCAAATGACTTGATAAATCGATGTTCTGTTTGCAGAATGCACTTAGCGCACATAATAGATCCTACAGCAAAAAAAGTTTTCCTCGGCAGACATCTGCAGACAAATCCACTTTCATACGTTTTAACAAAAGTACAATAATATAGAAAAATTGGGTGGCGTCGTTCTCTGGGAACGTGCTTTCCTTGAAGACAGTAAGAAACAGTCTGTTTTGATAAAAAAAACAAAAAAGAATCCAGTCCGAAGCAAAGTCGACTTTTCTTAAAATTCTGCTAATCCCAACACATACACAATATCCAAGATTACAAGATATTATATATAAATACCCTGAAAAAACGTATTACACAAGGATGGTAGCACTTGATCCTACTCAGCAAGCCTTACAATTTTCGTTGCTACTGTACATGTACACATATACATACAAATACATGTACATATACATATACATAGATATGTATAAAAGCTAAATGTGTAAATCGCTTCGTTTGTTTGAAGATAGATTGTTTGCAGTGTCTTCAGAATGGATGTATTTTCCACTTGGTCAATTCCATATGCACTCTTCCCTAATGTACCAATAAGTATCTGGCGAAATCCTGATTCTGCACAAAACCCTTTGTGCTCACAAGGTCATGTAGGGAATGAATTTGATAGAAATCTGAAAGACGGAGATATAAAGTATCAGACGTTTATTCACACCCTCTTAGATCTTGGATAAACAAATACCAAATATCATCGAGGACTCCAGTGTGTATTCAAATTTTGCATGCAGATAATGGTAGAAACTTCGTATTTTATGGCCAGACCGCTTGTGTGTTATCATCATTTATTAAAAAAAGCCCTGAAAGCCAAATTTAGAAATGAGATCCCTAGATTCCTCAGAAGATTTCAGTAGGTGAACTTCATTTGTAAACGAAATCTTTTTTGCAATTGATTATAATACCTTTGAATTTTTTTTCTCTAATCATAATTGCTTTCGACACATAATACAAACCATTAACGGTAACTGTTGACCGCATTTTTGTAAAATGTTTCTATCCACTTGAATTATTTTCACCAAGTTTGCTTGCTCTTAAACCGTAGATATCTGTTTGGAGTAGATCTTGCCTGACTATCATATATTTAAGGTGTGAAAGAATTGTCTTTATTCTCTTTACAATGCACGCAGCACCAAGTTTATGTAACACATTTAATCATGACCTGCAGTTTCTTTTCTTTCTTTTTTATTCACTACGTTAAGTTTGAAAGTGAAGGCTATGAAAGTCCCTCTTTGTTAGGTTGTTGAAAATTCTCCAGTTTTGTGTGACTGGATTAATTGCTCGTAAATCAAAAGAACCAAGCTGTTTTCAAAAGAATTCGCACAATTCTACTCTAGAATAATTTTTTTCTGGGCTCTTTCTATTTTTCATTTTGTAAGTGCAAGTTCTGCTTCCTTTCAATCTATTTCATCATCTGAAGAATTTCTAAGAATATTCTAAGATTGAATAGTATATTTTGTTTATTCCATGTTGTTGTTCTTTCAATAATGGCAGTTGAATTTCCAAAACGTGTTCTGCTTGTGCTTTCTCCAGATTTTTGTTTCAGAAGTACCACAGAGTTGTCAGATCTATAATGTGGCTGAATATCTACGTCTTCAAAATTCAGTGCAAGGTTTTTGGATACCAGGAATGAATCAAGTCTGTCTTGAAGATGTGGTCTTTTCCAAGTAAAGCATTAAACTTGTGGATTTTCGGTTTCCACACAGGCTAAGTTCATGCTTCCTTTGCCTTTTGAGATATTGGCATTGACGTAGTTGTCACAGTCCAAATATGAGTCCAGTACAAGATTTCAATCTCCTACTATTATTACAAAAGTTTGATAATTGTATTTACTTTTTTTTCATGTAACTTTTCATAGAATAAACGGCTGTCTTTGCTGGTTTCAGAAAATATTTACGAAAACAAAATGTTTTCTGTAGTACTCATATATATGATAATGAAGTTGATGGTATCTTTTTCAACGTTGTTTACTTCAAAGTCAAAATTATTGTTAAACCGTGTTGTTACCCCCTTTGCGTTTGACGTGCAGAATGCACACACAAAATAACCATTGTCATTTGACATCTTACGCAAAGGTGAGTGTCTTGTAAACGATACATGTTATATTTTTATTTTAGAAAGTGAAAAACATTGCTTTTTGTTTGAACTTTTCCGAGTTTTGGACAAATCGAGGAAGATACTGTAATATCAAGTCGTTAAATATATCATGTTACGATGAGTCATCAGACTGCACTGTAGAGTTGCAACCCAGGTAGAATACAATACTGTTCTCGGAGTATGTATACTAGATAGCCGAAATCTACTCATATTCATGAATTTCGTTATGGACATCAATAAAATAATTACACGGTTTCGTGGTTTTAATGAGTAAGTCGCCAAATGATATGAAGCCGTACTTACTGGTGAAGTATCTCTATAGACATTTACTGTTGCAAGAAATATAAAATGAACAATAACGTTGATAAATGAAGGGAAGAAAGTAATGTTTGAAATTTTGTCTTTCGTGTTTGCGCAACGCTTTGTAACACTAGGATAGCTAAGACAATGCAAGAGTTAAGACATACTCGAATTCAAGAAAAATGTAACATTACAAAAGTACTACTTGTTTAAATGTACAAACGGTGAATTTGGTTTCATCATGTCGCACTATCCGAAGTATAGTAAAGATAATGTTTATCTGCCACGTCCTATAAAATGGTGAATACAAGGAATAGACACAGTCAATATACACACATTTTACGATGAAGAGTATCAAGAAAATGTTAAAAACAACGCACAATGCATAACCGTACATAAGTATGAACTCAAGGAATCGGAAAGTACCTGAAGATAGAAGCCATCATTTTTTCCTGTCAAGTAAATAAAAAATGAGTGAATGTGTGTGTGCGTGTGTGTGTGTGTGTGTGTGTGTGTGTATGTGTGTGTGTGTGTGTGTGTGTGTGTGTGTGTGTGTGTGTGTGTGTGTGTGATTTACATGTGTGTACCTGTGTTTTTGTGTATTTC